>JARHVA010008050.1:542500-565010 GCA_037957365.1 Torreya grandis | reverse complement strand
TATCCTCATCAAGAAGCCTAAATTTTGCTCTTTGCCCCTCACACTCAACTATAATTGACTATGTGGGACTGTGAAGGTGGATTTATTATTTTACACCTATGTCATAAGAATTATGAGAACCATTTTGGGTATTATAATTTTTTTATTCCTCTTTCAATAACTACTATTGATATCTCCATGCCCAAATCTCACCTCATGATTTGTGTAAGAGTTGAAGTCTATTGTAGGTGGATGTCTTTAAAGGTAGGGACAATTTTAGGTGTCTATAGGGCTTAAAAAATAATATGTCCACATCATACTAATTATATTCATGTTAAAAAGTTCCCCATTTAATCAATAAGTGTATACAAAACATGAGGGTATACCTTGGTATTTTAGCATTGGCTTAATGGGTCTCTTATAGCTCAGACTTGTAAATGATACTAACTAAAATTAGTGCATAAATATGAAACTTTAGGGTATCCAATGACCACCCTCCATTTTTCATCTACCTCGTAAACTTTTAAAAGTATTTCTCATATGTAGAGGATATATAAGTAGTGAAACAGTATTAATCAAAAATTCAATATGGCATTGTTATAAGAGCTCTCCAAAATATTTGGGTGCTCTATTTTTCACAAATTAAGGACTTGATCCTTGAATTTCATAGTCATTACTTATGGAGGATTCCCACTTCTATTTGTAAACATAGATTTTTAGGTATGTATATCATGAAGTTTTATTCATACTAGGACCTCAAATAATCCTATCACTTACTCCATCCTTCTTCATAAAATAATTCTTAGTCCCCTACTAAGCGACTTGTAGGTGGACAATGTTATACATATAAGTAGTGAGTGGTAATGAAAGAAGTATGCAAGATATACATGCTTGTGGTTGATTTTAATCCCTCTCAATATATCCCAATGCACTATTATAATTTATAAGGATTTGAAACAACCACTATTACTCATGTTCCAATATGATTCCATCATCTAAGACTCATATAGGTACACATTGAGTTACAGTAGGCAGACTACGTGTTTAGGCAGTGAAGATGAGTCTCACTTTAAATAATCATGCACCTCATTAAAATGGTGAAATTATATCCATTAACATTGTGAGTATTTATAAAATATCAAAATAACATCATTTCAACATGATTTTCCTTTTCAAGTACCTATATGTGTGCATTCTAAGTTACATTAGATAAGTAGTGAGTAAAAGGTTCATATGTTCCAAGAATCTGCCTATATAGTGGATTGATATCATTTTAATTGGTGTAAAGATTAAACACCAAGTTATTTCAGGGCCTAAAATAAGTATTCAAACCTCATTTTCAATGTTTAACCCTTTTATAGGCACCTAGATGATTGGTATGATAGTTATATAGTAGATTGATTATATGGTGCTTGTGATTTAAACTTATGAGAACTAATTTGAAGAATGAAGTTATAAGGGAAAGGGAATAAATAGAGCATTAAAAACATGAATATGAAACTTAAAAAACCATTTGACTGAGTGTAAAAGATACCCCCAAGAGTAATTTATCTAAAACCTCCCTTGTTCGGTGTACCAAGTATAAACCTAAAGACCATTTTTGCTTGTGAAGCTTAGTTGAAGGAGAGAGAAGTGGTTGTATTCATTTATTGGATATTGTAATCAAATTTGTCACTATAAAAAGTGTGTATAAGACCAAGGGACACTCCTTAGATGTCCTTAATTATGGGAGGCCTTATAAGTCTATACACCTCATCAAATGCTCATGTTTTCAGTAAAATTGTCCATTCTTCTAAATAAATTACTAAATTTTTAGTTATGTACAATTGATTAAGGCATAATAGGACACATGTCATGTGATATCACCCCTCTTACAACTTCACACCTCCTAAGGAGGCTGTATAACTCATCTAAAGCTCTATTAATGACCCCTGAATGACTCAAAATGAAAATATGGGCTAATATGACTAATCACCATGGCTAATGAAATATTAAATAACATAAAAATATATATAATACCCCTTATGACATAATATTAGACCCATAAAAACATCTAAAACTCAGGTTTTTACCTATAGGGGTCCCAATTTAACCCGTAGGGTGAAATTTGGTTAACAAAAACCAAGAACATATCTAATCAGACTTAAGTTAGGTTGTCTCCAAGAACATATCTAATATTTGTTTGAAAGGGTCCACTCCATTTTGTTATGGATTTACTTGAAGTGAATGGTTATATGAGAATTTAATTTAAAAAATAATCGATCCCTCTAGAGATAGGGAATTTCAAAAAATAGCCATACCACCTAAAGCACCTCTAGAACTAATACTAAAAATATTTTCTTTATCCTAGATATTATCATTATTTTTCAAAGTTTTGTCCTCTGACATCTTAGTTTTTTGAAGAATCAAAATATTATGTTTTTGCTTATAAATAATATTTATGACCAATCTTTATTTTTTGGGATTATTTAAACCCATTATCTTCCATGATATGATCTTCAATTTTTGGTACTTGTGAATTGTATTAGGATCATTTAAGTAACATTTGCAACTTGATTTTCTATTTCTTATCTTCTAGAATTAATATTAGTCAATTTACCACTTGATTTATGATCTTTTCCTACTTTTTCTTTCTTTCTACCCTTTTTAGATTACATGTTCATCCATTGATCCTCTTATTTTTCCTTATTTTTTCCATTTTTCCCACTTTTAACTATTAAGGATCAATGGCCTTGATTTAGATAAAAAGACTAATATAACCCTTTCTTTTAGATTAGGATTAACAAAGTATTTATAGGAAAACATTATAGAATAACTAGATGTCCTACTAAAAGTATACTTCCTAAGATGAGAGGAGATTTTAGAACTTTTTAAGCCCTAAAAATAAACTGAAGATTTTCTATCATTGAAATAGGGGAAGCTAAGGCTGCTTCTGCCAAATTTTTTAACAAAGAGAAAGGAGCTAAAGAAACCTTATCTAATTATGATTCCATTAGGATAACTACATTAGACTTTATTGAAGAGATAGAGTTGGTATGGATTAATAAAGGACTCTATTTAGGGTAAAGCCTAGTTGGACTAGAAGCAAATAAGGGATTTAGATGCTTAACTAAAACAACTACTAACAATTTTTCTCCTAGGCTAAGGGGAACAAGAGCTAGATGGGATAAAAATGAAGGAGGCTAAAGAAGGGAGTTATTTTAAAGAAGAGGTTTATTTATCCAATGAGGGGTGAGGGGATGGGAAGGCCTCTTAAAGAGGAGATAATCTTTCAAAGAGTGATTAAAAAATTATAGGATTTATAAATCTTTGATTCTCTTTCAAATACAATTTTTTGGTTGTAAACACCATATCTAGATCTTATTTTAATAGAGTGGATTAGGGGTTTATTGGCCAATATTAAGATTCATAACCTCATGTCAAGAAGTCTATATCTAGACCTAGTAATAGAATCAATGGAAATGGGTTGGCCAAGGCCTTTAGTGATTCCAAGAATAACCTCTGGAGCCCAAAATTCTAGAGGCAGATCTAGTAGATTAACCTAGACTAGGATATATTCCATGACCACACTATTTAAACTAAAATCCACTTTCCACTTATAGAGTTAGATATTATATTTACCATAAACCATGGACCAGTTGTTAACATCTTGAAATAGTCCTCTAAATTATTCAAGTTAATAAAAACCAAGTTTTTAGGCATGGTAATGATTTCTCTCTTACAGTACCATATAAAATTTTCCCATTTCCTAAAATAGTCTATATTTGGTCTAATACCAGTAATTATAACCAAAAGAGAGTTTGACAACAAGGAGTAAACTTTATTGATGATTGTATTAGGCACATCTATGCATACCTCATCACTTTCATAGGTGGGGACCAGTGGGAAATTTTTAATTGTATTTCTTTTTGGTCACTCTCCAATCACCATGTCTATCCATAGTATCAATTTCTTAACACCTTAGTGTTTAGTGAATTTTCCTATAAATGTGATAGGTGGAATCTGACCTAATCTACAAGGATGAGCTAATGCATCCTTCACCATATTATCCATAACCTACAACTCACCATCTTATCTCACATCACTAGAATTCAAAATTATACCCTTAGGGTTACTCACCATGTTGGTTCAAGGTATTCTTGCATCATCTAAAATTTGGCTGATTTTTATATTATGTGTAACAACCACATTTTGAGAAAAGATATACCTAGATTAAACACTATAATACAAAGTTTTCAACAAAATTTTATCATAGAATATGTAATGAGTTACATAACTATGTCATATCCAACATAAGAATTATACCAAGTTTATAAATTAATAATGGCTTTATTATGAATCATTTAAACTATTTAGTATTTAGATAAAATTAGGTCAATGTAGAAACACACACATTAATATCAATGAAATTTCAATGTGGCCTTCCTAACATAACTTTCACTAACTTATACACTTACCCAAGTATTTTCATATGCTATAAAATAGTCATTACCTCATTGGGTAAATCAAAAACATTTATCAAATAATTATAAGAATTAAAATAGTCTCAATAAAATAATCATCATACTAAGATTGTATAAGTAAGAGCTACCAAAACTCATAGGCAACAAGTCTTGATCATGGGAAAGGACTATTTCCAAAACAATACAATGTTTTATAATACTTTATCAAAAACACAAATACACATAGGATTAAGTTAACATCGTCCTACTAGATAGGTTAGGGACATTATATCATTAGTTACTTGATGAAAGGTATAGTGTACCATAGGAGTTTGAAGTGGAATTATTTAACCCTTTTGATATGCCTTAACAATCATGTTTAAGTTCAATTTTAGAATAAATTATCCATTTCACAAGGTAGGGTTATCCTCATCGCCCTAACCCATTTGGTTGACATTTATAAGTCAATGCATTCCTTATTATTTATCTTTTTAATTTTTTCTCAACCTTACTTTAGGTTATTTAAACCTAAATTTAAACATCATTGATTAATTCCTTTATGATTTGCAAAGAAATCTATTTATTTATATTAAGTTTAATTTTTAACTTCAAATCAATCAAAGTGAATTATATTTTAACTTAAATCACTTATAATTTAGACTAGGTATTATTTTAAGGCCAATGACATAAGGTTTAGTAACATTCTTTTCCTTTTTAAATAAAACTCATTTCTCTTTCTTGCCTATTGAAGAAGATTTACCAATCCAAACTTAATGTTTATAATTCAATTCATTGAACTTAAAAAATTTCATATGTCATTTACAAATAAAGAATAAATGTTCCTCAATCATGTCATATTCCGTTTGTAATAACCACTATAACTTATATACTTTAATTACTCATTGTTTACAAGATTATTCTTAATTTTCTTTTATTAATTTATAACATGCATCGGATTAGAGCCAAATTAATTAGATCTTAGCTTACAATTACTCAAACCAACATTTATAATTAACTATATGAGGATGTTATAATAGTCCCATCACTCAAATAGTGATATTATTGATTCCATTTTAAAATGATTTGACCAATTACAAAGAGAGTTATCATAACTCAAAATACTTTACTTAACATGCCAAAATACATTTGGCTTCATAACTCAATCACTGCATCATATTTTAGAATTATTGTGTTCATATTAATCCTTTAACAATATTGGACTTAACTAACCTTTTAGAAGTCTTTAAAATAATCTTAATAAAGAGTATATCTTCACAAATGTAGATTTATATAGTGTAAGGTAATTCTCATGTCATTATATAGACTAAAGGAAACATGTCACAATCATTTAAGATTAAGAAATAGCTTAAATTATACAAGTAGTATATCAATCTACTTTATACATACTTAGCATAACTTTTCAACTTATTGTACAATTTAATAAACATAATGTTCACATATTATCTCATAATTGAATCTTATTAATATATTTCAAAATAATCTAAGTAATTATATCAATATCTATCAAACTCAATGCTACCTATATATGATAAGAAGGCTAATAATATTTCTTAGTCTTATGAACATTAAATAATTCACACATAATTATCCATATACTAATATAACTAAATGAACTTGATCAATTTATGTAAAGAGATGCATCAACATATACAACTTAGGAATAATAATTTCAAATACAAATAAGATTGTGCCTAAATAAAAAAATCCAATCTAAACCATAATAAACTAATGAATATGAAATTTCATCTCATACAATTGTATGGTCACATTATTTAAATGCCAAACAAATATTCTAGAAAATCATATATATGTCATAACATAATTATTGGTTTGATAACTAAAAGGTCAGCTTCCATTTTATAATTATGAATCAATTTGAAAACCACTACCTTGTTTATGCATTTTCAGCATATCAATAACTTTACACATCATAATTAAAAAATCATAATAGAATTAGTGAAATTAAATATAAAAACTTTATCAACTCAATTTACAATTAATCTTCTTCACTTCATTATCAATACCCAAAATTAATGCACATTTAAAATAATTATAACTAAGTGATCATCTACATACAAGTCAGATGAAGCAAATACACACCTCTCCAATCCCAATGAGCCCAACCATAAGTGGCCCTAAAACACCCCATCCTTCAGTTGGATATGATTCAGGTCAATTGAGAGAAGTGAGTATAATAAAGACTAACTATTGAGCTTGACTTGCATAAACACTTGATAAAAAACCCAAATAACACTATTTACATTCTTGGCTAACAAAACTAACACGTTTTTAGTTATTAGAAGTGTTACATATCATGTTAGAGCTTTTAATATTTAGATACTAAGAGTGTAATACATAGTATTGCACTTATAATCCCTAAGTCATTGTTAAGGTACAATACCCATAATAAATATAATTATATTATTTCTAGTAACGTCGAATATAAATAGTATTGATTAAATATTTCCATTGAAAAAAAACTTAAATGATATAAACTATTTTTGTCTCATACTAAAAAACATGCTCAAAATAATGTCAAAACCCTCATCAAGAAGATCAATCAACTTACAATAGTTTAAAAAGATACCAAATATCAACTCATTTTTTATGCAAGATAATACATTCATCTATAGAATGTATTTACTATAAACCATAAAACTCAAATTGATAACATCAAATAACATAAATCTCTAGTCAATGTTGACAAAAAGATACTTCAACAATCAAGAAGGAATAATCTAATGCAATATAAAAATTAGTAATGATAATAATAAAAAAATGTAATTATAAAATTTGGAGAAGTTAAATAGTTTAAAAATAAAGATGTCTTCAAATCATAAGAATAATCTTTTTAATTCAGGTCAAAATAATCATGACTGAGAATTGCATTGATAGACCAAATCTAGTTTATACCACAATTTAAAAGACTTATAATGACATAAAATTCATAGAATGGCCATTTAAATTCTATTTGCACATAATAAAATAATAATATTACAATATTTTATACTAACCTTGATGATATTCAAATTGCATTAAAATCTTGAGGTTTCCATTATTTTCTTTGAAGGCCATATCCAAATCATAATGCACAATTTATTTTCATTAATAAAAGACAACCCAATGTTTTTTCAAAATCATAACAAGGTTTCTAAGTTTACAAAAATTAAATAAACGTTTACATGTCCATAACCCTAGTGACATTACTAGACAAAGAAAATGATTCTTGGTTGAACCCATATAAAATGGATTAGGAGTATTAAAAACAAAATGCACATACTTAAGTAAATTGCTCCATATCTTGCATTAAAAAACTACATACCCATTTATTTTTGTAAATAATGAAAACCCAGGTCATTCAAAAACCCATGATAAAATCAAATACAAAGCTTACTTGAATGTCAGGCAATAAGAATGCAAAGAAATGGAAATTTTTATTCTTTCCTTTCCTTTAAAAAAAATCCATCCTTCCACATGATGAATGTAAAAATCAATTGAACCATTTAATAAACCCTCATACTAACATAAAACTATACCAACATTACCAACATAGAGATCAAGAAGAGTCCAACAAAACTATAACCCTCAATGCAACTAAAACTCAAATGCATTAATTCATTCAATCCAAGATTAATGTCATTTAAGAAAATTTAACATAATATTGTGATAAGTGATTAATATCACTCAAGAGTTTAATCAAAATCCAAGACTCAAAAATGAGGTTAATACCTTAAAAGATCAACACAAGTCAAAAACCAGTGAAGTTAATAAGTAATAAAAATATCATTAAGGATCAAGATATTCTAATATAATCAAATCAAAGATAATAACACAATCAAACAAGAATGTGATGATCCAAACCAAGCTAACAAATGTCAAATTAAACTATGAGTTAAAATAATAATAGAGTTAATCAATGTAAAAATATAAGTCAAAACTAACTAATGGGAGAAGAAATCAGATTGTAAAGTTGTTTAGGATATTTGTCTAATATTCATGTGTTATGTAGTCATTTTATCATATAGAAGTCTATTTTTTCCTAATTACATGACTTTAAATAGGGTATAATATAATCAAACTCTACATTTGTCACCAAATATGAGAATAATATGAATAGTCATAGACTACAAATGTCTATATATACTTGTGTTTGTAAGAAGAATAGATTTCCATTTTTGAAGAGATCAATAGAGACTTATCTGGTTATGGTTACTTGTGTGGTTTCTTACTTTGTTCATTGTGTGCCTTCTCATATATAATGTTTGATTAATTTATGTATAATTTAATTTGAATACTCTATTTATGTTAATGAATCACTGGTTTTTCTTACTTTCTACTCAATACATGATAATTCATACTTGTTATGTTTCTATTTTACAACCTTTTATATGAATATGATGCACTATATTTCCACTAAATTATAACCTAGATATCCTTATCCTTAACATGTTATAATACTTTAGGAACCTTATCTAACAATGGTATGGTGAGTGTGGAACACTCCTTTTAGATGAAAGTATGATAAGATGGTTATTGGGGTAGAGAGATATTGAGACATGGTTAGACCAAAGAATATGAAATTTTATAGAAGAAGAATAAAAAATAACATGTCTCACCATATAAGAAATAATTTAAGAGCATATTTATGGAGATATTTATGAATTTTTTTGGTATAATTTGCCTAAATTTCTAACTAATTGGTTATTATGGTTGGAATACTATTGTTTTAAACTAAGATTGAAAGAAATAATAATCTAGACTGAAGAAAAGATAGACCATTTGTCGAAAATGGAAAATAATTAGACAAGAGCAATAGATTATTGGGCTATTAATACTATAGACAGATACATAATTAATATTTTAGTACAAGGATATATAGCTTTCAAATCTATGTAAGACTTATTTTTTATAAGAATTAGATGGAGATTTTTACAGTGACTACCTATCCTGGTGAAAATGTTGTCTATGGACAAGGCCATGGTGCCTACTCTAACCAATATGAGGTAGCCAAATTAGGTGTATGGGGGTGTATGTATCATGATAATTAATGATGATTATATGAGTATATAAGGATTTAAATTTAATCTAGAATGGAGATATGAGGGAATAAAATTAATGAATCAGAACATGAGCTATGGTAATAGAATAGATGGAGTAAATAGAAGAATACTCAGGTAACTACGAGTAGAGTTAAGACTAAAAATAAAATAGGTGATGAATGAGTAAGAAAATGTGATGAACAAAATGAAAGAGATTAATAATTAAGGATAAATAAAAAATATGACAAATTCCATTAGATAGAAATAAATGATGAAGAACAAGAGGAAGAAGAGATGTTCAAAGAAGAAGGTGAGAATAGTGTATAAGTAGAGAAGTTAGATGATAGATGTAATGATATCTATAGGAACAAGTATTTGTAAAATGAGAACTTGAAGAATTAAGTAAATAAGTAGAACACAATCATAGAGTAGTTGTAGGTTCAAGTGTAGAATAATAAGTCATAGGAAAGGATCATTCAACAAAAGAGCACACATCCTTGTATCCCAATTTATTATATTGTAATAGAATTTTTCAACTAGGAAGCTCAGAAGACACTAGTTGGGAAGGTATATTTTATAATAAGTACATCATTGGGTACTAAAATTGAAACAACATAAAATTTGAAGGCTTTAAAGGCTATATTTTTTGTTCAAACCAAGCAAAGAGAAGAAATAAGCACAAAAGAAAGAGTGTGCAGGGTGAATCTCTTGGTTCATAGATAAATCTTCATATTATGCAAGCAAGATTACACATAATAAAACTCTTATTATAAAAATTGTGTAGCAAATACATCTAATACAAGTTTACACAATGTGTTCTATAGGATCATTTTTAAATTTAGTAATGTATTATGGGTCTATAGACCCTAAAGAATACTTACTAACTTATAAAATGAAATGGCAAGCTAAGGGCATCATTGACAACGCTATCAAAAAGTGTGAATTAGTAGTGACACTAACTATAAGAGCACTTGTGTGTATATACCATAGATAAATTTAGTATGTAAGTATACAATAGGTTAATGAATGTCTTGTCATAGAGTTATATATAAATAAATGTACAAGTTAGACTATTCAAGACTTGATGGAATTAAGAGATAAGTAGGGAGAATCAGTTTGTTACTATGATCATAGGTTTTTTGATGTTTTGAATAAGGTGTAATTTTCCTTAATATACAAAGATAAAGTAATGAGGTTTGTTTAATGACTACATTTTAGAATTAGATTTTCTACTACATAGACTCAATATGCTACTAAAGTAGATGCTAGATTTGTTTCCTTCTAAATGGAGAAAGTTAAAGATTATGGAGAAGTCACAATCATTAATTCTAATATTGAAAATACATTGTAAGATTTTATGAAGAGGATGAAGAAATACCATGAAGAAGATAAACCTAATTGAAACCTATGGTATATAAAGTGTGGGAGAAAATCACATCAAAAGAATAATTTTCCTAAGATCAAGATAGAGTAATGTGAAATCTGTCGAGTAGTAGGATATGCAACAACATAGTGTCAACTAATAAAATAGTATGTCAAGAACGCACATAATTTATATTCTAATTTATAAAATTCACATAATCATAATGAAAGGAAATATAAGGCATTTCAAGATCTCAAAGAAGAAATCACCAAAAACATATTCATCATCACTATGCAGCAAGTGTCCTCTATGAAACAAATGATTTCAGGACTAATGGTCAATAAAGGTTATATGACCCAAGTATGTCCACAATGAATTCCTATTTTACCATAGTATTAGCATCAAGGTCTATCTAATTTGACCCCCAATTCACTATGTTGGATACCTCTATCACCACAATACTAGTATGCAACACCTTGGAGACTAGTAATGGTGTAATAGTAGAAAACTAGTTGGACCCTACCAGTTACATAGAAACAATATGGAATTAGAGATAATACCTAGTAGCATCAGCATTGGAATATAGTGTAACAACAATGAGGGTATAGAGGTGGTTATTAAGTGAATAGAGGAGGATCTAAGAGTGGATATAGAGGAGGTTATCAAGGTGGTAGGGAAAATAACTATCAATGCCCTCTTTTGCAATGATATCTATGTGGAGAGCATAATAATATGCAACAAAATTTCCTTTTAAATCCTCAAAGATAGTCTTATTATGCATATTGAAGAATATATGCCCAACATGAGATAAAATACTATCCTACCTTAGAAAATTACATAAAGGATAAGGCTACTAATAATGTTAATATGGTGAATTTGAAACCTAAGAAGGATAAATTCTTAAATGCTATTGTACAAAATCAACACACAAAAATAGGTTTGCCTCCTCTTGAAATGAAATAGTATTAGGGAATCTATAAATCAAAATAGGACAAATGTCTAGACCAATCTAGAGAAAATGGGCTCATGTACGAAGCTATAGAAATGTTGAAAAACATTCAACAACATGATACTATTGAAAGAGATGTTAAAACCATAGATGATCAAATGTATGGCTATATCATGTGCATTATGCATCATGATGGAGTTTTTTACTACACTAAAAGATGTACTAGAACTTTTAAGTAGATTTCACAATGAAGACATCTCTCAAAACATCACAAAATTACTACATAATCTATTGGACTGTACATAACAAGGACAATAAAAGATAAAAAAATCTTGTTTGGTACATAAAAACCAAGAAGTCATAGAATGTAGATGGAAAAATTGACATTAAAGTTATGGGATATGAAATTCTAAATGTTGTCTTTGATCATGGCAACATAGTCAACATGATTCCCTGAACTACATGAAAGGATATTGAACAATTGATTCTATGTTATAGTCTAGTAAATATGATATTAGATGATAATGGATGAGTTAATACTATTGGTAGATTAGAATACATTGAGATCAAAGTTTCATAATAGACCCTACAAAGTGACTTTGAAGTCATCGATATGAAGATAGTAAAAACACATTACCCTACACTAATGGGAAAGAAATGGGCATATGATGGTCATAATGACTATCAATACTATGAAAAATCAACTACAGGTGTATCAACGAGATAAGGTTATCATCACTATACTGAATAGGGAACACAAACCCTACATCATTCTAGTTAAACCAAATTCTACGTATGTCACATAAGAAACTAGCTGGATGAATGTAAACTCTAAAGAGAACCCAAAAACTTTTCCTGTAACTAAGTGTAACTTAATATATGAGCATAATAAACTATAGGTACCATATTTATTCACTGAATAGTTTAAGACATAAATAATGGAAGCCTAAACCAGTAGTTACTTAGCCATTTGAAACCTAGTTTGTCATATAAGATTATACATTCATGTCTCCTAAATCCCCTACTAATTTAGAAGTTTACATTATCTATCAATAAGATGATCATATGTAGGATTATATGGAACCAACCAAGCAAGGCACTTTTACTTTGTAAATATCTTCATCTATTAGTGGAGACTCATGCATGCACATACACAACTAGGATCATGGTGGTCATGAACTATGACCAATGAGAATGGTCTTTGCACATGAGGATATCAATCAATTTATTATGTACCTAAAATTTCATGTTCTTATGATTATCCAATGATTTAGTACTTTTAATTATGCTCTAAAGAGAGTTGTAGTGGCATGGTGGGTAATTCATAAAAATGATCAACTCGAATAGGATGATGCATGTGAACTCATGATTAGAATATTTTAACTACCAGGGTCATTATAAGAAATTATACTTTCTTGTAAGAATTTGAGTGTCCTAAAATCCATATTAACAAATGTGTTGAAGTCTAAAAACAAGAATGTGTAAACCCAAAATACTAGGTTCATATCAATCATTATACACTAGCTCCTTTTACATCAACATGGCAGATGCATCAAAAATGTGGCGGGGAGATAAATCATTAGGCATAGGTGAAAAGTGACTTTATACATATTTTTGTTTTTAAATATGAGAACCCTCTAATGCAAAATGTGTATCTAAAAATCAAACATTTTCTATGCCATGGGTATGTAGAAGATTTAAGTACCATGATGGAATCCACTACATAAAAGAACATAGCTTGTGATATAAATACAACATTACAAAGTTACAAAGATGTTAATAATAAGAAAAATATCTCATGCAATTATGCCATTGAATACAAGATGAATAAGATAAAATTAAAGATTTAGATACAAATGGTGATATCAATTTGACTGATTTATTTGAACCTAAATGGCCAATAGAACTAGTAAAGGACCTTGGCATAAAACCTATTAAAGAAGACAAGATGTGTAACATAAAAACTACATAAAAATAAGGGTAATGAGTGATAAAAGAATCTATTTATGAGGAAATGCATAATATTTATCAACAACCTATTAAAATACATGTAGAAAACATTAGAACTGAGGAGATTCTTAAATTGGCATGTATAGGTGATTATTGGATTGAAGATAAAGTTTTTGAAGCTATGCAACTCCTTCATGATTATCAAGATGTGTTTCCAAAAAATAATTTATAGGTGAAGGGATTTGACCCATCTCTTGGTGAGATTCATATTAAACTCAGAGAGTGTGTATGACCTATAAATAAATGGCCATACAAGTTGAATCTAAACATGAAGTTGAAAGTGAAGGTTGACCTTGATAGAATGCAAGATGTGGGTATAATCTATCCCATATAAAGGGTAGATTGGGTTAGTCCCATGGTAGTGAAGCCTATGAAAATAAGGGGGATCAGAGTATGTGTTAACTATCAAATTTTTAATGATTCATGCATGAATGATTCATGCATGAATGATTCATGCATGAATGATTCATGCATGAATGATCCATTTCCTATTCCCTTTATAGATGAAGTTTTGGAATCTATCATAGGACATGAAGTTTAATCTTTCACATATGACTTTAGTGGCTATCATAAAATAGCCATCATAGAATAAGACATAGATAAAATGACTTTTTCCATAGAATGGTGGTCCTTTACATATAAGGTAATACCTTTTGGCCTAAAGAACATACCATTGGTTTTTCTCATGCAGTGGTGAATGCATTTAAATACTTTATTCATAACTTCATAGAAGTCTATCTTGATGATTGGGAAGTGTTTTCTTTGTTTAAATAATATTTGTCTAAACTAAACCTCATGTTAGAATACTACTAAGTTCATGTATTTCTCTAAATTTTAAAAAAAATGTTTATTTTTAACACCTTTTGGTGTTTTGCTATGTCATGTAGTGTGTAGTGAAAGTATTTTGGTAGACCAAGCTACAATTATAGTAATTTTGAGTATGCCTCCACCAATAAACTCCATATAAGTACAATATTTTCTTGTCCATATAGTGTATTAACACAAGTTGACAAAGGATATGCAACCATTTCATCTCTATTGGAATATTTATTGTGCAAAGGTGTGATGTTGTTTGGACTCATGAGTGTCAAGAATTCTTCATAGAATTGAAGCAAATATTGGTCACTACACCTATTCTCATCTATATATATATTGGATAAATCACTTTCATGTGAATATTAATGGTTTAGGTATCATAGTTAGTTATATGCTTATGTATCTAGGAGAGGATGGACTAGACCACCCCATTCATTTTATAAGTTCATATTTGTCTGACATAGAAAATAATTACATGACAACTAAAAGGGAAAAATATTTATAGTGTTTTAACTACATAAATTTCAATGTTATCTTCTTGAGACACCATTTTAAGTTATCATAGATCATCAAGCTCTACACTACCTAGTAAATAAACCAATACTTGAAAGACACATCTCTTAATAGTTGGTGTTATTTTAGGAATTTTACATTAACATCAAGATAGGCAAATAAAATGTGGGTCTGGATCATCTCAATGACATTCCCAATAGAGAATAACTAGAAGAATTATAGGAAGGCTCTTTTCATGCTCATCAATTTTACATTTCTAAAAATATTAAAAATTTCAAAGAAATCACTAATTTCCTTAAACAATGAATATTCCCTATTTAGTACCAAGAAAGAGACAAGAAGTAATTTATTACCAGAATGTTGCCATATACCATCATCAATGGGAATTTATATTATTTAGGTAAGGATGAATTAATACACAAGATAGTTCTAGAACATCAATGACCACAACTCTTATAGGAGGCATACCAAGGAATAGTAGGAAGACATTTTACTAGAGAAGCTACTATTAAGAAGTTATTACAAAGTGGGTTATGCTGGTTGAATATTTTTTATGATGCACATAGCTTAGCACAACACTACGATGTATGTCATTACATGGGTAAACCACTATAAAGAGATTAAATTCCCTTGTGACCTTTTGTTAGATAAAAAACCTTTTGAACAATGGGGCATTGATTTTATTAGACCTATCACTCCACCAAGTAAATGTAGTAAATCAAGGTATATTATCACTATGATAGATTACTTTACCAAATAGGTTAAAGCTACTATGACACCCAGCTATGGTGCAAAGGAAATAGCAATTTTTTTTGTACGAGAATATTATTACAATTTTTGGATACCCCATCAAGTGTATTAGCGATCAGGGGACACACTTATTGAGAAACACCATCAAATATATTACAAAATAATTCATTATTTCTCATCATAAAAGTACTTCGTACCATCCACAAACTAATGGCCAAGCTGAGACTTCTAATAAGTTGTTGAAAAAAATGTTAAGAAAGATATATGATTTCAAAAGATATGGTTGGGAAGATTACATTCCTAATGTTCTATGGGAATATCACACACACTATATGAGAGATATAGGTTTTAATCCATTCTAGTTGGTCTATGGGCTTGAAGAAATTATGCCAATGGAATACTTATTACCTAGTCTACACATTACCATGGTTATGAGACTAGGTGGTTATGAGTCTCTCACTAACAAACTTCTCAAACTAAATAGGATGGATAAGTATCAACTGAGAGAATCTTGGATGTAGGAATTTTATAATTAGATCTATAAATCATGGCATGATATGAATCTATTCCATAGTTGTTTTAGATATTTTTTGGGCAAATTATAGATTTTATGGAAAGGGCCTTATGTTATACATGAAATATCACTTCAAGAAACCATTATTTTGAGAGATCTATAGGAAACCATTTTTCCAAGGTGGGTGAATGGTTGTAGGTTGAAGCCCTACCACCAATAGTCTTAATTGAACTCATTATTCTAAGTGAGTGGGTGTTGAGTAGCATTGAGTAGATTAAGATTTCACATTTCTACATGTTTTATGTGTTTATTTTTTGTGTGTGTATTTTATATTATCTCTATATTATGATAATGGAAATAATATACTAAGTATATCATGCACCAACCATGCATAAGATAATTCACATGTGCCATCATGGATGTCAACAAGAGAGAAAGAAAGAAATTAAGTTTGGGAAAGGTATGGACAAGTCATATCAACAAGATCCTCACCATATAATGGTCATCCCCAAGAAATTAATTCTACATCCAAGGTATGATTGACTTAATCTTCAATAAATTAGTGACCCATCAACATCATCTACTCATACTTTTGTACATATAAGGATAGGTGCACATCCCAAAAACTCCATGTGGTTCGCACATTGGGATAAGATGTGAAGATTGGGGCTAAAACCGTCATCACTTTATTGGAAGAGTACCAAGGCATGTTGGACACTACTACATTTCAAGAAAAATAGGTCATACATAACTTATTAGACTAGAAGTAGAAAGTAGATTATTCCTTAGTTCTAGTGTAGACTTCACCATGGCCACCACTGCCAAAGCAACCATGAGAAACCACACTACCACTAAGGAAGAAAAAGTTGAAGCACTCTAGGAATTGTTCAATTTTAGGGATAATGTGCATGATAACCTCTTCAACTGATAGAGTTATCTTCTATATATTTCCTTTACTAGTCTCCAAGCTCAATGTCACATAGATAAGATGGAGAAACTCAATAGAGAGATCTAGTCTAGGGTCAACAACACCAAGGTAGTCATGAGTATCATTCATGATATAAATTTCAAGTAACTCATTGGTTACCATGATCCATTTTTTACCCTATTTTACATGATCCAAGAAGTCATACTAGACTAGAATTCTTAGAAGACCAATCTGGCTCCCTTTTCTAGTGATGTTACCTAGATTCTAAACATACCTTTGTAAGTATTGCACAATGTATGATATTTATAAAAATTTATATATCATTTTGTATTGGGGATGACTTAGTAAGACAAGTAGGGAAAATCTGGTTTAAAACCCATAAAGGGTGGCCACCTAGTTACACAAGCCTATTTAAAACTCTAAAGGGTAGTAGGTTGGTATGCTACATAGTTGAAATCCCAAAAAGGTGTCTAAGTAGTGTGTAAGAGGTGAAAATCATAAATTTTGCCTTAAGTGATTAATGTGACTCTTACTAGTCTAACCACTTCTTAAGCTTCTTCCCACTTGTGTAATTTCTAAGATCATGTGATGTTGTCTCAAGGCAAGACAACATTTTAAGTTTGTGAAAGTGCTGGGAGAATAAATTTGATTATAAATATGTGTAGGATATTTATCTAATATTCATGCATTATATACTCATTTTGTCATATATAAGTCTATTTTGTCCTATATCCATGAATTGCAATAGGTTAGAATATGAATAGACTCTAATTTTGATGCCAAGTACAAGAAGAATATGAATAGTCATATACTACAGACATCTATATATACTTGTGTTTGTAAGAAGAATAGAGTTCCACTTTTGAAGAGATGAATAAAGACTTATTTGGTTATGGTTACCTATGTGATTTCTTAATTTTTTCCTTGCATGAATTTTCATGTATAATGTTTGTTTACTTTTTATCTAATTCAATCTGAATACTCTATTTATGTTAATGAATCACTAGTTTTTCTTACTTTGTACTCAATTCATGACAATTCATACTTTTTATATTTTTGTTTTCCAAGCTTTTATATCAATAATATGCACTATCTTTCACACTAAAGTATAACCTAGATATCCTCATCCTTAACATGTTATGATTCTTTAATAACCTCTATTAACATTGACTCATCACCAAATCCAAAAATGCATTCAAATCCAACATAGACAAACACTCAACAATTTCAGTCAAGTATAAAAACAACTCAAATTATCTATAACTAGTAAAAGCACAATTTTTGAATTTGAAGTTCATTATTGTTTTTTTCACTTTCTCAGCCTCACCTAACTACTTAGAGTCACATCCAACCTATCTCATATAATGTACCTAAACTCACACTAAACCATTAGAAATATCCATACTATATAAGAGTAATAAAAGTAGTTAAACGATTAAATAATAATAATAAAAAAGAATTGAATAATGAATCAATAACTCATTAAACTTGAAATATAAAATGCTAAAATTAAATTACATAACAAAAATTATCTCAAAATATCTAGTTGATCACTCATAGATAAGCAACTAAATCATAATAACATAAATCAATATTAAAAAAGTTCATAGTAGAATATTATAATAAACAAATGGAATAGGTGAAACAACTAGGGTAATGAAACTATGTAAGTGTGCAATACATGTTCCCATGACATGATACTAACAAATATGGATAATATAATAACTTGTGAAATTATGGAGAATATATTTCTATAACATGTTCTTATATAATCTAAAAATATTGAGTATTGAATAAGTGTGGAACTCTTGCCTTTTTGTATGCCCGCAATGAAATATGAAAATATTACATTACAAAGTGATGCCTCTATAATATTATCCAATTAATATTACCACCTGCATTTTGAGGTGAGGTATAATATAAACTAGTAGATACCTTACCTCAAAATGATAAGATAATGATATAATATGAATGTATCATGTAGCATATAGGAGAAACATGTATATGTAGATAAATCATTGAAGTGTGAAATTTTTTGATCACATCAATCCATAAGATGCATGATACATATCATTTCAATGCTTAGATATTAATAGTACAAGCTCACTAAGAAATCAAGTATACATAAGAACAATCAAAATTAATGAAAATGACAATGTCACAAAATAACATCTTTAAATGCCACAAAATCTGAGGGACATGACTTAGTCAAATGTCTACCAAGTAAGGAATGACATTCAAAGGCACATATAGAAATAAATAACATATGAAAATTTCAAAGTAGGAAAACAAAGTCACGTGGGCCACAAATAATGAAGCATATTCAAATTATCATCAAATAAGATAAGACATTCAAGGAAGTGCATAAAGGAAAAGCATAAACAACTAGCATAAAAATAACATACTAGCCCTTGGATATATTTTTTACAAAAAAAAATCAATTAAATAACATGTCAAGTATAGTATGAAATATATGAGCATGGATAAAGGAATATGTAAGTACATAATCTCAATCATGATAATGGAAGTCATTATAGAATCATATAATCTATGTGTATAAATATCAAAGAATTAGATGACTCTAATGTCTATATGACATGAATATAAGGAAGTCATAAAATCCATATAGTAATACATCATGTATATGTGTATGCATGTATCACTCTCAAATGATGTGTGAAACACATGTGTGTATATAAATTACCGATATGACATTTACCAACATGGAACTAATAACATATATGTCAAGGATCCATAGTACATGTAAATGTTTAAAATATTTTTGAATTTTTGAATTTTTGAATTTTTATTATTTTTAATTTTTTAAAATTTTCAAAGAAATAACTATCAATGATCTCATCAAATGGATGCTCATAATCATCTCCCTACTAGGAACCTAGTGTAAGAAACTGGTGGTACTACCAAAGAGAATGTGTAGGTGTAATATTTAGAACTATAGTGTATGTAATTTCCTACACACACACACACACACACACACACACACACACACACACACACACACACACACACACACACACACACACACACACACACACACATTAATAATCTATGGTTGTGAAGAAATAATAGATATAATGTGCTTTAATATAACCCATCATAGATTTTTCTATCATTTATTGGAATTAGCATCAATAAAAACATATTTAGTCACTATGGATATTTGAATATGGTACATAGTAGATCAGGATTCGATGGAATGAACTATGTCTCTCTATTGCAATGGTCCCTCAAGTACTAGAAACTTTGGAAAGGATATTTTATATTTATTACCCTTTCATGGAAGATTAAACTTAGTAGGTTTGATAAATAATTTTCTGGATATGAAATTCTCTTTTTTATATGGATTTTTATATGGAATACCAAAAAGTATAACTACCCTATTGGTATGAATGTATTTAACACACCCATGTATTGTAGAAGGCATTGCCTAAAGAGTATGTATCCAAGATCATATCAATAACATATAAAAGACTCTTGTGTATGGTATATTTGATAAGGTAATAACCACATGTGATAGACCCACCTATAAAGGTAATTTTATCCCACCAAGAATGTGATGTGATGCCGCGTTGAATGTTGTAACTAATTTGATCAAAATGTGTATATAAACAAAATGTATAATTAAAGTCATGGTGAAAAAAAATTTATTAACACAATTATCAATCATTTTTTTTTTAATATTTTGGTAATCAAGTTACACTTGAATGAACAAGAAATAAAGACCAAAATCATCATCCACAATCTCATTGTCATCAATATTAATAGAGGGTATCTAAACCACAGGAGGTGTATATCATGTATAATTAACAATATTACCATCAAATGGATGTCCATAATGTGATGAAGGAGGACGTAAATTATATACCATATTTACTTATGGATCTTTCTTAGAATTATATTATAAAGGATTATTAAATATTTTCATTTTTTTGTGATCACCAAGTTGTGAACCTGATTCCTTTTGAGGATCATTAAATGTAATATTTTGGTCATATATGAGGCCTTGTATATTTTGATTAAATTTCAAATGCACAATCATATTATTCCTAGGACCTTATTATAATCACAATAAGCATTTACATCATATTATTTGGGTAGAGGTTCACTCATATCAAGCTTTATAGGAAGAGTGAGAGATATGAGATGACACTCCACAAGCCTTAGGAGTAATGAAGTTGGAGACTTATGTAGGTGTGTAATTTCTCTCCTTGGTGCATTAGATAAGATAATTCGATTAGGTTATTATGACACCACATTAAGAATGGTAGTAGTTTCATTTTTATTTTTAAGAGGTTTTACCATGTAACATGGTTTGATAGTAAACATGGTATTAGATGTAGTTAGTGTGTTTAATATATACTTAAGTTCATTAAGTGAGATAAGCTTCATTTCATAATCATAAAATTTGTGGCATAAGTCATATAAAGATTCATTTTTTTTTAAAACAATGGACTCATGTAATGGGGTGAGAAAACTTTTCTTTAATATGAATTACAGTTCTTTATTTGCCATTGGATTGGTAATTTTAGCTAACATTATCTTGTACCTCACTACATATTCATTGATAGGTTCATTATTTATTTGTTTTATTTTTTCAATTTAGGCATAAGAAAACCTTTTGATGATATTGATAGATAATTATAACAAAAAACTATTTGTAATAGGTTTTAATGTGTTTACTGATTGGATAGATAAATCATAGAGACACCTTAGTACATAGTCTTTTAATTTCCTTATAAATAATTTGGTAAAAATTTTATCATTGGAGACATAATAAAGGAATGAAAAATATAAATATCAAATATTTTTTTTAATTATCACCCTTGCCATGATAAAATGTGTGGACTTAGGAGGGAAAACAAGTTGGCAAGGGGTGTAAAAATATCTATAATTTAATATGGTTATGTAAAAGCTCTCATGAATCAATATCATAAGGTGATTTAATATAATTTTTTAAAAATATTTTTAACCTTAGTTTAAAAAAAAAATTGCATGTAAGTCTTGGTATTTTAGGTTGGAATTTTTCTAAGTTACCAAAGGAGGTGTAACCATAGTTTGGATGGATGTAGGCATTAAAATAAGTAACTAGGTTGAATTATTTATCTGTCAGGTTTAAGATGTAAAAATAGTAGTTTTGGGGAAGAAAGGTGTGAACACATATCACA
>JARHVA010008050.1:407500-537500 GCA_037957365.1 Torreya grandis | reverse complement strand
TGCTAATCCTGCTTGTTAAATTAATGCAATAGAAAAGATATCATAGAAAAAAGTTTTAAAAAGTCCCTTACTTTCTTATTCCATTAAAAGAATATGATTAACAGACTGAGCACAAAGTCTCAATCATGACTCTCAATTTGGGCAGAGTTTTGTTCAGATTGTCAAAAAAGAGATATAATTACAATGAAAGAAAGTCCCTTATATAGCCACTTGAAGGACTTGGGAACAATAATACATCATGATGCATTGGGAACTGTTAGGAAGATGGGTTATAACTTTGGGGCCTTTTAGAAACAAGCCACACAATTGAAAGATTACAACTTTCAATGTTTAGCTGGCAATCTAATTTTGTCTTCATCATTCCTCCTTTCCTAGTTAATTGAATTAGGTCATGAATTCATTCATTGTCCTATCTTTCCTCACTTTTAGCTAGTTTTAGTCTTGAATTCTAGGAATGCATTTAGGTCTATGAATTCAAAGGATCAATGGCTATTTCATTGTCTTCAATTTGACGTTCATGCACCCGTCACTATGTTTCCAACATCAGTCGACTGTGTTGAATTTGACGTCTTTGAGTGCATCACCCCTTATTCCTCTTTCAGCTTTTAACTTTTAGCTTGGCACTTTTTTGGATTGGACTTACCCTTTTAGACCTTGATAAATGATCCTTGTCGAGTCAGAATGATCCTTCACTTTGGCCAACGAGAGTCCCCCGCAAGGG
Source organism: Torreya grandis (assembly GCA_037957365.1). NCBI lineage: Eukaryota > Viridiplantae > Streptophyta > Pinopsida > Cupressales > Taxaceae > Torreya > Torreya grandis. The sequence continues at coordinate 536,779 of JARHVA010008050.1, read as the reverse complement.
CACCTGCCCTTTGGGGTCTTTCGGCAGCCCTTTACCTTTGCAGTTCCTGTGGACAAATATTTCCCTAGGATTTCTCCTATGAACATTCCCCATGGACATTTTCCCTAGGTTTTTTCTCCCATGGGTAATTTTTGCATACATTTGTCTTGTGGGAAATTCCTGTGGACAATTTTCCCAGGGAAAATTCCAGCAGACAAAAGCCGCAAAAATTTGTTCCATGAAATTGTTGACTGGTCTACAGATCTTTTGAGCCCATAACCACTTTAGAATTCTTTCAAACTTTTTTTTTGAAGGAATTCCTTTAGACAAAAGTCTGAAAGAGTTAATTGTTTAGCTAATTTTCAAATGCCTTAAACAAATCCAAAGAAATTTACTTAACTGTTTCTTTGAAAATAACCCTTTCAAAGGGTTTTTTGGTTGATTAAGTGTCCTCCGCAAGGGCACTTGTCCTTTAGGAAGTCTCCTTTTACATTGAACCACCCCTTTAAACTTTTTTGATGAACCATTGGATGAAATTTAACGTTGAACCAATCAGTTGAACCAGAAATCGTTCAAGTCGATGGTTCAATGAATGAAACAAGCCGATGAACTTGCCTTTAAACCAACAAGAATTTTGACATTGAACCAAAAGATTGAATCAATCTATTAAACCAGTTCAATGGTTCAATGAAGCACACTACACCCCTTTGAACCAAAATCTGATGAACCGTGTAATGAGTCAAGTGATTGAACCAATTGTTGAACCATGTTTTGGTTTAACGATTCAAACAAAGGTTTGAAAAATGTCTTTGAACCTGTTATTGAACCTGTAGACATTGAACCAAAAGATGAACTAAAAGAATGAACCAACTATGTGAAATAAAGAGTTGAACCACTTGGTTAAGCTGAGCCATTGAACTATTCCTTTGGTTAAACCTGCCATTGAACCTTGAACCTGTTGAACCTTTGAACTAAAATGGTTCAATGGTTCAACGGTTCAAGTCTCTTTTTGCACTCAAATGCCTATCGATGAAGATTTTCAATTGAAACAAAGCTCTGAACCAATCCCTAAAAATGGCTAAGTGTTGAAAAATGATTCTTTTGACTGAAACTGCTTGTAGAAACCTTTGAACCTGCATAAATGAACCTGCCTATTAAATCTGAAGATACAAAGTCCATAGAAATCAACATGTAATATCCATTGAACTTGACTTGAAAAGTATGTAGATTTTCTAAGAAGCTTTTAAAATGAGGAATTTGAATGTCTAAGACAAATTTTTGAAAATGGAAGATACAATTTTGGTCTGTAGGACCAAAATAGTTCAAATGTTGTCCCAAAAATGACTGCTACTTTTGGGAGACATTAGTATCCACAAATTTTTGGTCATAGAAGAGGCAATTGCCTATGAAAGGAATAAAAATTTAAACTATATCAACACATTTAATATCATGGATAGTGTTGTCACTTGGATTTTCACCCTTTGAGGAGATGTCAAAGCTCTCCTCATCTAAGTGGCACAATGGAAACACCTCCAAGCTTGTGCGTAGCCTAAGGATGAGGTGAATATCTAGATAGGGATAGATACTTTGATGTACCAATTTTGATCAAAAATAAAACTAAAATTTTGGGGGAAAGGGAGAGATATAATTGAAAACAAACTATTCTAAGGGAGATGATATACCAAATAAGATGATGACATCCAACCAGCATCATGTTACACAAGAGAACAAAGGGCTAACTAAACATATACTCCTTCAATATGCAATGTTAGATTATGAGGTTATGGATGAATGTGAAAATATATAAGGAGTAGAGAAGAGGCCTTTAATGACACTATTGAATATACTAAATCACTTAATCCTTGACATTTCCTAGAACACTTCACATGCCCTACAGGAAGAAGCTTTCCAACTACAAATAGGATGCAAGAATAAGACAACATGCTAAGGATTCCATAGTAATCACTAAGAAAGATCCAAAACTCAAGTATAAAAACTAATAATAGTCATGAATAGGTAAAAGTAAATAGTATTATTGATCAAATGGTCCAAAAATGAGCAGGGCTTCACCAAACTCAAGTGGAACATAAGTTACAATGGGAAAAATGGCTAGTTATTATAGAACTTGAGAGAGAAAAGAGAGATGTCCAATGGTCATAATGAAAATTTTAGATGTGAGATAATAAGTTAATTATTTCATGATAATAGGATTTGTAACAAACCATGTAAGGTTAGGTAGTATAAGTGTCCATATAAGTCATCAAACTCTTACAAAGTGGAATGAAACTCCTCGTTTTGGCTTAGAAAATTGCCTTAATGATTTAGACCTCTTTGAACATCCCAAAAATGATTATGGAAAGGCATAATGATTGGAATTAATTGTAATTATTTTAGGCATTCCTCTCCATGCATCGGTTGTAGGCCTAATCCTCTAGAATAATTTAGAGGTGAGCCATCATCATTTGTAGCTTAAAAACTCTTTTTTCATGCACCTTTCACACACTACCTCAAATTTGGCTTCAATTTCCAATGAAAATAAATGGATGGGATTTTATGAAAATTTTAAATACCCTCCATGGCCTTATAATCATCAGACACACCTTAAAATCACCCTAATTAATGTTTTCCACCCTTTTCACTAGGTTGTCCACTATGCCAGTTTTGATTGACTTAGATGAGAGATATTATTTTCACTCTTATAAGTTTTTACAAGGAATTTAATGTTGATATTGAGTTATAAAAATCCTATATATTCATTCCAAACTTAATTTCACCCTTAAACTCCTTCTAGAACCTAAAAAACACACAAAATAGTAAAAAATACCTTATTTTGCACCCTATCCATATAAGTTCATACAACTTAAAAGTGTGGGGAGGATATTAAGAGAGTCATATGAAATTTAAAATCACTATTATATACAAACTATTTAATTTTTTCAGCTATTGAACTCCATTTCTCCAAACTGGTCACTAACAAGGGTTTACGAGGGTTTTAGGCCTATTTTTGTTCTTAAGGTTTGTTCATAAAAATGTAACATTGAAGATGCAGAAAAATTCCACAAAGTGATTATTAAAATAAATCCTATAAACCTATTTAGCTCCCATTCAAACCATCAAGAGAGATATGAGTGTTCAAACTTGTCCTATCAATCCCTTTCCTCCTTTTCATACAGGCCTAGTGTTGATTTTGAGCCAAAAATGGCTTCCTTAGGGGGTTTATTTTCCTTAAAAAAGATTTATCACTTATATTTTTACACCATAACCATTATCCAATAAATCATAAATCTTTTTCAATGGTATAAAGGAAAATTACCTATCATTTGAAGACTAGGCCTAATCATGCCAAGTAATCTTGAGTTGTCCTTGAAGCCCAAAATGAGTTCTTTGATGGTTATTCTAATTAAAAATAGATAAAACACACCTATGATGACCCAAAAAACATGTTATAATAGGTTATGATGCTCACATAAGGTTTTAAGCAGAAATGCCTTATCATTTAGACCGTTAGGCCTATCCATGCGTATATGTATGTATTTAAATTTGAGAATTTAGAGTATCTTGCTTGGATTTGTTTGACCTAGGAATGTTACAACTTTACATATATCTATATAGTGTTAAATAAACATTTCGTTTACTCTTTTGCCTCCAAACCTCAAGACTTTAGGGCTATGCACCTAGGGAAGTGCCATCTGTGTAAGAAAAAATAGAGGAAACTTCCCTTGATTATCTAGGAAAAAAAAGTATTGGATCGGTTTATATAGGTTTTAATGAAACTTTATACAAAATTTTATCTCTTGGTCATCTCATATGACCTTCCAAAAGCAAAAAAACCCAAACAGTCTATTAGCAAATGGTTGTGTGTAGGATTTTTTCAATAGATTTTGTATGCTTGATTTTAGGCTCCTTTCTTTGGTTATTTTAAATTGTAAAGTGAATGAAGATGATATAATGATAATTATTAATTTTACTCAGGTCCTTTTATCACTTAAAATATTCTACATATCCATTCCAATCCTAAACTTCCATTCACTATCCTTAATTGCAAACTGAATCCTTGCCTAAGGCTCTATACCTATAGGTGGTCACACATGATCTGAGATAAGAGATAATATATATAGGTATATTATAAAATATAAATATAATATTTAATTATTTTTCACATGTTTATATCCTCTTTATGTACCTTTTATACCCACAACTCCTAAATGTACTAACTGTTCATCATAGTCATCTATAACATACTGTAAGTGCATATTTTTAGATAAAGGGGGGTATCTAGATAGTGTTTACCTAATAAAAAATTCACATAATAAGTTATATTTAGTTTATCATGTTAAAATATGTTCACATAATGTTCAATTCCATAAAAATAAAGCATTTGTTCTACCTGCACCTTAAGCTCACAAACTAAAAGTTTTCTCTTGATTGTGATACCTTATTTGTAGGTGTAGTTTTGTGTGAATTAGGCCTTTAATACAGTGTTGGAACATTTAATAAATAATTAATAGTAATTTAATCATTATGTGACTCATAATTACACCTTGGGTATCCTATAACATCACTTAATCACACTGTCTCAATTTTTTATTTGACTATGTTTCTTCAAGGCACTATCCTGTATGTGACCTTGGAACATTAAACAAACCTTTTTTCCATCTCTCAATTATAATTTATCATCTATATAGAAATTTTTTTTTCACCATTATTCTTTTTCACATACCTATATATAATTATTTAGGTCACTACCTGCAACAATCAACACCTAGATGGACGTGGACATTTTGGGGTTAAACACACCTATAGGTGTGTATGGAATCTGCCACCTTGCTCCATAATACTTGTTAAAACCTTATTTGATACGCATGTCCTATTTATCCATTTGAAATAGTTCAAATAATTTGGTATAATATAATCTTTCAATTTGGGTGGAGAAAGCTCCTTTTAGACTTAAAGCTGTAGATGATAATGCCTAAGTTTAGTGTTCTTATAGGCAATTTTAGCCCTCAAAATTACTATCCTCCACTACTTATATTATCCTCAAACCTTGAAATTTAATTATCCTAGATGGAGGATACAATCCATTTTCATCAAAATTTATAAAAATTCTATGCATCCCAATTATGAGATATCATCAAAACCCCTAGGAACTATGTTTTGCAATTTTGTGGACAAAGGGCCTAAAACTCACTCATCATCCTTAAAGGTGATTTTCAACTTCATTTAGCCATATATCACTTGAAAAATTTATATTAGGATAATTTAAACATTTTAATATTACACAAATTGTTCCACTATATGTTTCAAACTTTCCATACAAATACTTCATGTTTACTTGATGACACCTATAGGTAGATGTTTCCATGTATATGTAGTGAGCATAAGCTTAGGCAATATACATTGTGTTTGTCTAACAAAAGAGTTTTATGCCTATCATAACACCTCAAAAATAATTTTCACACTATCATGGATGTGAAACAAGTGTCAACACCTCCCTCTTAACTTGAATTTTTCCATGAGAGCACCTGTAAGTTCTGTGTTAATGGCATAATTATGTGTGAATGTTGCATATGAATGCAACTCATGGAGATTTTTCCTTAGATTATTAAATTTAAATATGAGGGGAAAAATAATAATACATTTAATACATGTTTAAACACCTATCACAAACCTCTAAATTCATTTTCAAATCATGAAGAATTGAAATGATGAAAACTGCTAGTAACTCAGAAAGGTGTATCCTCTTACAAATTTGAGATAATTGACTCATCCAAACACATTTAAACATGAAAAAAAGAATGTGAATAATAATATAAGAAATAAAACACATATTTAATCAACATTAGTAACTAGGTCATATGAAATTGCTCAAACCATGGTAAAACCTATAGGGTACATAGATTAATAGGTAGAAAAACATAGTCAACTTAAAGAAGATGGTTCATAAAGCATAGGATATAGTTATTCAAAAAAAATCAATTTTAGTTAAGGTATATAAGTTTAATACATCCTCCAAAAATAATTTTACCTAAAACCTCTTCAGTTGTTTGTACTAAGCATGAACCTAATGATCACTTTTGTATGTCTAGAAGGGCAAGAAAGGAGTAGAATAGTTTTAGGCCTAAAATGGAAATTATAAAGAAATTAAAATGTATAAATTAATCTTAGGAATAACAATATTCATATTAAAACCTTATATTATGTGGAACACTTCCCCACAAGGTGTACAAGTGTCAAACTCATCTTTTTCCTCAAGAAAACTACCCTTTCTTCTAAAAAACCTACCACCTTTTAGTTATGTCAATTTACTAAGACCTATTGGGATACATGGGATGTGAAATTATATTTTTGAACTTTCACACTTCCTAATATATCTGTATAACTCATTAAATGCCCCTTTTTTGACCTCAAAATGACTTTAAGGCTAAAATGACTAAGGATCAAGGCTAGTATAACATTAAATGACATTAATTAACCTATAAAAAAAATTTGACATATGTATTAGACCCATGAAACACATAAAATTCAATTTTTTACCTAGGGGTACCCTAATTTGACCTAAAAGTCAAATTTGGTCAATAAATTGGTGACTCATAGGGGTAGTATGCCTACTATACTAACTAAATGAATAGACTTATTAGTCCATTGGCTTAGGGAGTCATTTGAATTTTGAGACACAAAAATAGGAATTTTACCATAGGATTTTATCAAGAAAAGACCACTTGACTACCTCAACCACATAAAATAAAGGACACACACAAGTAAAGTAAACATACTAACAAGACACACCCACACACACACACACACATACACACACACACACACACACAGGTGCTCAAATCACTTAGGGTGATAAAATAATAAAATATTATAGAGAACTAGAAACTAATAATTCTTCCTTTATAGGATAAAAATTAGAGTTTCTTGAATCATCCTCCTAATGATATGGATCATAGTGCAAAGCATGTTTTTCCTTAGATTGGGTGATTTGTAAATTAGACCTATTCCTTAACACTTCACTTGACCTACTATTAGTTAGATAATATTTAGATATGTCCTCAATGTATATGTATTCCTCTTGATATTTTTCACATACCTCATACTACCTCCCACTCTTCATCTCATGGTCAACTTGCATCTTCTTTGTAGGCATGGCTTTAAGAGGATTGGTTTCTTGTTTGTTAAAAGATTGAGGCCAATAGGAGATTATTACATCCTTTAAGAGATTATGTGTTTGTATAAAATAATTAAGATGATGATAAACCATATTTATGACTTCAAACATGTCACCATGAATTTTATATGCTTCTTGAAAGGATAGATTTGAAAGATTACTTTTCTTTTGCATACTTGTTTGAGTGCCAAAGTTGCCTTCTCATCTTTGACTATATCATATCCTCCATAAAGAGGAGTATAAAATACTCCAATTATTTTAAAAAGGTCATACAAGTTCTAGTTAATAGCTTTTCCTTACCCATCCATGACATCTTTCAAAGTGATGGAAGAACCAACAAAGGATTCCTCTTCTTTGGTAAAAGGAAAATAGTCTTTGTCATCAACCCATTAAGAAATCTCCACATAATAAGTCACCTCTTCTTCATCATGAAGATCCCTCTATGGATATAAATTTTCATCTCAACTAACATATCATGAATTCTATTCTCAAGGGCTAAAAGATCCTCCATTTCTCTCTCCTTCTTGGTAATGCCAAGACTAGGCATCTTGAAGTCATGTGACTTAGTCCAATGAGGCTACCAAAGAGTTAGGATTTCTTCAAGAAAGAGTTATGATTATTTAACAATAAAATTATCCTATTTAGGTTACCATACCATAATTACATCAATTCAGAGGGTGATGGGGTGAGGACAAGGTGAACTAGTTGGTAGAAGTGGCACATAGAACTAAAAATTAGATTGAGAGTGAAATGTAGGGGCCTCATTTGAAATATCTTGAGGAAGGGGAGGTAGACCTTAGGATAGAAAAATATTATTTATTAATTTCAATTAAAAATAACTTAATTTACATCTGATTTAACTTGAGGACTATTTTGAGGAATGGTAGATGGGGTGTGTTTAGTCATATGATCTTCTTTTGGATCTAAACCTTCCATCACACCTTGACATAGAAATTTTATCTTTGCATCTAACACTTCAATATAATTGTCTAGATTATCTTGGAAAAGTCTCTCTTTAATTTCATAGTCATCATCATGAGGAGGAGGACTATAATAAGAATGACATGGATAATAAGAGGTATCTTGAGTAAGGGTGGGAGGGACTTGCATAGGATCAAGTTTTTCTTCCACTTCACACTCTTCATCTAGGCTTTTCTCCTCCTTATTTCTCTATTATTCCACTATCTTACTCCAAATTATGATGTTTGGATTAGGAGTATTTTCTTAAGTTTGGGATGCAACTTGAGGAGTGGATGAAGTATTCAAGAAACTTGTAATCTCATTAGGCTTGGAATCTCCACCTTGTCTCCAACTTGGAATGGCATATTTAAAGGTTTATTCATGAGGTAGGAATGTAATGGGAGTGGGAAATGAGGGCATAAATTACACTTGATTTTATAATAACATGGATTTTTTCATCTTCATATTATCCAACTTAATTTTCCTATCAAGGTTTACTTCAAAAACAAGGCTAGTCTTTTCAACTCTCTCTTCCACTTGACTTGGAAAAGGATGTCTTTGGCAATTTGTATTGGGTTCATGACTAGGGATCAAAAATGGATGATATAAAACTTGGGGAAGTGGATATTAATTTTGGTATAATTGGTGACATTGATCCTGATGAACTCCTATCCTCCAATGATTCAATCAAGCCACTCACATCAAACATCTCACTTACGAGTCTTTTCTAATTGGCTCTCTTAATAGGTATCCACCCTATTTTAACCAGCTCTAATGTATCTCTTTCTTTATGAATGAAATGTATAGGAACATCTTGACCATTTCTTGCTAGTGTATCAAGATACAGCATGTACTTGTCATATCCTAATAATGTCTTCTTGAATGTGGATATGGATTGAGTTGTAAAGTGTTTAAGTTGACTAGGGGGAACAAAACATTGAGGAGACTGACTATATGACTGGTAAGAATCATGAGAAGGTTCATAATGTCCATGTGGGAATTGATATGGATCATAAAAATATTGGTAAGGATTACACCAAGGATAATTAAGAAATTTCTCTTATTGATAGAGAATGACACAAGCTTGAAATGTCTCACCAACTTGTGTAAAACAATACTCAACACCAAAATTAGCCATGAAACCTCATTGAAAGCAATAACATAGAAATATAGTATCAAAAATATTCAAAATGAAACCTGGGATGCTTGATTAGTTGATGTATCTTTGAAGTTACCATTGATGCTTAGATAAATATGGCCAAAGGCTGATTATTGAGAGATAACACCAAAAATCTCTCAACTTCTTGGACCAAGAGTCCCACTAGGCATGCCAAAAAATGTTATCACTTAGATTTTCAACCTTTAAGGAGATGGTAGAGATCTCCTCATCCAAGTGGCATAATGGAAACACCTCTAGGCTTGTGGGAAGTCTAAGGATGAGGTGAATCTCTATATAAGGCTATATCACCTGAAGTACCACTTTGGATCACAAATACACCTAAACATTAGGGGGGGAAGAAGGGAGAGAGATAACTAAAATCAAAATATTCTAGGAAGGTGATGCACCAAATAAGATTATGACTTCTAACCATTAGCATCTTGCACATGAGAACAATGGACTAACCTTCCTTAAATCTGAATCTTCTCACATTAATGTTACATTATGAGGTTATGGATGAATGTGTAAAGATAGGAGGACTAGACAAGAGACCTTGAATGATAGTACTAATAGACTAACTCATTCAATCCTTGAAATTTACTAGAACACTTCACATTCCCTATAAGAATAATCTTTCCAATTTCAAATAGGATGCAAGAATGAGATGACATGCTAAGGAAGTCATAGTCTTCACTAAGCAAGGCCCAACATTTAAGTAAAACACACTAAAAATAGTCATGAAGAGGTAAAAATTGATAGTCTTATTGATAAAATGGTATGATCCACCTAAGTATGGTAAATCCCTACTCATTTTCATACCATTTGATCAATAAGACTACTAATTTTTACCTCTTTATGACTATTCTTACTATGTTTTACTTGAATGTTGGATCTTGATTAGTGAAGACTGTGGATTTCTTAGCATGTTGTCTCATTATTACATCCTATTTGTAGCTATAAATATTCTTCTTGTAGGGCATGTGAAGTGTTCTAGTAAATTTTGAGGATTGAGTGAGTTAGTCTATTCACTTGTGCCATTCAAGTCCTCTTGTCTAGTCCTCCTAGCTTTACACATTCATCCATAACCTTATAATATAAAATTGATGTGAGAAGATGTATTTTAAAGGATTTCATATTTGGTTATTCCTTTGTTCTCATGTGTAACATGATTCTAGTTGGAAGTCATCATATTATTTGGTGTACCACCTCCCTTAAAATAGTTTGCTTTTAGTTATCGTTCTCCCTCCCCCCTTGAAAAAGTTTAGGTGTACTTATGATCTAAAGTGGTACATCAAGGGAGATAAACCTATCTATATATTCATCTCATCCTTAGGATACCCACAAGATTAGAGGTGTTTCCATTTTGCCACTTGGATGAGGAGATATTTTCCATCTCCTCAAAGGATGAAAATCCAAGTGACAACATCTAGTATAGTTCATTTTAAGTGGTTGTAACTAAATTTTATTAGGTTGGCCAATAAAACTAGAAATAAATGATTTAAATAGTGATTTGTAAATTTTGAAAGAAATTAATGATGAAAATTGGATTTCTATAATAAATCTGAATATTCATATAATATATAGGATTATAATCATATATAGTTTATTTTTGGTAGACATTTGAATTAGGTGTTATTAATTAATTAATTACATAATAAAATTTCTTGAATGTGTGATTAGTTTTGATGATGAATCCCTCTAAATCCTTCCAAGGGTGGGGTAGAGAGGGTAATTTTTTTTAAAAAAACATGCTCATTATTTATTCAGGGGAAGTGAGAGTTGTTAGAAATGGGAAAATTGTAAGTGATATTTTTTTCCATGTTATAAATATCGTAAATGGGAATATGTGTGAGCATGATAGGGTATCCACCTCTATTACACTCATCAACATTGATGGGGAAATAATGGTATTAATTGTTAACCATATGAGAAGTGGTGAAGATGGGATCATTAGGATCATCCTTAATTGGAGGATGATGTTTATAATATTATCTCAAAATATAATTTTAATTATTGGGAACTTTACCCTAGTAATAAGGATCATCATAAGTGGTAAGATAATCACGGTGATATTCATAAATTTTATGAGTGTCAAAACTCATATCCATAGGATATTCATTGGGATCATCATAAATTGGAGTAAAATATTATTAATCTTTAGTTCCACTATAGGCATCATCTTTCAGATATTAATAGGGATCTTCATAAGTGGGAAGATGGTCACACAGATATCCATTAATGAGAAAAGGTGAAAAATATTTACACCATAAATATGTCCATTCAATTTTATAAAGGAGAAAGGAGAAACCCTTTCAAAATCAAAATGGGTTAAGGCTCTCTATGGACATTCTAAGAGGAGATGTCATGTTAATATGATGGAATTTTAAGAAATCATAAAACCCTCATGGTAATATTACTTGATAAGGGATAATTAAGAAACTAACCACACCAATAAAACCATAAGTAAATTTTTATAAAAGGAGGTTCTTGATAAATGTAAATAGATACACAAAACCTAGAGTTTGTTTCAAAAATAGATATATTTCTTGAATTCTATACTTAATGTAATAAACATAGTAAATTCTAAATTCAATAAAATAAATACATAGGTTTGGAAAAAATTTGTTTTTGATCTAATTAATGTTACTCAAAAAAACATCTAATATATATATATATATATATATATATATTAAATAATCTCATTTTGAATCATATATCCCTTAAGCATATAAGCAAAAATCACAACCTTGTTAGTGGAAAATATAATATGATAATAGTATTTTGAAAAATAATTTGATAATGTATTATGATGGTGAATATAAATTTAAGATAAATAATGTAAATTTGAATATAGTACAAGTAGGTTGGGACAGGATTCATGTCAAGTTCACTTGAATGTATGCATAGTCTAGGATGACCTGTAATAATCATCTTTCTCTCAATAGACTATAATAAAAATAAAGACATTACAAGAGAGCCTACACATAATTGTAAGAGTGGATAATGACCTATAATAATTGTATGTCTATTATAGGGTAAACTACACCTAAATATCAAAAGGAAAGGGTTCAAAATAGTAAGCCTCTGATATGGGGTATACTTCTTCCTAAGTCTCATTAGAGATAAATGATTTTAATAGTGATAAAAAGGGGTGTATACAGTATATAATATGGGTACCAAATATAAATTACTAACCATTAAGGCTAACTTAGATCCAATATAGCTACAAATACTAAACTAATAGGCAGATATGTGGTGAAATTGTCAACCAATGTGTGATATATGAAACATAATGTGATAAATGGCAATCTTAGGAAACCCACTAGCTATACCAACTTATTTATTATAAGTATGACAATGATTAAAGATAAAAACACATCTAAAAATAAATGATAAAATAAATATCTAATATATGAAGTAAATAAATAAATTAGAGAAAGGATACAGATATTTACATTTGGGTGGACTCATCGACACCTCGATCTCCCCTTGTTGGATAAAATGGAATTTTACAATTAATTATTTAGTTTAAACACCTAAAATATAAAAAATAATACATATATATCCTTATTTTTGAACTCCAAAGACTGGGATAAATCCTTGGCATGATTCTTCCTATTGAGCTTCAATTACCATAAACAAGACTAGACCTTCAAGATAAGACTCTAAACTAGAAATATTCATTTTAGTATTTATTAGTATAAATGGGAGATCAAGTAGATAATATGATTTTTTTTGTATGGTTTAATATTTAAATATGAACCTTATATATAAGACTCCAATACCTATAACTCACCCGAAAACCTAAGTCAACAATATCATATATGTAGATATAGTTGATAAGATTTCAACTAACATAATACTCTATCATCTAAGATGATAAATTAAAAATGCAAAAAGATAAAAAGCTAATGATAGAGTCAATAGAGTATATAGAGAGACAAATATGAAATATATTTTATTGGTTTAGCTGATAGAGTAGTAGTATAGGTTGATTAGCAAAACTAAACATAACGTAGATAGAGAGATAAGATGGAAAGACACTCATAGGAGTTCAAAATGATAATAATTAATTCATAAAATAAGAGTATATAAACATATATTTTATAGTAACATGAGATTATACCATGAAATTATGTGTGCACCCTTTAAGGCATGCACTTAAGGAGATTGTTGCACCAAAAATACCCTATAATATAAATTGATAGTACAATGATAAAGTAAAAAATATTAGGTGTATACAAAAAGGTCATAATAATAGAGCTTACATATGATTTAATGATATAATGATGGTGATTGAGGTGGTTATATATTTAATATAGGTAAATCCACAATCAATATCAAGATCATATGGCTTCAATTCATATCCCTAAGATATGACGTATGTCTCTAACTACATCCCAAAGTAGATCAAATGATATATCAATTGGTAATAAATGAGTGTATTAAGGTTATAATAAGGATGCCAAATGAAAGTAATTGAAGAATAAGGGTAACCTAAATAAAATAAATATACAAATACCAAAATAACGAATAAATTTGATGTAATGGTAAAAAACATGGGAGGTCTATGCAACCTAATTTGATAAATGGCATGCTTAAGAATCATATAGATATACCATCTTATTTGGTAAAATAAAAACCTAATAAAGTAATAACAAAAATCATATACTATAATAAAATGAGAATTATATCTATATAATACTTAAATATATGAAAGATAATAAATATATAAATACGTATCTTTGTGGTGACTCATCAATGCATCAGTTTTTGCCTTTGTTCTAGTGAAATATTTCAAGAGATTTTGTAAGATGAAGATCTCAAATGGAAATAATAATACCTAAATATCCTTAGTTGAGGACTCAAAATACTTGGATACCTCCTTAGAATAAATCCTCTTATTTATTTTTAATGATGTTTAAGCAAGATTATACCTCCAATAATAATTATCCTATAACTCCTCCTTTTACTACTAAAGAGCATCAATTGAGTGCAATCAGAGTAGATAAGTATTTTTTGTTGTGATAAATAATTTTTTCCCCATATATATATAAACCATAAAATTAACATAAAATTTAAGTCAACAAAATCACCCACGTCAATATAGTCAAAAATAATGTCGACTGACTCGAAAATGTATCGACTAGGTATATATCGTAGGGAATATAAATACAAAACTCATAACAGTATCAGTCGAGCCCATATATTATAAGGAGAGATACTAAGGAAATATAATGTATCATCATAAATAATATAGTATTAAAATAGGGTGGCTATAAAAAATAGATGAAAATTAGATAGAGAGGTAAGAAAAAAAGAGACCTAAAAGAGGTTAAATTGACAATAGTGAAGGAATGATATAATAGTATGAAAAATAGATTGTAAATTAAAATTAGGTGATACCACCTAATTATTAATTAACTAATTAATATTTTAATTCAATTAAATTTTTTCCCTAATAATCCCTTGTAATAGAAACATTTACTAAAGTGATAAAGATGAAAAATATCTAGTGTATACATGTGCAACACACAAAGCTCATCATGTGTCAAAATAGTGTAATGCATGATGGTGATTTGTGAAAGAAACATATAATAAATAAATGATGGATAAAATTAAATAAATAAATAAAATTTATTTTCACTTAGTTATTTTAACTATAGAGATGATGTTGCATTTGAAGTAGTTAATGTAAGGTGCCAATATGAAAGCTTGAAATGTAGACCTAAAAAATGAGAGAAAATATAGCTTTATATTAAAATATATTAGTACCAAAAAAATATTTAATTATCCAAAATACTACGTCTTATTTAAGTATGGTAGATGAACCTATAGAATATAATATATGAGAAAATATAAAATATAGATGGAAAACAAAAATATATAAATTTTCAAATCTAGGCCACCTGAATGTGATGATTTAATGTATGATGTATGTGTTTGGGATCTATATTTCACCCTACTTGGGCAAAGGATTATTCAAGTCATTTACCTAAATCTAGCTCAACATGGGAATGACCCTAGGATGTGGATATCCTATAACAAGTTTAAACCTCTAGGGATTTTAATGAGGCTAGCTCCTCAAATTTCAAAATTTGGACCTTTATTTATAAAACCTAAAGCTGGTTGGGATGAAAAGAGTCAATAAATTACATAAAGTAAACCTATCTATCTTGTGGAGATGTATAATTTGTCAATTCCACTCTGAGGTTTGGACTTTTTAACACACTAATGGACTAAGGAGCTAATGCAGTGTCTACTATAATTTTTAAGCAACAATATATCATATAGAGGTTATTTTGATGTACTAATAATAGATATCAATGAAAGTAAGTACATTTAATAGTCTATTATATTCTTGAGAGATCAACACTAAGACACACTAGATTACTTGAAAAGAAAGTTGACATCATTTAGTTTGGGCTTAGAATTTACAAAGGGAGGAGTATACAACTTCAAATATCAATAAAACATATGAATTCTAACGTAGATTGATAAAATAATACAAAATTTAATCTTTTTGGTAATGTCTAGTCATACCATCCTAAGGGATCCTCATTAGTAGCTCAAAGGCTATATTTATATAATAAAGGAAACAAGAGAAATGGAGTCTTGGAACTCAAAGGGGAATCAAATGAGCTCAAATCCATTTTAAATTTTGTAACAACTACCTTTAAAAATTATTCTCATTCAAACCCTTTTGATGGATCTGGGTTATTTTGAGTGGTTGCATAGTTACACAGATGTTCCTTCTTGTTGCAATGGTAGGGTCAAGCTATTTTGAACTAGGTTCTTCCATCTATGTAGTTATAATTACTAGGCTAGTATGTTAGAATCTTGTCTTGTTGTTAACTACTCCTTACTAATTTGTCATGGTATGCACAGGAGAGAAGGGGTCCTTTTCATGTAGTTTGTCCTAGAGATGAAACGATTAGGGTCTACGTGTATGGTGTCATTTGAAATGAAATCTCCTTATTCTAATAATGGTGAACATAATCACAAAAATATTTGTCTATGACATAAACCCTTGAGCCGAAAGTCTATATTTAGCCTTGATGGTGGTCCATTATGTTTTATGTACCTAACTAAGAGGATATGTCTCCTTGACATTTGATCGAGCTCTAATGGTGGCATGTGACATTTGAAAATATTACCCTAGTTTAATATTGGTCATGCCTTTTATCTCATAAAATTCCCTTAGCTTCTCAACCTTTAATTTCATTAGTCATTGATATCTGACCTAGATCATTACCTTATTGATCCATCTCAAACCATTGATCCTAATCAATATGAATTATGATGAGTCATTGATCTAACTTTGACTTCTTAATATATATATCCAAGTTCATGCCACTTGGTAGACCCATGTTTTCACTCATGATCCATTATCAGTTTATCATCTTCACATGCTTATATCATATGTCAATTGCACATTGATTTCAAGATCCTATTATCAATTTATTAGCTTCTACACTTGTTCCATGTGGAAGCCTCTTAATATTATTGGCCTTTTGACTCATCTCACACTATCATATCAATATGTATGATGTAACATAGACTATTGGATCTACTAGGACCCACTATTTTGAAATCCAATAGCTACTTCATGAGCTCAAACTTGATTTCCACACTCACATCATTTGATATCCACATGACTATATTTGTCATTTTCATGACCATAAAATTTAATCTTAAAATTGTTTATTTCTATTTAGCTTTATTTTTATGTTTTCACGAATGTCTTACTCTTCTAGTTCAACTTTAAAGCTTCATAACTTAAGTTAGAAAGCTCTTGTAGACATGAAACTTGCAAAGCATGTTCCTAGAATGAAGAAATAAATGGTAATATAATCCTTTGTCTCATGAGATATTCTTGAGTGAAGATAAAAATTACATAAATGAGATGGTTAATTCATTCTTATGTGATATGCATGATGGCCTGGACCCTTAGACTTGGTAATCTAAACTTGGAAGGCTTAGATCTTGAGATAAAAGACTCATCAATATATGAAACTTAAAAATTATGATCTTAGCACTAATTATATTAATTGTGTATCGTATGATGGTCACATGAGGATTTATAGTCATATTTATGAAATTACAAAGTAAATTGGTCTAGTCTAGTTCTCATGTGATGTCCTTATGATAGTCTATCTTCACAAAGCTTGTTCATGAGCTTTTGAAGTTTCAAATGATATATTTGAGGATTTTTTAGACCCTTTTCATGATCTTAAATATATAAACATCATTAAATCTTTTAAATTGAATATATGACTCTAAAATGACCCCTAATACACCAAATGATACAAGGAATAATCTAAACTATGACCAAATCTAGAATGGCATATGAAATGACATCAATTAAACTACAATCATGCCCTATGAGATTATAAAAATCCCCTATAAAATATTATAACTATAGAGGATTGATCCATTTTAGCCTAAGGTAAAAATGGTCAACATTCTTGGTGATTTCCTAGGGGTGGCATGCTTGTTATGCCATGACTAGTTGCCTAATCCTATCCATTGGGATATGGAGTCACATGTACAATAGGTTTGACATAAAAATTACCTTTGAAAAGACACAAAAATGACATAAAATAACAATAAAAATAAATAAAATATAAACACACATGTACTTCATGAGAACTTATTGAAACACAACACAATAAGAAAGGAAACACACACCTAAACAAACTAACTCAAGTACTAACTGACCTGAGATGGAAACTTCCTCCAGGATCAAAGGGGAAGTTTGAAAAATCTCTTTCTTTATCACATGAAGGGTTGAATGAGTCATGTATCCTTTTGATCCTTGACATTGATGCCTCCATATTCTTCATGGTGTTTTCCAATTTCATTGGTAAAATGTTTAATAAGATCCAGGTATCTCCAAATAGGCTAGATATGGAAATGAACTCCTCATGTATCGAAAAAGCCTCAAATTTCTCATTTGATTCCTTAGATATGACTTATAATGGTGGTTGAATAAGGATTTGATTTTTCTCCATGTTTCTCTCAATGAGTTTAAGATTCTTCTTAACTATAGGTCCTTTGAGCTCATCAAGGAGATTTGCATAGTCTACCCAATCTTGATCATTTTCCTCCATGGAAAAATTTTGGTCCACCTTCTTAAGTAATTGACCCTAAAATTGGAAAATATCTCAAATATCTTGAAATATATTCATTTTAAGCTACCAATCATCTTTTTCCTCCATGGAAAACTTTTTCTACACCTTCTCATGTACTTATCCCATAATATACAAGTTTAAAAATATGATAGTCCTATCAACCTTGATTTTATCCTTCATAGATTATACTTGATGTTTGGAAGCATCAAGATATTATTATTCACTATCCAATACTTTTTGATATGTCTCAATATTAGGTGGGTCTCTTGAATATTCTTGAGGTATAATAAAATCTTCTTTAATCTCATTATCCATGTCTACAATATCTTGGATAAAAAAATCATCAGATGAATTCATTATAACAGGTTCTTAATCAACAAGATGACCTTGATTTTTATTCTTGATGGAATAATTTTCAACATGATCCTTAGTATCATTAATAACCTTGTAATTAGACATAGAATTTTTTGGAGAAAAGAAAGACTTACCCCACTTTTAAAATTCTTTGCATATGGCATTGGGATTTTGCCATAGTTCCTCTTCATTCATAACATGAGATAATTCTCCATAATTATTGAGATAATCATCAAAATTATTGTCATAGGCATTATACAAATCATAGGTAAACTTATTTGGAGGTGGAGTAACCTTACCGAGCTAATTAAACTCTAACACATGAAATCAAACTTTTTCCACAAGTCATTTTCATCCACCTTATGAGTGTCATCTTCAAGATTTGTTTCATTTATCTTAGTCTCATGAGACTCTCTTAGTTATATAACCTCTTGAGGATTGACTTGAAATTCTTACTTGATAGTATACTCCAATTCATGCTTGATATTTTCATCCATAACTTCATGATTAGACATGGAGTCTTCTTTAAATGCTTCTATCTTCAATTCTTGGCCACACTCTTCATGAACAACTATAATAGGATCTTCAACATGTTTATTTTCATCTAAGAAATTAGGATTGTCTTTTTGGCCATCAAGTGGAGTCCCTATGGTGATTTCCACTTCATAGTCACTCATGACATATTCTTGGTCAGACTTGGCTTGGATTTTTTCTCCTCTTCACTTACTTCTCTCAAGATTGTCTCATGTAAAGGAGTTGTAAAATGACATGTAATGGAAAGCTTATGGATAAGATCATGTGAAAGATATGGAATATGAGGTGAAGGATGAGATGTGATAGGGGGATGATGAATTGGAAATGTAGTTTGAGGGTTAGGATAGGGTTGTGAGTAGATTTTTGAAAGAGAAAAGCACTAATAATCTCATAGGGAAGTGAATCCTTAGGATGATTAGAAGTAAAATAACCTACATAAGTAGTATTTGCATATTACCAATAGTCTAATTGAGTTTCTTCAAGAGTAGCATGTTCATATTTGAGATATTTATCTTCCCACATACTCAATCTATCTATTTAACATTTAATGCACTTCTTTCCCAAGTCCATTTTTTATTTGACCTCTTACTAAGTTCCTTCTAGTTATTCAAATACATCCAATTTATGCGCATAATTTAGGGTAGTACCTCTCAGTCATTCTATGAGATTATTAGGGAGCACATCATACTCATCATCCCATGTACCAATTTCATATTCATTATCTATTAATTATGGTATAGATTCCAACAAGGACTTGATATAATATGGAAAAGGTTAAGGAAGAGGAGGGTAATAATGAGGATGAAGACTAGTTTCATTTTTTTCCATTTTAGCCTATAAGAATCTATATATTTCCTTGTAATAACTTTGTGTACAATTCATGTTAAAATCTTATTCCTCATATCAAGACTCATAATATTACTCTTGAAGTTCATAAGCATCATGGTACAGTAGGTAGCACTCATATTGGGATTAACAGGGAGGCATTTCTTAGTAGGCATCTTGGTAGCCTTCCTCATAGGGTTGTCTAATAACATGGTGTCTATATGGGGGAAAACATGGAGGATTATATGGATTCCATGGCTCATAATATTGATGGTAATTTTTATAATAATATTGAGGAGTCTACTATAGTTCATAACAAGGTTGATAAGGGGGTGTATGGTAGGGATATTCACCATATCCATTCATTTCAACCTCATGTATCAAATGAAATGTAAAAACCTAATAAAAAATTCAACCAAAGATACATAGACTACTTAAAACTATAATTTATTATTTAGAGTCACCATTGATACTAATTTCTTACTTATAAAAGATCATAGAGTAAAGACACCAACAATATTTCCACTCTATTGCAAATTTATCCCACTAGGCATGCCAAAACTATTAAGGATCTAGATTTAAACCTAGATGGGAAAATGATTGTTCAAGACCTTTACCCAAATATAACTCAACATGGTAATGACCATAGGATGTGGATATCCTATAACAGTGTTAGACCTTTAGGGTTTTTAATAAGGCTAGCTCCTTAGATTTCATAATTTGGTCCTTTATTTCTAAAACCTAAAAGCTAGTTGGGATGAAAAGAGTCAAAAAATTACATAAAGTAATCCTAATTAGCTTATGGTGATTCACCATGAATTTTTCATATCCAATCTTAGGCTTGGGCTCTTTAACACACTAACATCCTATGAAAGGAGCTAATGCAGTGTCTATTATAATTTTGAAGAAACATTATTTTATATAGATGTTAGAGGTACAAACACTAAGAAGGGGGGTGTATTAGTGTGAAAAAATAATCTAACTTAAATTATTATCTTTAAAAATACTTAACCAATTTCCATAATCATTCATGAGGTATACATATCATTCATAGCAAAAAGTAAGAGAGATAATGCAAGATCAATCACATAACACATGAAATACATGGGAAACCCTCTTGGGGAATAAAATCCACTAAAACCTAAAATTGGAATACTATCCTATATGAATTGTAACTAATTTATGAACTAAAATCCCTATTTAGTGAGACTATAATCTCACATGGTGTTTCCACACCTATCTAGCTGAGCTACAACAACAGCTAGACCTTTTAGCAAGTTTTACCTTGCAAGGAGGATAAAAACACCTTAGATGATAATCTACAAAAATAAAACCTAAAAAAAATTCCACCTATAAACTAATGTCAATAATACTTGATGATGGACCTCAACTTAACTCTCTTCTCCTTCACTCATACACAATTTATAAGAGCACTATTCTACCAACAAAATTATGACCAATAGGTCATACAAATAATACTCAATATGTTCTAATATTCAACAAAACCTCAAGCTAATCTACCCCTACTCTCCAATAAACACACATAATCCTTTCTCCAATCATTCTTTATTCTCTCATTCAAAAATATAGAACCCATTATATTTGGTTCTACTATTTATAGAGCAATATTGATAATCACTACCTTGGTCAACCTTTAGGAATACCTTGGATATTAAGGAATATCTCACAAAAACATGGATAAATGCAATATTCATAGGTAAACCATAGTATCTATGGGTCACCCTTAAGTAGATACCCCTTTTAATAAGGCACTTGTAGCTCTTATAGGTCTCATGGAGACCTATTCATACTTTTATTACTCCCTCAAGAAATAAAAGAACAAAATACCACTTTATAATACATGGGTCTACTAATTATGTCCCCTTAGAGATATTAAAATTATAATAATCAACTTATATCACCTCTACATATGTTCAAACAACTCAAACACTATTTTAGTGTAAACAGTCAGCATCAACAAACACATAGTCAAACTCTTAAGCATTGTTCATACTCAAGATATATTGATCACACTTCTAAAATCCACATAGAACATATTAATCAAGTATAAAACATTTTACAATATATAATTCATAATTATAAATCAAAACAAAATCAATACAAGCTCTAATATCCTTCTCAGGTCACTTGCAGAATAACTACAAACACATAGTCAACTTCTAGGCTCAATATCTTTGATTTTATTCACTTTCAAATATTCAAACTAGGTTCATTAGATGTGAGATTTAGTCATATTCATATTTTATTTTTATATTAGTAGTATATCTTAATTTTATCAAAAGTTATGGATGAATTATATATCTCTAGTTTTTCTTATGTTAAATTTAAATATTTGAATACCAATGGTCACAGTTAACCTTCAAACACAATGCTCAAATCTCATGAAGTCTCAACTCAGATAAAATACACACCATCAATATTTATATATATTTAACATATAATATACCAATTTTAGTCATTAAAGCTCTATCACTTTCACCTCATCGTATTCAATCTCTAAATGTTGACTCCACATGCTTAATTAATCTTTGTGGACCAAACAAGTTAATAATGATCAATGCTCATCATTGATCAATCTGTAAAAATGCTAAAAATTTAAACAACCCATATGATTATTTTGTATTTACACCTTCACATTTGAAATATATAACACCATCAAAATGCTCACTTGACTCTTTCTGTCTCATTGTAAAATAGGTTAAGTATGGGAAAACATAGTCAAACTACCTAGAAACCCAACTTTGCATATGTATATCTTTTGACACACTATATTTAATGATATAAAATTAAGTTAAAATGAACTAGGTACAAAAATAAACAAACCCATATGATTATTTTTTCCTAACACCTCCACACGTGTGAATGATGACCTCATCAACATGATTACTCAACTCTTTCTAGCCAACTATGGGAAAATAATGAATTTTGATAGAGAAGCCGAATTTTTACCCTCATAAATATGATAGAGAAGAAAAATTATGGTAAAATATTGCATTTTTATATGTATGGGAAAGTAATGAATTTTGATAGAGAAGTTAAATTTGTACCCTCATAACTTTAACCTCACTTCAATGCATGACTTAAGATTTAATATATAACAACTACATAATACTATGATAAAAATCATATGACCAAATCCTCTTGAATCATTCCCATATGGGAATGCTGACATCATCAAACTACCTACTCAAATTTTCTACCACTGTACCAAAGGTGTCTAGATGAGAACTATGAATAACCAGATGAATTTTAGTTATGAACACAAGCTCTCAAATCATAAATAACATGTTAATAACATATTATACATGCTCAATCCTCAATAATAATTTCTAAACCTCTCAAGATATGTCAATTTGAAATATTAACCAACCATACATAAATCATATTTAAACAAGCACATTGCACACTTTTTCATTATCACATAGACTATCAAGGCACTTCATCCACTCACTAGATCATATCCATGACACCACCATGACATCATCATGATAATTCTCCAAAAATATCCCCCTTTTTCATTGATGTCAACACCCATCAATATATAAATATATAGCTCACCTTCTCTCTCTTCAAATCACTCCCATAATAGGAACTTTATCCCCAACAAGAACTTTCTCCCCCTTCGACATAATGAAAAATTGGGCAAAATTTGATCCTAAGGACCTAAAAATACTATCAAACAAATTAAAGGACCATCTTATATATATGTTACAAACTCCCCCTTACCTTGAGCCAACTTCAGCTTGTCTTGATAACTTTTTCTTGCTCTTTGCCAACACTCTCTTCAATCAAGCACTATAACCTATGAAGAAATAACAAAAAAAGAAATGAAATCTGATGTAACTCACCAAATAAAAATATGAGTACTCCCCCTAATAAATCTAAGTAATTTCACCTTCTGATCATCTTTAGATCTCCACATACCATGAAAAACCACCATACATACGTACCAACTTTCTTTCTCAAGACACTTCCATGACCACTAATTCTACACCTAGAATATAGCTTCTTTACAAACATCAGGAGCAAACATATTAACTTGTTTATCCCCCTTAACTATATACCTTCTATTGACTCATAGAGAAATAAATAACACCCAAGTTATGTCTCTTATACTCAAAAGTATCCTTTTATAATGTTTTGGTCATAATATCTATAAGCTACTCTTTTGTAGGAACATGCTCCAACTTGACACATTGATTAATCACTTGTTCTCTCAAGAAATGATATCTAATATGAATGTTTTTATTTCTTGAGTTCATAAAAAGATTATTTTAGATATTAATCATACTAGTATTGTCACAATAAATAGGATAAGTTCCATTTTGTCTTACCTTGTAATCCTCCAAAGCTTGTTTCATCCACATGACTTGTGTCCAATAAGAGGTAATTTTTATATAATTATCTTCTTTAGTTGATAGAGACATTGAGGCTTGTTTCTTGGTTATCCAAGACACCAAACATTCTCCCATGAAGAAGAATCCACCACTAGTACTCCTATCATCTACACATCCTACCTAGTAAGCATCAATATATGATCTCAAAGAGAATTGTTTACTCTTGGGATATCATAAACCATATTCTATGGTGCCTTTGAGATATCTTAAGATACTTTTGGATTATTTTAAGTGAGATTCTATAGGATCATCTTGAAACCTTACTATAAGACCTATGGCTTGCATGATGTCAGGCCTAGATGTAGTAGAGTATAAAAGACTTCTAATCAAGGATTTATACAAATTTTGATGAGTCATCCATATTACTTAACTTACATCCTATGATCATTGGATTACCCATAGGCTTACAATCCATCATGTCAAACTTCTTTAAAATATCCTTAATGTATTTATCTTGATACATGAAAATACTTACATTATGTTGATTGATCTTTAATTCTAAGAAGTAAGATAGTTCTCCCAACATTGACATTTGAAACTCAATCTTCATAGTATCTGATAATTTTTTACTTAGTATATCATTATCTTATCTAAATATTATATATCAGCATATACAACAACTATAAATTGATCATTACCTTCTACCTTAGTGTAAAAATTACTATCAACTATCACTATTTTAAAACCTTAACTCAAAATATACCTATCTAGCCTATTATACCAAGCTCTAGGAGGTTGTTTAAGACCATATAGAGCCTTCTTCAATTTACACATAAAATCTTGATTACTTGACAAGAAGTATCCTTCAGGTAACTCAAAGTAGACTTTTTATAAGTTTCCATTAAAGAATGTAGATTTTTTATTCATTTGATATAGCTTAAAACCTTTGAAAAATGAATATGCCAAAAAGATTCTAATTACTTCCATTATTGCCATAGGAGCAAAAGTCTCATCAATATCTATTCCTTTAACCTGAGCATATCCTTTACACACTAGTCTAGCATTTTTTCTTGTGATTTATCCTTTCTCATTCATCTTGTTTTTGAAAAATCATTTGGTACCTATCACATTTTTATCATTTAGTCTTTAAACTAAGTCCCATGTTTCATTCCTTTCTATTTGATCAATTTCTTCATCTATTGCATCATTCTAGCTTTTATCTTTGCTAGATTTCAATAAAGTTTTGGGTTTATTCATGGATAATAGATCCAAGTCTTATTTATTTTGATTGATAAAAATTGTCCTTCTAGTCTACAACCTTATTCCAACATTTCCAATAATATGAGATATTGGATGATCTTTTTGAACTCTTCTAGATGGAGCTTCAATATCTTGTCTTTCTTCCTCCTCTTTATTTTCATCATCTATTTTAATAGATAACCTATCATTGTTTCTATAGTCATATAAAATGTCTAAATTGGTAGTTTGAGTGTGGATTGTAACACCATATCCATAACTCATTTTTACATACTCTTGTGACCCTTATAGACATCTTTATACTCATTATCAGTCTTTTAAAACCTTGTGAATGATGATTTCACCTCAGCTAGACTATATTTCCTAGGCCAATCCTATTCCCCTAGGTCTTAACCCTATAGGATATGAGTGACATACTTTGAATATAAGTGTTATGCCCTATGGTGTCCTATTTTTTGGCACTCCTATCCATTTATATTTTGAGCCCCAATGGTCAATTTCATTTGATCCCTATCTTTCGTTATGTTAGCCTAGCACAAATACATATAACCTATGATTAATTGTTCCCTATAAAATCCTATCTAAATCTCATTTTCAAAGGTAGGTGATAAATATTACAAATCAAGAAAAAATACAACCAGTGAATTAAGGCAAATCTTCCCTATTCTCTACATATAGTCACCCAACATAGTTGCAAACACACTCAAACCCTCATACTAGTCCCTAGCCACCTCAAGAACTCTTCATTTATAATTTTTGCATCCACATAAAACTATTTCATAAAGAAAATTACGTGGGATAACTACATATGGCTTGATCCTTCTTCAGAGTATTGGTATGTAGGTAGCATGCCGAGACAAGTGGTGTGGATTACACATTTAGTGCATCTTAGACACTAACCCCCCTTTTCCAAGTGATTCAATATTTTTTTATCAAGCATGATGGAGGGTTAGGGTTTTATGATTAAATCATCTCTATAGTGAGTTACATTATGAATTAGCACTCAATATTTCATAGATAGGTTCATACTAGAACAATGTAAAAACCAAAAAAGTCTTAGATTTCTGTGACTAGTTTAGAAAATAGCGGTAGGATTGGACTATAGCACTAGACCCCAAAGTGTCCTATTTTTTTCACTCATATCCTTTCACTAAATTAAATATATATTTAGATTCATGACACTATCTTAGTCTTACATAGCCATTTTTAGACCCTATATAAACCACCTCAGCCTGTTTCAAGATAATTTATATTTCTCCTTTTTTATTATTATTTTTAGAAAGGTAAAAAAGAAAAATAAATTACAAAAATTAGGAATATAATTACTTTAATATTATATACTGATTTATTAATCTAGACCCTTAACTAAAATAGGAATAAATCTACATTATTCCCTAAAAAATTTAAATCATTTGGTGAACCTGACTTCGTTTATGCATAAAAACCCTTAAAACCCTAGGGATAATTTCTTATTGATTTTAGCAATTTTTTTCTAATTTTTTATGTATATATAAATAAAAATTTCACATTTAGGTTTTAAAAATTATATATTTCCAACCCTAGTTTCTTATACTAGGTCCTAGTATTTTCAAACCCTAGCCCAGGGTTTTGAAATTAAAATTCTAGATTTTTACACATTGGGTTGAATATTCAAATTTTATTAATCATGATTTATTTATTCAAAGTTTTTTAGTTTCTCTTACATGTTTTTTTCCTTACATTTGGCTTGAATTCAAAAATCACATAAATATATATGTACATGTTATTTTAAGACCAATTCAAATGTATGTCATTTTTCATTACTTCTTTAACATGTTATCTCTATATTATGTGTAATTAAATTAAGAATAAAATATTTACATACTTATAGGATCCATTACATAATGTAACAACCACCTATCAAGTTTCAATGTCATATCTTATGCACAAGAAAGAATTTCCTTCTCCCTTTCTCCCCCAAGAGGGTGATAGGTACTTTCCCTCTAACCAGGTTCATCTTATTACCCCTAATAAAGGTGAGGAAATGTATACTATTATTACTAATTCATATATTTATCTTATAGCTTCTTCAAACCCTTTTCAACATATGTGATTACATGTTCAATTGAAAGCAACTAGGGTTTGAACTTGTGAGATTCTAAGGGATCAAATCACTAGTATGAGCAAGTTAATTTTAGATTTACAAATGCATAATCAAATATTACATGAAAATATCACAACATTGGAAAATTATATCAAAATAAAAAATCCTCAAAGTCACCATAGTGTCAATCATGTACATAGACCTTCACCTATTCAATTGGTTCGAATCAATGTTACATATCAAAATAAGAAATAAAAAAAAGTAACTCTACAACTAGTCATTCAAAAAGTATTAAGATATCAAATAAGAGTTCAAGTCAGGTACTAATGGAAATTATTAAATTTAAGTTGATAAAACTACCTCTTCTACATCTAATGAGAAGATCCATATATTATTATGTATATCATAGAATGTATGGGCATCACATAGATTCATGTTTGGCATTGAAAAAACATATACAATAGATAATTATTAATTAGAACCCTACACATGGTAAATTAATCAAGAAATACATAATGACACTAGAACACATTCACAAAGGGTCAAATTTATAACTAGTACAAAAGTGGTTACCAAAGCGTAACTCAAAACAACAAAAGGATCAAAAAGCAAAATTAGAGTAAAAAATAGTATCATATGCATAGGTAAAGCATAAAAAAAATGCAAATCTACCTCTCTAAAATGAAGTTAAAATTTCAAAGTAATATGGGTTTGGTCACAAATATTTACAGTAGTTTGATTATCAAGGGCAAGGTTTGGGAAAGCATACTCAAAGCATCACTACTCTTACTCTAGCATTTGATAATGTTTGTCACCAAGGTTTAGGATTTGTTGAATATCCTAAGGCAAATCATTCATAGACAATTTATCAAAGGAAAACATTAAAATACAAAAAAATTCAACACTAACATTCCATTGGTTTAAAATCAAGATGATAATGATGAGTGAAACAATACAAGTTATTATGATCTCTAAGATACTAACAATGAATCTAAATATTTAGAGCCATATTCACATCCATTACCTCATGCTTCATAATCAATCATGATTCCTTTGTTTGATATAGGAAATTATGATAGGGAGTCTCTTCTAATACTCATCATTTAGCATCATAATTTCTTAGCTTAGTTATATATAGATTATTTATACTTGTACATATTTTCTCAGCTTACTTTCTTGTACATATATTCTCTTTAATTCTTGTACATAGTTTCCTTATGATTACCTATACAAATATTATTTAAAAATATCATAACCAATATATCATATTTAAAAATACCAAAAATAATTTAACATGTCAAAATACACAAACATTCAAATAACTCAAAACACCAAAATACTTTTCCATTGTATGCAGTATCCATGCTAGACTTACATTTTATTGTTTGTCAATTTATCTTCATTACCATACTTCACTTGATATTATTTGAGTGTGTAGTGACACCTGAATCCTTGATTTCCTCACTCTACCCATTGAGGGGGCATCCTGCTTCATACATTTGAGACACACATAGATATATCTACTCATGGAAGGTATCTTCTACATGACTACACCATCCAAGTTATGTCACTCCTACACCACACACTCCAGTTATCACATTGATGTACATTACTTACTAGCTTACATAGATTATTCTATCAAAACTTAGTAGTATATAGAAATTGTGTATTCCTTAGCATCTATGTAGTCTTGTACTCCATGTGTTACATACTTTCATTTCTTGCTTTCATTAGTTATATGCAATAGTATTCTATTATTTACATGTTTTCCTTTCTTGAATTGAGTAGTTATATTGGATTGCATTTCTCAATTCTTGTTTTGTACTCTTGTGTGTGCCTTCAAATATTTGCTAATGTTATTTGCTTATACTCTTTTTTGTGTTTTTGGCCATCATGCCAACTTTGCTTATACTCTTGTATGTGTTTCTGCGCTCTCATGTCAATCTTTTTTATTTAAAATTCTATGTGTATGTGGGCTTCTGAATATGTTTTACATGCTTACTTTCTTATCATGAATGACATGTTCCCATGTCCATATTTTCTTGGCCCCTTGACCACTTTTGTATGCTTGTTGCTTCTTGCCTTGTATACTTGTTTCTTTTTTGATTCTAAATTATTAGCAATTCCATTATCAATATCATGCATTATCTTGCTTTCTTGGATGCCATGATTGACATCATGATCCATCCCTTTTTGACAACTAACACCTAAAAACTAACTAGATTTGTAATTTTATTTTAGTATACTGCACATATTACATTATTACATCTATCTAAGCATACACATGTTGATCTAACCATCTCCTATACAATCTATGCTATATATTGAGACATATTTCGAATTGTGATTGATATATCATGTATTTCATAGAATAACACACTTACAAGGCTCTTTCTCCTAAGGGTAGTCATTGTAGGGTCTTCATTTCTACCCTTAGAAGAGCGGGAAACAAATAAGCATTTTATAACAGAGATCAAAGCCTTTTACCAGTCAAAATTAATTTTTAGAACACTTAAAAAAAATTAGAACCCAAACTAGGTAGAATAAACTAAAATAATAGTGATGAATATATAACAATGATAAAAATAGTAAAAGACAAGAACACCATACTTATACTACAACACTAGATAAAAAGTATCCTATTTTTGACACTCCTATCCAAATAGTATAAAACCTAGATTTTCATGAAACAAACAAAAAGTTAAGTTTAATTATAGTTTTTCCATCTATAATTTAGCTTAAATTAAGTAGTTTTAATATTATTTTTCTTAGAGTATCTAGATATAGAGGCATCATGCACATCATGATAGATCTCACTTCTAGTTTTAGGTTAGGCATTTATTAAAACTTCTAGATCAGAATCCATGTAATAGGCACTAGTGATTGGGGGCAATGTGCATGACACATTTGAATTATTTTCTTTCTAATTCATTATACTACCTTAGTATTATTAGTATATGTATGAATTATTTCATCTACATGTGGTTGGCATAATTTTGGAGTGGCTTTCATATAAGCCTAGTTCTCAATTCTAGAGTGGATTTCATATAAGCTGATCTCCACCTTTAAGAGTGGACAAAATTGGCCTAGTTATTAGTAAACACTTGGCTATCCATACCACCTTGTCATATTATAAATAATTCATAAGATTCATGAGGTATCTCATATGAGACACATCATACCAGTATCAGTTCATAATTCACACTTAGTGAGCAATGATGGAGTCAAAGGACTAGCTATCATTTGTATTCTTAAGCCACCTACTCAGAGGGATTGGACACACTTTACAAACATAAATTAATAAATGCATGATCACATAGCTTCAATTAGTGGGAAATGATGGATCCAAAAGGACAACCTTTATATTCTTGATCCACTCTCTAGGAATTGAGCACTCACCTTCATTCATGATATCACTCTTGGTACATCACATACCCAACATCACTTAGAATGACTCAAAATCACACATATTCATGTGATTTACCATTTTAGGTAAGTTTAAGTACACTTTATATTTTTCCTTTATCCTAATATTTCATATTAATACATCACTAGAATAAAGGGGGGGGGATGTAGTCATATAAAATGTCCGAATTGGTAGTTTGAGTGTGGTTTGTGATAACCTATCCATATCTCTTTTTTTGATGTACTTGTGACCCTTATCAAAATATTTTTTCTCATTAAAGGTCATCTAAAATGTTCTAAACAATGATTCCACCTCATCTAGACTATATTTCCTAAGCCAATCCTATTCCCTTAGGTCACAAGCGTATAGGACACGAATGTCATATTTGGACTATAATTCAAGACCCTGGGGTATCCCATTTTCATCAATATTATCCAATTACATTTTGAGCCATAACAATCATTTTCATCTGATCCATATCATTTATTATGTTATCCTAGCTTCAATACATCTAACCCATGACCAATGGTTCACTATAAAATGCCATCTAAAGCTCATTTACAAAGGGATGTGACAAATCTGACAATCAAGCAAGATTACAAACAAATAATTAAGGAAAAACTTCCCTATTCTCGGCATATAGTCACCTAACATAGCTAAAAACACACTCAAACCCTCATACTAGTCCCTATCCACCTCAAGATATCTTAATTTAGAACTTTTTCATCTTCATCACACTATTGCATAAAGTAAAATAGGTGGGAGAACGACATATGGATTTATCCCTCTTTATATTATTAGTATGTAGGTAGTGTACCCACACAAGGGGTGTGGATTATATGTTTAGTGTATATTACACACTAACCCCCCCACCCACTTTTTACTTGTGATTCAAACATTATTTTATCAAGTATGATGGAAGGTTAGGGTTTGAATATTAGATTAGGTCTATAATGAGTTCCATCATGAATCAACAGTCAAGATTTCATAGGTAGGCTCATACCAACACATCATAAAAACCCAAAAAGTTTTAGATATATGTGACTAGTTTGGACAATATTGGTAGGATTGGACTATATCACTACACCCCAAAATGTCCCTTTTTTGGTGCTCCTATCCATTCACTAAATGAAAGATAGATTTAAATTCACAACACTATCCTAGTCTTGTACAACTAGTTTTAGACCCTACATCAACCATCTCAGCCTATTTCAAGATAATTTATATATTTATCCTTATATATTTCTATATTTAGAAAGGTAAAAAAGATAAATAAATTATCCAAATTAGGATTATAATTATTTCAATATTCTATACTGATTTATTAATCCAAACCCTTAACTAAAATAAGAATAAAACTCCATAATTCCTAAAAAAAGTTAAATCATTTTGTAACATCACTCTGAGTTGAGTCACTTACCTACAATTATGGTTTCTTTACTCTACTTGTCTCATCTACTCTTACATTTGAAATTTAAACAATCTTGTGAAGTCTCTTTTTAAAGCATCTATAGGCAGTAATGATAGAAGAATATCCTAAGAAGATTCCCTCATCAGATATTGAATAAAAGTTACCAATATTATCTTCATCTCTTTTGATGAAGCACCTACTCCAAAACACTATAAAATGATTAACTTTAGTCTCTCTATTCTTCCATCATAATGTGTCTTATTACCATGTACTCTAATTTAACATCTATTTAGGATGTACATAGAAGTGGTAGTGGTGTATCAAGGTAGTGAGCAAAAGGTACAAAATATGATTATTTCTAAAGATTTTAGAACTACAAGAAGGGTTGACTAAGTAAATGAATGAGAGTCATTGGAGTTTTAAGGTCAAGAATATTTATTGATGAATATGGATTTAATTGGAAATTTATATGCTCTGTGTCAATTATCTAAGTCAATAAAGTTTCCCTATCCCTAATCTACCAAATAGTGAAAATAGTGACAAAAAGCTAGTATGAGTGAGAATCCATTTAGGGATGGTGTGGAACAGAGTAGGGATGAATCCAATGGTTTGGTGTATTTATTTAAGACCTATGTATTAAGTTACCTTGATTTTTATGTTATTTTTATGACCATATATAGTAAATAAGGTGCTTTCAAAGTGGCTTATCTAAATAGTGAAGACTGTGATATAGTGATCTGAGGAATTACTCTATTGGACCAATGGATATTAATAGAAAAAGAGAAATATATAAATTATAATAATATATAGAACACAAATAATATATTAATGTGGATTATATGTTATGAAAGTGTTATTTCATATACTAGACAAGAACATCTACATGACTGGTTTTTGGAGCTTGTAGGCAGTCTAGAGTGGCCTATTTGAAGAGGTTAGTTTAAAGTATTATGAGTATATTTTGAGGTGAGAGAGACCTTGGTGGTATTATATGATTGTCATAACTTAACTAAATGGATTTTTTCTTCATATTTTGTCTCTATTTTTGTTGGAGCAGTCAAAGATATTTGACTAAGTTTCTGGTGTGCATGACCAATTTGAGTACTCATTTTGTCTGAGTTAGTTTGGATATACGTGAGCTATGTGAAGATGAAAAATGGAATTTTATGTGTTTTTAAATTCATGTAGGACCTATACATGTGTTTTTTTCAAGTTTTTGATAGATAAAATCAATATTATGCCTTAGTTATTCTTGGTAGTATTTTTTGGGTGTTTGAAGGACTTGGAGCAAGAGAGAGAATGGGTTGGATGGAGTAGTGGTTTGGAGTTCCAGATGTTTTATAAAAATGTGGGAGTGATAAATGATATATTGGAGGTATTTATGATGTTTTTCACCTATTTTTTAATCTTAAATATGGTTTAATAGATTCAAGGGGTAACGAGTACTAGTGAAGGGTGAATGCATTAGTCTTAATTGAGATCTAAAGGAGGATTAAGATTGCTTTGGGTTATGACTAGCCTATAGAGATATTTAAAATTAATGTAACGTGTATGATGATAATTTTTATGGGTAATAAAATTAAGTTAATAATCTAGGCTGACCAATATGGGTTAGATGAAAGAGTGGTATATATACTAGGTGTATTGGCCTATTTGAATGTGAGAGTATGTGTGGACAAAAGTGAAGGTAGGAGCTCAGTGAAGGAGAAAAGATGAGTAATTAATGAATATCAGAGGGTTAATATGATGATTAATGATTGAATTATCATGTTCATGAGATAACAAGTAATTATACCTAACAGTCTAAAGGGTGACTTCGTTGAGTGAATAAGGTAGGTGTGCTTGTCTTGTAAAGAGAAGTAGTTTTACAAGTTTTAGAGAAAGAAAACGTCATAATCAAGTGTAGAATACATCATATGAGTGGTGGAAATAATTTTATATTTGGTTTAGTGGGTTATTAATCACCTATGGTGTTGTATCCTCCTTGCTAGTTAGAGCTAGCTAAAGGTCTAGTTGGAGGTAGATTGAATTGAGGGGTGGATGCTCCTTAATCAGTTGGAGCTAGACTAAAGTCTCATGTTTGTATTATCCATATAGGATTTTAGTACATTTTATTTCATTATTAAGATTTTTTTCCCCCCCTTAGATTGTTTCACACATAAATTATGTGTTCACATGATGTATGATCTTGTTCATGCTTTGAATGTTTAAGCTCTCATGTTCAATTGCTAGATCAGATAATGAATGATGAATGGGTTTTGGAATTGAGTCTACATTTTTGTATAATAATTCACCCAAATATTAGTAGATAATATCAGTAATTGGTATCATATTTTGTCCTTATTAAGGCTTAATCAGTTTGGAAGGTGATCTTGTGAGTAGCTTGGTTGATGGTGTCTACCTAGTCAACTTGTTGGCATAGTTGATAAAGTTATTGATGATCAATATGGTAGCCTTTTTTTTATCATGATTATTCATGTTTTTTGAGTTACCATTTAAGTATCTATGAATTTTTAAGGTTTCTCTATGATGAATATGGATGTCAAGAGTTAGATTATTCTTCGCTTAAGCCAAGGTATGTTGTTTGTTGTTACAGATGGTTCTTCAAGCATAAAGGTTTGTTAAAGAAGAAATATTGAAATGGAGAAGAATTATGTTGAATAAAAATAAAAAATCAAACCCAAGTTGATAGACAATTAAGATCTTGAAGTCATATTGAAAGACAATCCCATTTTTATTAGGTCTCCATGAGACTTAATGAGGGTATAAGAGCTAATGAAGCTTTCTGAGTAAGGGCATATATGTCAAAGATAAGATAGCATTGAAGGGAAAGGAAGAGAGGCAATAATGGCTATGAAATCATTCCTCATGTTCATGAATTTATTTTCTAAGGTTCCTATATGAAAGAGATCAAATAGTGACCTATTTTACAAATAAGAGAAAGAAAGAAGAAATTCTTGACGTTTGAAAGAAGAATGAATTAGATCAGAGTATCATGACATGGTACTAATGTGATTATAAGTGTGAATAGATAGTTTTTGTGTTTGAAGGATTGATGAGAAAGGAAGATGAAAGGTAGACCTAATTGATTGAAGAGATAGCTTGTTTGTATTGAGAGGCCAATTTGAGAGAGATAAAAATCAAAGAGACCATCATCAGTTGTGAAAGGAGAATAACAACAAGGTAGGGTGTTTCAAGGTACTCAAGTTGGCTTGTATAATCAAGGTTCTAAGTGCTTGATTGGTTTTCAAGACCAATGTTGCTTATGATATTAAAGGAGATTGTTGAAAGTGATCCTGAAGGTTTTATGGTGAATATCCTATTTCCTTGTTGTCAAGGTGACCTCATAAGGTCATAGAGGAGTATATGACATCTTGAATAATTTGAGGTTGATAATTATTTTTTAGTTTCTTTTCAAAATTTTGAGTTTTTATAATGTCTTAACTATGAGGATAAGGTTGATTATTTGAGTCAATTTAAAGGGCTTTCATGAATATATCAATGGACTAAGAGGCTAGTTATGACCTTAAGGTCATGTAGCATGCTTTTTTCTTGTTGTGGTATCTTGTTTTGTGTGTTCTTAAGGAAATATTGCTTATCAGATATCTGACAAATAGTAGGTGTATACACATAAATTTATGACTATGTATTTACATGAAATGCTTTGAAGAGTTCCTAGCCATAATAGCTTGTGGTGTTTAAAGGATAGATGGTTTGTCATATGGGATTTTTTCTTGACTATCTTAGATTTTCAAGCCTACTTGAATAGGTCTAATTGATCCTATAGGTGAGTGAAGAGAAAATAAGTAAGGATGATTGTTCAAGAGGTATGTTCAGGTCTCTTAGTCCTAAAGTACATTTTTGATCATTTTTAGATGCTTGGTATGGGTGTTGATTTGATGGAGAAAGAAAAAGTGGATTATATGGGAGCATGTATAAAATTAACATGAGTCGTTCCTAAATGGTCTGAGTTCTTGATGAGTACAGATGTGATTTTTGTGGTCAAAAGTTAGATTTGACCTATTTTTGTAGTGATGACTACCTAGAAGGTGCCAATATAGCTCTTGGAATTATTTCAAGGTGGATATAAGGTAACTAATAGATGTTTTAAAGTTGTTTTTTGCATGTCAAAGAAGGGTATATAGATTTGAGATGCTCCTAAAATGCGTAAGTGTGTTTTTGACCATTTGGTAAAGATGCCTACTATAGATAATGACTATATATACCCATAATGATTGGTTTCAAGGGTCATATGAAGATAAGAGATGTATCTTAAAGTAATATGTGCTTAGGAAGGCCTACACATGTGTTTTAGACTTGTTCTAGGATGTTTTGGAGGTGGATGAATCTTTTTATGCTAGGTGGAAGGTTTTGAGTGATCACGGGATTCTCTTCTCATGGGCATGTGTTTGGTGGCCTAAAGGAAGTCATGGTTCCCAAAGGTGTTAAGGCTTATATTTTTTCATGGTAGTGTGTTTTTTTCCTCCAAGTGTGGTATCTAGCTCAGGGGTCTATGTTGACTAGAGGTTGACCTTTGACCAATGTTTACTTTGAAGGCCTAGTCATTTAAGGCATGATTGAAATAGTGGTATATATTTTGAGTTAAAGGTTGGAAGATTAAAATTAGTTGAATGATATAAATGGGTAGATAAAATAAGTTTTATAATGCTCTGAATTTAATCATTTTTCAAGTTATTCAAGTTTTGGTCTTTTAGGAGGCCTAATTATCTAGTAGGCTAACGAAGGAAGCCTACTAAGGAGGATGAGTTGGGAGCTCATTATTCGAATGTTTGACGTGGAATGGTAAAAAAATGTAGATATAGAGTTTCATTATTTTAAAGTGCACACACAGAGAGTTATGAGGTCTACCATGGCCAGACAGGGCTACAAGAGGTCTAAGTAGGCCTAGTGGAGAAATTGAGTAATTATGTGATATATTTCCAAAGAAGATTGTATTTTTTGGTTCTAAATGAGTAGGTTGGTATATTATAAGCATGATTTAGGTATGGTTCAATGGTTTTATTACCTATGTTGGTCAACAAGGTGCTTCGATAACATTGGTATGCAAGTTTGCATGCTATTTTTGTACTCATGTTGTTGTTTAAAGTAATGGTAGCTATTATTAGAGGTCCTATAGATATGCATGGATTGTATAAACTAAGGGGGAGCCTTAAAAATAGATTAGGGTCTGGGTAGCTTAGTTACTAATAATTTGGTGACTAGTCTAATGATCTAGGAAGGAAGTGTGCTTCAGTGTTATCTAGGTCTCTTGGAGACATAGAGGTCTGAGTTTAGTGTTTAGTAAAGGGGGAGATGATTTATTTATTTCTCAAATGGTAGTGGTTTGAGGGGGAGCTATTATTATTTCCTAGTGGTTAGGTCCAAGGATCTTATAGGTCTTTTAGAGCTATGATTTGAGTTGGTTCTAAAAGGGAGCTTGGTCTAAGGGTGAGCACTATGGTTTCCTTGTGATCTATTGCTGATAGTTGGTGTGCTTGAGTTTCAAAGGATGAGAGAGGAAGGTAAGTGATCTTGGTTATGTTCTTGGTTTAACTTCTTAAATTGCTTGATTAAAGATATAAGATCATGCTTGATAGATGAGTCCACTTTGTCACTTTTGCAAAGGGGGAGAGAGAATAGGAGTGTTGCCATCAATGAAAAAGGGGAAGATTATTTGGATATTGGTGGCAATGATGTGTTGTCATTGATTTCAAGTGGAATTGGCGATGACAAAGTGATATGAGAGTTCTCAATTTAGTCTTGGTTGTTAAGTGAGATCTTGTGGAAGTAGTTGGTTGTCATGGAGCATGGAGAGAGAGTACATGGTGTGTCCATGTGGTTGACAGAGCAATTTTAGTCCTTCTTGGTGGTCTTCAAGTGGAGTGTAAGTCATCTTATGCCTTATGGGCTTGACCATGTGTGGTTACCTATGGGGTTTTGAGTAATTTGAGAGATATATAATGATAAGGAGCTTATTATGCTTGCAATATGCATGTTAGACATGCATAGGATGTTGAGAAGTTAGATAGATGGTTTTCAAGAGGTGGGTAGTGGTCTATAAGATAGTTTGGCCATTGGCCTAATTGGCCTAGGTAGGCCTGTAAGGCCTTGTGAATGGTCAAAGAGTGTTTTCAGGTTGATAAATATATTTTTTACATGGAATATGGTTAAAAAAGTTTTTTCAAGCATTTTTTTAAAATTTGAGGTCAGAGAAGGAGATAGAAAGTCAAAAAAAGTCTTCTTTGTGTTTTAGAGGTGGCTAAAATGGTGTATTTTGAGCTTCAGATGAAAGTTTTAACATTCACCAGTTCATGTACATTTTGTATGGGGACCTAAGCCTTTTGGTAGAGGTGGCACATCGACCTAAGAATCCTTTCCAAGTATTTTTTAGTAGATTGAGGGATAGATCTTTATGAACATTTGTTAAGAATGTAAATTGGTTAGAAACCCTTTATAAACACTCATAATGGAGTGATTGGATAGATCAAGCTAGAAAGGACACCTAATGGATTATTTGAACAATTTTTACTATTAAAACATATATAAGACTCCTCTAGTCATCTCCAAGTGGTAGTGGTGTGTTAGGGTAGTAAGTAGAAGGTACATAGATATGCTTATTTTTGAAGATTTTAGTACTATAAGTAGGGTTGACTGAGTCAACACATGAGAGTAATTAGAGTTTGAAGGGAAATAATTATTCTTGAGGATTATGGAGTAGGTTTGGAAAGTTATGTGTTTTATGTCAATTATCTAACTCAATAAAGTTTTCCTATCCCTAATTTGTCAAATAGTGAAAATAATGACAAAAAGCTAGTATGAGTGAGAATCTATTTAGGGATGGTATGAAAGAGAGTAGGGATGAATCCAACGGTTTGGGGTATTTATGTAATACATATGTCTTATGTTCCCTTCATTTTTATGTGAGTTTAATGGCCATATATATGAAATAAGGTGCTTTAAAAGTGGCTTATCTAAGCCATGAAGACTGTGATATAGTGATATGAGGAATTGGTCTGTTAGACCAATGGATGCTACTCAAAAAATATATATCTACTTTAGAGTAATATAGAGATAAAATATAAAATATTAATTTGGATTAGATGGTATGAAAGATTTATTTCATATACTAAATAAGAACATCTACATGACTAGTTTTTCTAGCTTGTAGGTAGTCTAGAGTGGCCTATTTAAAGAGACTAGTTTAAGTTATTATGAGTAGAGTTTGAGGTGAGTGAGACATTGGTGGTATTTTATGAGTTCCATAACTTTATTACATGTATTTGGTATTCATATTTTGTCTCTAGTTTTGATGGAGCAGTCAAATATCTTTGACTAAGTTTTTGGTGTGCATGACCAGTTTGAGTAATCATTTTATCTAAATTGGTTTGGACCTATGTGAGCTATGTGAAGATTAAAAATGGATTTGGAACATTTTTTTAATTCATTGAGAACCTATCCATGTGTGTTTTTGTTTGTTTTATAAAATAAATACTATGCCTCAATTCTTCTTGGCAGGATTTTTTAGGTGTTTGAAAGACTTGGAGCGAGGGAGAGAATGACTTAGATGGAGTAGTGGTTTAGAGTTATAGATTTTTTAGACCCATGTGGGAGTGA
The DNA here is from genome assembly GCA_037957365.1 of Torreya grandis. Lineage (NCBI taxonomy): Eukaryota > Viridiplantae > Streptophyta > Pinopsida > Cupressales > Taxaceae > Torreya > Torreya grandis. Next base: position 496,534 of record JARHVA010008050.1, on the reverse strand, counting down.
TAAATGATCTATTTTAGGTATATTTTATGTGTTTCACCTATTGGTTAAGGTTAAATATGGTTCAATAAATTCAAGATGTAATGAGTACTAATGAAGGGGTAATGCATTAGGCCTAATTGAGACCTAAAAGAGGATTAAGCTTGCTTTGGGTTATGATCGACCCATCAAGAGATTTTAAAATTAATTTAAATTGTATGAGGATAATTTTTATGTGTAATATAATTAATATAATCATCCTGGCTGACCAAGATGGGTTAGATGAAAGAGTGGTATATATACTAGGTGTATTTGGCCTATTTAAATGTGAGAGTGTTTGTGGATAGAAGTGAAGGTAGGATATAAATCAAGGAGAAAATATGAGTCATGGAGGACCATCAAAGGTTGAAGAGGATTACTCATTTTTGACTTATAATGTTCATGAGCTAACAATTCATTAGGCCTAACAGTCTAAAGCGTGACTTGGTTGAGAAAATGAAGTAGGTTTGCTTGCCTTGTGAAGGGAAGCAATTTTTTAGGTGTTAGAGCATGAGAAGGTCATCACTAAGTGCAGAAGACATCAGAGTAGTGGTGTAAATAGTTTTATAGTTGGTTGAGTTTTTGCTTAATCACCTAAGGGGTTGTATCCTCCTTGTTATTTGGAGCTAGTTAAGGGTCTAGTTGGACCTGGATTAAATTGAGGGGTGGATGTTCATTGATCAATTGGAGCTGGTCTAAAGTCTCATGTTTATATTATACTTATAGGAATATAGTCCATTGGTTTGAAACTTGAGAGTGGGTTTTATCCCATAGAGGGTTTTCAACATAAATGATGTGTTCACATGATGTATGCTCTTGTTCATGCTTTGGATGTTTAAGCTTTCATTCATGTTTTTATATAGGATTCATGAATGATGAATGGGTTTTGGAATTTAATTTACATTTTTTTCTACTAATTCACCCCCCTCTTTGTAGATATATTCAACACAATATATCCTTATAAAATCTCATTCAAATATCATTTGGAAAGGGTTAGAAAATATCACTCAATCAAGAAAGAATAAAAGAAAGACCACTCAATAAATCTTCCGTATTCTCTACATAAAAATAGACTATACACTTTCAAGCCAATTCAAGTCCTTACACTAGTCCCTAGTCATCTCAAGCATACCTAGTTTTAGCATTTCTTGCATTTCATTCACTATTACATCAAACACTCTTAAATGGATAAATATATATGGCTTGATCCCTCTTGGGAGTATTGGTATGTAGATAACATGCCCACACATGGGGTATGTTGCATGTCCAGTACATCTTAGACACACAAACCACTTTTCCCCATTTGTGAAAGTCTCTTTCAATTTCATAAACTATACAAGTATATTAATAATCACCTCTATAAAGAGCTTTATTAATAATGAGGACCTAAAAATTGGTATAAAAGCTCACACTAAGTAGATGAATAAAACCCAAAAATATTAAATCCTCATGAAAATAGCTCCAAAGAAGGACTACAGTGCTAGAGCCTAGGGTGTCCAATTCTAGTGGTCTTATTTAATCAAAAAATTAAGTCTAGGATCCTATTTCAATAGTGTCCTAGTCTTACACACAAATTTCTAGACTCTGTCTCAGTCAGAATAGTCCAGAATAAGCTAAGTTTGATTTTCTCTCACTACCTTTTTTAGAAAAGGTCTAATTGTAATTTAATTTCATAAATCAATAGCTTTAATTAAGAATATTATTTATTGACCTCTCCTAATTATACCTATTTATTAAATAGGAATAAAACTCCAATATTCCCAAAAATAATAAAACATTTGAACTCAACTTCAAATTGAGCATAAAAATCCTACAAACCCTAGGGTAAATTCCTATCTGATTTTTCCAATATATTTCTAATTTTTTTTTCTTAAATATTTTAAGCAAAAATTCATCCCAAATTTTAAAATTTAGTGGTAAATATTATAATAATTTTATTTCAAACCCTATTTACATATAACAAGGTTATATTAATTTTCCAATTTTAATCTAATAATTTCTTTATTTTTTGATTGCATATATAAATCAATAATTTTATTTAAATTTCTCAAATTCAATAATAATTTCAAAAATAATTTTATTTTAAACCCTAGTTGCATACACTAGGTCCCATTAATTTTCCAATATTAATCCAATAATTTCCTAATTTTTTAGTTGCATATCAAAATCAAAAAATCACTTCAAATTTCAAATATTCATAGTATTTTACAAAAATATCACTATTACATCCCTGGTTGCATGTACTATCACCTACTTGCTTCTTGAGGTATCACCTTACATACATAATCAAATTGCAAAAATGATTCTCACTTATGTAAAAAAAATTCTTACATTTCTTCCAAATAATAAGGAAACCATAATGGTCCCTATCATGTAAATGAATGATGAATTATATCATATGTTAGTACAAAGCTTCATTCTTTGCATTTCATGCTTATTTTTCATTATATGAGATTATATTACAAAATTCTTTACCAAAAATGCACAATATTTCAAAATTCTTTTTGCATATTATATTTCAATCATATAGAATAATTACCAACTCCATTTTGCTAAACACGTTAGTAATGTTATGTTGCCTGTCAAAAGTTTTTGTGCCTTTATGCAAAAAGTCATACTCTCTATCCTTTACTTTATATTCCTCATGTAGATTTTTTTTGTAAGTTTATCATGCCAAGCACATTAGAAATGTTATGTTTCATGTCAAAAGTTTCTATGCCTTTATGAAGAAATTCATACTCTCTATCCTTTTATTCCTATTACTCATGTGGAATTTTTTTCAATTTTATCATGCCAAACATATTAGAAATGTCATGATTCAAGTCAAAGTTTTCTATGCATTAATGCACAATTCCATGCTCTCTATCCCTTATTTGCTATCTATCATGTGGAATGTTCTTTATAATCATATTGATATACATGGTTTCTACTTAGATGTATCTAACTCTTTAGTTACTTTTAAGTATCTCCCTATCACTACTAGACACAAGAAAACACTAGTCGTTATATCCATCCCTCCTCTCTTTAAACTTGGTTCATCTAGATTTTATCCCACACCAACTACCAGTTCTATGCCTTTAATATATTATGTTGTACATGATATCATCCAATTTTATAAATATAGGAAGATCGATTACACCCATGGTTATAGTTTGGCCACTTAGGTTAACACCCTTTTTGATCTATTTTTAGCTCCACCTATTACAATTATTCCTCCAATCCTGATTTAGCAATAGTTGAAACCATCCTCACCAACACAAAGAGTTCATACACCTCCATAGCTTTAGGATTATAAATAGATTCCAGTTACAATGTTCACACCTAGAATAGTATCATTGTGATCTAATGCACCTACACATAAAGCACATGTTCAGAGAGATTCTCTTACTTCCAAATGGGTCCCTAAGATACCTACAGTTACATCCAGTTAAAAAAGTTACAAGGAGACCCCATAGTTGGTTTCCACTATATATATTTTAGATAATTTATAAGATATAAAGCTTGTGGAGATATAGTCTTAGAATTTCCATCATCATTCATGATCATGCACTACCTTTCTTCTTGATATAGGACAACATGATAGGTAGTCTACCATGAGACTCATTGGTTAGTATCATTTCTCCTCAACTTTGCTTGTACATAATCTATTCTACTTGATTTTACATAGTTAAATTATTCCAAAAATATAAAAAAAATATAAGATTTCAAAAATCCAATAACATTAAAAAATAATAAAACACCAAAAAAAATTTGATTGTATTTATCATCCATGTTTTACATTGGTAGTATCATGCTATGACTTATATCTGCTATTTCATGCTATTGTATGTTGATTTATCTACATTAACATGTTTCACTTGATCTTATTTATGTGTGTATAGTGACATTTAGATAGTTGATTGCTTCACTCTACTCATTAAGGGGACATCCTACTTCTACATTCGTGACAAAATTTGATATACATACCCACTAGGGGCATCTTCTACATGACTATACCATTCTAGTTATTTCAATCCTACACTACACACTCCAAGTTATCATGTTGATGTACATTACATACAAGATTAAATAGATTACTATATTGACATTTCACTAGTATCTAGCACTTGTGTATCTCTTAGCATATACCTAGTCTTGTACTAAACATGTCTTGCATACTTTCACTCTTGCTTTGATTAGTTAGATGTGATTCTATCTTAATAGTTATTACATGATTTCTCTTCTTGCTTAGCTTAGCTTTTTAGATTACATTTCTAGTTCTTAATTGTTTTTTGTATATGCCTTAGGACATTTTCCAATGTTTTTTTCTTATATTTATGTGTGTACCTTAAGACATTTGTTGATGTCCTTTACTTCTACTCTTCTATGATTTTGTGGCCCTTGTGCCAACATTGCTTATCTCACATGTATGTGTATATAGCATTTAAACATGCCTTGTATTCATACTATCTAGTTTGACTGGCATATGCCCATATCCCTTGTTTATATGTCCCATTGGCCACCCTTTTCTGCTTCCGACTTCTTGATTTGTGTGCTCTCAATTAATTCTTGATTATAGCAATGCCATGATCCATATCATACATTCTCATGTTATTTTGGATGCCATTATGGACATCATGCTCCATCCCTCCAACTAACAACTAAAAACTAAAATTTATAGTTTTAATTGAATTCAATAACATTGCACATGTTATTACATTGTTACATCTATCTAGGCATACCCCTATTGACCTAACAATCTCATAATTCAAACCATGTTGTATCTTGAGGTATCTTGTTGATTATCATTACTACATCATGCAAATTTATATCTTAACACACTTGTAGGGCTTCTTATTTTGAGGGAATTAACTATGGGTACCTATTCCTATCCTTGGAAGAGGGGGAGAAAATAGGGGTTTTACTACAGAGCTCAAAGCTCCTAATCAATCAAAAAATAAAGTTTCATAACAACCAGAATAATAATTAGTCATCAAATAACTTATAAAAAACTAGGTAGACATTCAATATTCTAAAATTGATCAAATTCAACCTAGGACAATATCATTGAATCTATAATATAGTGTTGAACACCGAGGTGTCCATTTTCATTGCTTCTATCTAAATAGAAAAAACTAGCTTTTCTAAAAGTAGGTAGAAAGTTATTCATCTATAGTTTTGCACATTCAAACCATTTCATAATCAGTAGTTTTAGTACATTTTTATCAAAGAATCTAGACATAGGTGCATCATGCATGGAATGATTGTCTCTCAATTCTAATTTTAGTTATGATAGTTGGTATATTTTCTAGATCAAAGTCCATGTTTCAAACACCAGTGATAGGGGTATATTACACAAAACTTTTGCTTCTTTTCTTTCTGAGTTTAGTATTACCCAAGAATTCTTAGTAGTTTAATGCCTTACTTCATTTGAATTTGGTTGGCATCATTTTGAAGGGGATTTCATATAAGCCTAACCTCCACATTCCCAAGTACCCAAGTTCTTTATTGGCTTCCACATAAGCTAATTTTTTTGTTTTGGAGTGGCTTTCATACAAGTCTAATCTCCATCTTTTTCAAGTTACCAAACATTGGCCTAGTTTCCAGCACACATTCAACTATCCACACAATATTTTCAGATTTATAGAGAATTCAATGGATTTATAAGCCATCTCATACAACATACACATTCATGCATATTGGTATTAGTTCATAGCTTCACTTCACAAGGCAATGATGGAGACAAAGGGATAGCCTTTGTATTCTTGAGCCACCTATTTTGAGGGATTGGACACACAATCTAGATATCAATTACCACATGCATGTTAATCTAGATTGACTTAGTAGGAAATAATAGAGCGAAAGGCCCAACCTTTGCATTCTTGAGCCACTTTTTGGGAAATTGATCACTTAGCCTCATTCATGATATAAATTTTGGTACATCATCATCTAACACATCCAACATTACTATGCCTTAGTATCACAATAGGTTTTATATTAGTTTTCATACTCAATTAGGTGTATTTATTCCTTTATCTTCCTCTCTCTTACCCAAATTTGTATATTCTTGTTTTATATTACATATAATAAAAAATAATGTACTATTTATTTTCCTTTTGTAGATTCACACTTACACAATGTGCTCTTTATGCACTATCCAATATTACTCAGCATCATGAACTTCATGGGCTTCACCTTTGTAGGTAAGTTTAGGTATCCTTTCTATTTTCCTTTATCCTATTGTTTCACTTTGATACATCACTATAATAAAACTGGGGTAAATGTAGTCATATAAAATGCAAAAATTGGTAACTTGAGCATGGCTAATTACACCTAAACCTCAGGTCCTTCTCGCTTTCTCTCTAAACCCTCTTATGCTTATTTTCACTGATTCTAAATCATTTGTGGCCTTTCATACTTGACCCCATTTGAGATATGACCCTCAATTCATGACTAATGCATCCCCATAAGTCTTGTTTACTTAGGACAATAGCACAAAAGTTGGACTATAGCATTGAACCCTAGGGTGTCCCCTTTTTAGTGCTCCTATCCAATCATAATTTTATCCTAGATTAACATTTTTCTCTAATTCCTCTTTTTCATTATGTTGACTTATTCTAGTTTCATCTAACCCATGACTAATATATCCCTATAAAATCCCATTAAAAGATAATTTAGAAAGGGTTAACAAATATCACTCAAGCAAGCAAGAATATAAGCAAGACAACTCAAGCAATCTTCCCTATTCACTGTATACAACCAGCCTATACACTTTCAAGTCAATTAAAATACTTACACTAGTCTCTAGTCATCTCAAGCATACCTAGTTTTACCATTTCTTTAATTCAATTCACTATTGCATCAATCACTCTTAAAGGGAGAACTACATATGGTTTGATCCCTCCTCAAATTATTGGTATATAGGAAGCATGCCCACACATGGGGTGTGAAGCATGCCCACACATGGGGTGTGAAGCATGCCCACACATGGGGTGTGAAGCACGTCCAGTGCATCTTACAAACATTAACCGCTTTTCTCCATTTTCTATTTTTTTTCAATTGTATATAAGATATAAGTACATTAATAATCAGCTTTATAGGGTTATCTATTGACAATGAGGACCTAAATATTGGTACATATGCTCACACTGAGTAGGTGAGAAAAACCCAAAAAGCTTAAATCCTCAAGATAATAGAACCATAGAAGGAATATAGAACCAAAGCCTAGGGTGTCCAATTTTGATGATCCTATCTAATAAAAAACAAATTCTAGGATCCTATTTGTGATAGTGTCCCAGTCTTAGACACAAATTTTCAAACCCTGTCTTAGTCAGAATAGTCCAAAATAATCTAAGTTTGATTTTTCTCTCTCACTACTATTTTTAGAAAAGGTATAATTTCAAATTAATTTCAAAAATAATTATCTTTAATTAGGAATATTATTTACTAATTTATCCTACTCAAACTTGTTTATTAAATAGGAATACAAATCCATTATTCCCAAAAATTATAAAATAAAAAACCATCTTCCTCAACCTCTAGATCTCTCTTCTTTTAAAAAATGATAGGCCTATGTGCAAGCTTAAAAAAAATTTACTTAGAGGCTCTAGATATAAATGCAACACTATATAATGACACCCAAAAAAGGGCCTAGACCTCTATTTTGATAGTTTTAGGAAATTTTCTTAAAATGTCACAAGTTTTATCCAAGACCATTTCTATTTATCTAGTTTCTCCAACCTACTTCAACCTTATTAAATATTATGAACAATAATGTTTTGAATATTCAAAAATCATATAATGTTCAAACTCATTTTTCATGCTCCTCCAACTGATGGCAGGCTATACAACTATTATAGATGGCTATTTCATGCATTTACTTACTTTTTTGGCTCTTGATGTGGCTATTTGGAGTTAGATTTAGAATTTCATATGAATAACAAACATATATGGGTAATAATTCATCACTTATCTTCCTTTTGGAACCATAAAATAGAATAAAACCCCATCAATTGGAAGAAATGATTGCAACTTCACACCATCACTCCTTAAAAACTAAGTTGGTTGGATCATCAAATCAAATCCAAATGTGAAAAAAAAACATTGATAACATGAGATAAGGGTGTAAAAATCCTTTTTAACCAAAATAAGCAAGTTAATTCTATGGACTTTCCCAAACAAGAGTAAAACATCTAGGATGCACAAATTAGCAAGAAGAAAATCATAGTCAACTTCATGAAGATGGTTCATAAATCACATGAAACCATTATTCAAAATATTTATATTTAAATTAAGCTCACTAAATTTAATTTAACCTCCTTAAGTATTTTTATTTGAAACCTCCTCTGTTGGTTGTACCGAGTAAAAACCTGAAGATTACTTTTGCTTGTAAATAAGGGTGAAAAAGGAATAGAATGATTTTATGATAAAAGTGGCACTTCTAGAGCACTTAAAATGTGGAGATGAGATTTAGGAATCTAAAGAGACATTATATGATCTTATCTCATGCGGTACACTTCCCCATGGGTTGTACAAGGGCCAAACTCACATTCTTTATTAATAAAATTGCCCTTTCTAAAGAAGAACCTACCACTTTTTAGTCATGTCAGTTTATTAAAACCTCTTGGGACACATGATACACAATATCATATTTTGGAGCTTTAAAACTTATAATTAAATATGTGAAACTCACTAAATTCCCTTTTCTAACTTCAAAATGGCTCAAAATGACTAAAAGGACTAAAATGACTAAGGACCAAGGCTACTATAACATAAAATATCATTAGTTAAACTATAAAACACCTTGTGACATATGTACTAGACCTATAAAGCACTTAAAAGTATATTTTTTACCTATAGAGGTCCCAATTTTACCTAAAAGTCAAAATTGGTCAATAAATTGGTGACTCATTGGGGTGGTATGTCTGTTATACTAACTAGATCAGTAGCCTTATCAATATATTAAGCTTACGGAGTCATTTGAAGTCTATAAAAAATGAAAACCTTTGAACATTGACCACAAAGATATGATCAAAATAAGACCACTTAATTACCTCAACCACATAAAACAAAAGACACACACCAAATAAATCAAACTAACTAACAAGACACACATGTGCTAAAAGCACTAGAAAAAATTAGAAATCAAACAACTATATAAAACTAAAAAATAAGCATACCTCCCTTTCTAGTATCAAAAGGAATGTTTATTGTATCATATTCTTCATGAGATGAAACATGGTGCAAAGCATGTTACTCTTTCGATTGAACACTTAATGGATCGGACCTATTTCTTAGCACTTTAATTTCCATGCTCTCAAGTATACCATCTTCAAATAGGTCTTAAATTTAAAATTATTCCTCTTTCATAAAAATATCATCAACATTCTCATATGGATTCTCAATTACAACCTCGAATAATGATTCAATAAGGCATAACTTCTTGACTTCCATATTGCTCTTAATAAGATTAGGCTTTTTCTCAGCTACAAGCTCTTCTAGCTCATCAAAGAGATTTGCATATTTTTCCTAATATTTTTCATTGTCCTCTATGGGAGACTCTTTATTCACCTTCCCATGTAATTTATTCTCAACTTGGAAAAAGTTTTCATTCCCTTAAAAGAACTCCATTTGCACATGCCAATCATCTTTACCTTCTTTATCATCTAGAACCACTACCTCTTTAGTCTTCTCTTCTTGATGTATGATGTCATAAAACTAGTTTTTTTCAAGATATAATGCACATAATGGTGATTCAATATCATACTAAGGTATTGGATCATCTTCAAGAACAATAACTTCCACCTTGGTCTTAAGAGAGTTTTGTAGGGTTGCAACCTCTTTGAGAAAGACATGAAATTGTTATCCATCCATAATAGAAAATTAATCATCATACTTGAGATGATTATCCACAAAATTTTTATCAAATGTATATTATTTTTAAAGGGATGAAAGATTCTCCATCTCCTTTTCCTTCATGGTGATGCCAAGATGAGGCATCTTGAAATCTAATGACCTATCCCAATAAGGTTACCAAGGAGTTAGGATTTCTACAAGCAAAAGTTTTGAAATTTTATCAACCAAATAATATTATCTATGTTCCCATACCATAGTTACTTTAATGGAAAGGGTGATGGGATGAGGACAAGATGAACTAGTTTGTGGAAGTGGAATATAGGGCTCTCAAAATCAGGTTGAGAATGAAAAGTAAGAGGTTCTTTTGGTTTTTCTTCAAGAAAGGGGGCTAGACCTAGGGATAAAATATCTTGGTTTAATTATTTCCATTGAAAAATAAATTCATTTAAATTTTGTTGGGATTGATCATTCTCTTGAGGAAGGGTAGATGGGGTGTGTTTAAGCATAGGATCTTCTCTTAGTTCTAAACCTTCTATCGTACCTTGACTTAGCAACTCCATCTTTGAATCTAACTCCTCAATTTAATTAGCTAGGTTATCTTGGAAAAGTCTCTCTTGAATTTCATAGGAATCATCATGAGAATAAGGAATACATGAGGGCTGACATGGAACACAATAAGATTCTTGAGTAAGGGTGGGTGGGACTTGCAAAGGACCTAGTTCATTCTTCACTTTACAATCCTTAACATTTATTTTAACTTATTTATTTCCCATTATTCCACTAAATTAATCTAGATTGGGATGTTAGTATTATAATTATTTTCATTAGGATGGGTGGGAGGGGTTTCTCTAGGATCAATCTCCTTCTCAACTTCACACTCTTTATCAAGACTTTTCTCCTCTTTCTTTCCCCATGTCTCCAATATCTTATTCTAGCTAAGAATGTTAGGATTAGAAGTCTCATTCAGAGGTGGTGGGGATGCAATGTGAGAGATAAATGAGGACTTTACTTCTAATTCCATTGCTACTAACATGGATTGATTTAAATTATTATTAGCCAACTCAATCTGCCTATCAAGATTAGCTTCAAAAATAAGGTTTTTCTTTTCAACTCTCTCTTCCAACTGATTGGGAAAATGATGACTTTGATACCCTTGATTGGACTCATGAGTAGGGATAAAATATAGATAATAATAAACTTGTGGAAGTTGATAGGTTTGGTGAGGGTGCCTTTCATGAACTCTTATCCTATCCTCTAAGGAAGAAACCAATCCACTCACATCTAGAATCTCACTTGTGAACCTTTAATAATTGGCTCTATCAATGGGTACCCATTCTATTTTTAACAACTCTAATGCATCTCTAATATTTTGAATAAGATGACTTATGACCTCCTGACCATATCCACTTATGTGTCAAGATCTAACATATACCTCTCATAGCCCAAAAGATTTTGTTTGAAGGTAGAAATGTATTTACTTGAGAAGTGACTCAGTCGACTAAGAGCAAGATATGGAGAAGGCTGATTGTAAGACTTATACAATTGATGACAGGGTTGGTACACTTCATGATAGGGTTGATTAAGAAATTATTCATATTTATAGGGAATGGCCCAAGATTGAAATGTCTCACTAACTTGTGTAAAATAGTGCTCAACACCAAAATTAGCCATGAAACCTCATTAAAAGTAAAAATAAAAAATAAAATGTTACCAATAATATTCAAAATATAACCTAGGTTACTTGACTAGATAATATAGCTTTAGAGTCACAATTGATGCTTGGATAGATGCCTCCAAAGGCTGATTTTTGAGAGACAATACCAAAAATCTCTCAACTTCTTGGACCAAGAGACCCACTGAGTATGCCATAAAACTATTGTCACTTGGATTTTCAAATTTTAACGAGATGTAAAATATATCCTCTTCCAAGTGGCATAATTGAATCACTTTTAGGCTTGTGTGTAGCCTATGGAATTAGGTGAATCTCTAGATATGGCTAGCTCCCTTGATGTACTACTTTGGATCAAAATTACACCTAAACTTCATGGTGAAAATGGAGAGAGATAACTAAAATAAAAATATCCTAAGGGAGGTGATACAACAAATACTATGATGACTTCCAACTAGTAGTATGTTACACAAGAGAACAAAGGACTAACCAAACATACACTCCTTTAATCTACATCTTCTCACATCAATGTTAAATTATGAGGGTATGGATGAATGTAAAAATATATGAGGAATATACAAGATAAGTTTATTAGAATTATTTAATATACTAACTCACTCAATCCTTCAAATTTCATAGAACACTTCACCTGCACTACAAGAAGAAGCTTTCCAACTACGAATAGGATGCAAGAATGAGACAATATTTAAAGTAATCCTTAGTATTAACTAAGAAAGATCCAAAAATAAATTTAAACACACTAATAATAGTCATGAATAGGTAAAAAAGTGGTCTTATTTATAAAATGGTATGAAAATGAGTAGGGCTTCACCATACTCAGGTGGAACATAAGTTACAATGGCCAAAATGACTAGTTCTTATACAACTTGAGAGAGAGAAGAAGAAGAGATAAGTCTAAGGCTCAGAAGGAAACTTGTAAATATGATAAAAAAAAGTTAGTTTTTCATGATAATAGTATGTGAGATGGACCATGCAAGGTCAATAATCACATGTGTCCATATGAGGCATGAAACTCTTATAAAGTGGCAAAAAACTCCTTATTAAATCTCAAAAAAAATACCCTCATGATTAACCCTATTTTAATGTACCATAACTGGTTAGAGACATTTTTCATTATTGTAAAAAATGGAGAGGATTTTATACATTCCTATCCATGAATTGGTTGTATTCTTGGTCATTTAGAATCATCTAAAAAGGAGACATCATCATCTATAATCCAAAAAAAAATTCTTTCATGCACCCTGCACACTTGGCATCAAAAAATCCATTATATTCTGATGAAAATACATGGTAGGTAGTGTATGACAAGTTTCAAGACCCTCCATGGCCTTAGAAGCATTAGTCACACCTTAAATTCATTTACACTTCTCACTAGCTTGTCCACTATGCTAGTTTTGATAGGTTAAGATGAAGATCTTTTTTTGACATAATTATGAGTATTTAAAATAATTAAATGGCCATAGGGAGTTAAAAAAAATTCTATATATTCCTATAAAACTTGATTTCATCATTTGACTCCTAGAAATTCAAAAACACAAAAAATTGTAAAAAATATCCTATTTTTCACACTATCTATACAAGTTCTTATAGAAAAAAAGCATGGGGAGGAGCTTGAGAGACTATTATGCATGGTCCAATCATCATATTGAGAAAATTATTTCATTATATAGCTATCCAACTTTATTTTTCCAAACTAGTCACTAGAAAGGGTTTAGGAGGCTTTGAGGCCTCTTTCCATTCTTAAGGTTTGTTCATAAGGTTTTGAAATTGGATTTTAAGAAAAATTCATCAAATTTATTGATAAATACCTATTATTACTCCTATAAACCTATTTGGATCCAATGTAAATCATCAAGAGAGATATGAGTCTTCAAACTTGTCTTATCGAGCCTTTTCCTCCATCTCCTTCAGGTCTAGTATTGTCTCTGAAACAAAAATGGCTTCTTCAAGGTTTCCTTTTCATCTCAATATTTTCAACACAACTATTATTTCCCCATATACATTCTATAATAGGTTTTAGTGATCATCTAAATCAAAATATGAAGTTGACCCCCTTATTAGATGCTAGGCCTAGTCATGCTTAATAGTCCTATGCACTCCTTAAAGCCACAACATGAGTTTTATATGGTTCATATATATATATATATATATATATATATATATATATATATATATATATATATATATATATATATGTATATATATATATTATGTATATATATATGTATATATATATATGTATATATATGTGTATATATATATATGTATATGTATATATATATGTATATATATATATATATGTATATATATATATATGTATATAAATATATATATATGTGTGTGTGTGTGTGTGTGTCTTATAAAATTATATCATGATCCCATAATTATTATCTAATAGGATATAAATCATATATATGATTATAGGTGAAGATGACCCCCTCATTTGGCACTAGGCCTAAACCTTGCCTTTTAGGTTTGACTAAAACCTTAGATTTTTTTAGCACCTTATAAGGCTTATCCCTTATATTATTGTTTTTTAATTCTTCATTTTATGTGTTAAAACATCCTACACATTTTTCCAATGCTCAATCAGTCCCTTGATGCACCATTTTCATCTTGTTCACCAGAGCCTGCTAGTTAACATTAGGGGAAGTACCCTCTATCTAAGACAAAATATAGGCTAATTCCACATATTTATCAGACCATATATCCATTTTATTATATTGTATAGGTCACAAGGATTCCATATACAAAAAACTAGCTATTGGTCTATCCATTTGACCTTCAAACTTCTTCCAAAACTAAAAAAGACTACCTATTTGAGTACTGTGTATAGGGTCTCTTTTAATGGACTATATTTTGCATTATAAGAATAATTTATCTACTTGTATTCCATTTAAACAAATATATAGAGACTATAAATATAAATATGAGATTTTTATATGTCCATTTACCATTTGAAACTTTTTATATATCCTTCCCATCCTTAAATCCTCAAGACTGGGTTTCACTTTGACTGATTGTGATTCCTATTTGGAAAGACCCCTATAGGTGAATTTTGTAATATTTTGACCTTAAAAACATTATTATAACTCTTCTTTAGGTTTCAAATGGTGATATATCAATGGCTTAAATCCACTTTCTTTATTTTCATGTCCTATTCACACCATGAACACTACCTCTCTGCTCACTATTTGTGACAGTCAACTATGGTTCACTTTTTGAGGGAAAAAGACTATGGATTAGCATCATACCTTGAAATTTACACCATTTATTATTTTTGAACCTTTAGATTATAATTAAATCATCCTTCATAGACCCTGTGGGTGTTTTCATACTCAAACTTCAACCTATATTGTATGCTCATTGACTGGTATAGACTATTTATACAAAATATTTATTATGTCAAGCTCAAAACATCACACTTGTAGGTATATATAAATGAATTTACATTGAATAAAAGTTAAAATACATTATATACTCCCATTTGGTTCATATGGTGTTGTTTAGACTCACTTGCCTCATTATTAGCACTCTAAGCACATCAAGAACCTAATTTACTTGTTCCCTACCTACATAGTCAACACAATCAATTGTGTTGAGGAAGATGAAACCATATAGGTGTTGATTTGTATTAGTAATGTTGTTTTAAGGTTTTCCATGAAACCTTAAAGTCACAAAAACAAAATATTATACCTTAAATCACCTTAGGTTCCCTAAAACACTACCAAAACACCAATTCTAGCTCACTATCAACTATATATGGACATTAAGGTTGTATACATGAACTGTCTCCACCTCCTTATGTACAAGTAAGGTCTTAAAGTGTGATTAATATCCCCATGATTATTATTCCATTATTATGATAATTTTTCATACTTAAATTATTTAGGCCTTTTTTACTTCATTGTGACTTGCAAGACTCTATTTTCCTCCTTTAGGCTTGGTTGTAGGTGCATGTAGTAGGATTAGGATGTAAGTTGATATCACATTTTTCTATTGTCTCCTTAAGATTTTAAAACAATTTTAGACTCAATTATACTTTAAAAAAAAAAGTGTATCAACAATACCTAAAACCTTACTTTTATTACTCAAAGTACCTCCTTAGTTCTTATAGTTGTGTATTGGTTATAAATGTTATTTCTTAGCCTCACTTTAGGATTACAAGGTTTTGTTTGTACTTGATGGATTATGAGATAATTATTGATTTTATGGTTTACCTAAATCAATTTAATAGTTCATAAGGACCTCAAAAACTTCCCTATGCTTTCAATATTTGACAAATCCTCTATTGGTTGTAGATAGCATTGAGTAATTTTAGTATCCTGAAGAGGCAATTTGAAGGCCTTTGAAAATCATCTTATTAAGCCTCTAAATCTCTCTTATTTTTCAATATGATATGCCTATGTGGGATATTGAAAAAAAGGTACTTTTAGGCTTTAGATATTAATGCAACATTGTGCAAGGACACCCAAAAAAGGGTATAAGCCTCGATTTTGACTATTTTGGGAAATTGTCTCAAAATGTCACAAGTTTGCTCCAAGACCATTTTTTAAATCTAGTTGCTCCAACCTACATCAATGTTATTAAATATGATAAAAAAATAATTTTTTACTCTTCAAACATCATATAATGTTCAAACCCATTTTTCATGCTCCTCCAACTGATGGTAGGTAATACAACTATTATAGATTGTTATTTTATGCATTTACTTTCTTTCTTGGCTCTTAAAGTGGATCTTAGGAGTTGAATTTGGAATTAAATGTTAATAAAATACATATATGTGGAATAATACATCACTTACCTTACTTTTGGAACCATAACACATAAGAAAACCCTAGTAATCATAAGAAATGGTTATAACTCCACTCCTTCACTCCTTGCAAATGGAGTTGGTTGACTCATCAAATAAACTCAAAATTTGAAAAAAATCATGTATAACATGATATAAGGGATTAAAAATCCTCTATAACCAATCTCAACAAGTGAGTTGTATGGAATTTCCCAAAAAAGAGTAAACCCTATAGGATGCATAGATTAAGAAGTAAAAAAGGATAATCAAATTCATGAGGATGGTTCATAAAGTACAGGTTACCATTCTTAAAACTATTTATATTTAAATTAATGTATCTTAGTTTAAATTCCTCTACCCAAGGAATTTGATCTGAAACCTCTTCTACTAGCCATACCAAGTATAAACTTGAAGACTATTTTTCTTGCCAAAAAGGGTGAAAAAGGAATATAATACTTTTGGGCCAAAGATTGAACTTATAAAATCACTTTAAATGTGTAAATTAGTTTTAAGAAGCTGAAAAGGTATTATATTATCTTATCCCACATGGAACACTTTCCCATGGGCCATACAAGTGCCAAACTCACCTTCTTTCTAAAGAAAACTACCCTTTCTATTGAAGAACCTGACTTTTAAGTTATGTTAGTTGATTAATACCTATTTGTATACATGGGACATTATATCATATTTTCAAAAATTTACACTTCCCAATAAATCCATTCAACTATCAAATACCCCTTTTTTGTCCTCAAAATGACTCAAAAGGACTAAAAGGACTAAAATAACTAAGGACCAAGGTTAGTATAACTTTAAATGACATTAATTAACCTATAAAACACCTTGTGACATATGTGGTAGACCAATAAAACATGTACAAGTCAATTTTTTACCTATAAGGGCCCCAATTAGACCTAAAAGTCAAATTTGGTCAATAATGTCTATAGAAATATCTTGTGTAGATGTAGATGCAAGTTGGGGCACAAAAATATGTTATTTAGGTATGACTCCTCCATTTTTCTCTGTATTGAGAACCTTTTCAACCAATGGTTTCTTGGTAGTATCATTGTGGGAAAGATCAATCTTGGTATAGGGTATAGTTAGAGGGCTTATACTAGTGGTTTTCTTCCATGAAGGTCAATGGATGATATGTTACTTAAAATTAATATCATGATGTGTTTATAATTTCTTAGAATAACATTTATAATTAGTGGAAATAGATCTAGATGTTTTATTCCAAAATTCAATGATTACTCAATCAACCAATTGTGTAAACTTTTGTTTGAGATTAAAATAATAATTATATCAGTGCCAGTTTATACCATGGTAAGTTAAAAAGGGATTTCCTTTACCTTTTCAATTATATGTCATTTATGGTGGTAATTATGATGAAGGTTTATCATCCATTCATCCAATAGTGTATGAAAAATTTCATGTGGTCTATCTTAGAACCAATCAAATTGAAGTGATTTCCTTTTTATAGAGGCATAAGGTTTGACCATAGGAGGTATTTTGTAAGAACATTGCTTTCCTTTGTTCAAAATGATCAATTTTTATTCTTTGGTATTTATTATTAATTATAAATAAGTTTTTTGAATTGGTTCATGACCATCCTTATTTTTTTTACTTTTTTTTAAAACATTGTTTGAACCATGTTTACCTTTACTTGGATAAATAGGTAATTTAGTTTTGGTAGTTTATGCACATCCCAATATAATTTTTCAAATGAAGAAAATTGATTTTTTTAATTCTATTTATCTAAGTGGAGAAAGAATATACCTACTAATTATATATTTCACTTATAAATCTAAGGCGATATTGTTTAAGGAGTATAAGATATCCTTAAATTTGATAGCATAGTCTTGAATGAATTCATCCTCATTTTATGTTAACACTTGAAAATGTTCCAAGGGTAACTTACGTAAGGTATATCTATAAAATTTGGATAAGAATACATATTTTATTTTTTTAAATGTTTATATGAAACCATTTGGGAGGCTATAAAACCAATCAATAGCTTGTTGAGCTAAACTTTGATGGAAGGTTTATAATAACAAGCATCCATATTTATCCTAATGTGAAAATGAATTAACAAATTATTTAAAATTATTATTAGGATCCTCATGACTATGGGAGGAAGATAACATAAGCATGATAAAGTTAAAAGGATAAGGATATTAACAAAGATATCGAGTAAGAGGTTGACCCTCTAATGTATTTTCTTCAAAGGTAGCCCAGTGAGAGGATACTTGTAACTTAAGGGTGTTCATCTATTTTTAAATGTCTATCATGGTGGTCATGATAGAGAGCACATCAAAAAAAGATATTGGTAAATACATTGAAGAATTTACTTATAGGTTGTAGCCAACCATCCATATGAAATATATAAATTATATATTCTTTACCACCTTCAAAAATAGGCTCATCACATGGCATGAAAATATTAGGTAAATTAAAAACCATGTTTAAAGAGGTGTTTTAACCTTTTAGGACTTGGTGATTGTAAATCCCATGTTTTTAAAAGAGTTGAGTATATTAAATCATGGTATAAATATGAAATAAATATAGCCATTGATATGTACAAATTTGACTAACTTTGACCATTTTAAAAATAGTAAGAAATAATAAAAGTAATAAATTAGCTAGAAAATGACTGAGATAAATGATTTGGAGGATATAAAATGAGGTAGAGACTGGTTTGAGTGTCATAAATAAGATCTAGGTGTAAAAACCCATCTCGAATAGTAATTCCATGTGGTGGTAGGTTCCTTATTTTGGTGATAGTATCCTCTATGTAGGATTGTCTCAAGCTTTTGGGTGCACCTATGTGTAGATTTTTAAGGTATGTTCCTACATACTCAAGTTATGAAACCCTATCAATTGCTTATTTTGGTTGATTTTGTGTGTAAACCCTAATCCTCCATGTTGCTAGGGTATTTGGTCGATACAAGTTGAAAAGTGTGTTTGTTAGTGGGGTAGGTTATACATCCTCAACACCCCACTATGATGAGAGTTTTTTACATACCAATGGTTTAAAGATGTATCAAACTTGATGTACTTCTCCCCACCTAAGTTCTGGTGTATATGAAAGTGAAGCTAATATGATAGTTGACTTAAGTTCTTTAAATGTGTTTAAGACTAAAAATGTGGGTAATGTGAGATTAAGACTACTTTAGATGGTAGTATGTAGAAGTAGGGTAGAATAGGGATTTATAAACTTAATTATGCACAAATTGTTCTATGTTTTCAAATATAATTTTCATCTAATTTACATATAATGGTTTGAGGTATAAAAGTCATGTATTTATACTATGTTGGTGCTTGTGCAGGTTCTAAAAGTGGTATATGTCAACCCTAGAAGTTATAAGATTTTAAAATATATCCATTTGGGAATATATGAGATAAAGGATAATAGTGCCAATATTGGGATACTAGTGCCATTTGGCACTACTGTCCCTATTATGGACTAGTGTGCAAGTTGCATAACACTAGGCACAAATGACCAAGATACAAGAATGAGGTTTTTAGATTGCTTTAAGGATGATTAAGGACACCTATTTCATACACAAATGTTGGATAAGTGTGAAAATACGCTCTAGGATATGTTTAAGCTTAAGTTAGGGATAGGTGGTCTCAAGTAGAAATCTTAGAACTCAAGTGCCATTTTTAGGTGATTACATTTACCCCAATTTATTCTACAAACCCATTAAATTGAAATGACTATGATAAAGGAAAAATAAGTGTACTTGGAATTACATAAGAGGTGAAACACATGAAGCTGGGTCTAAGTATGTGAAACATGCTCTAATGTGTGTCCTATAAGTGAAACATGTATAGATCAATCCTTACTTAAGAGATATCAAAATCAAAGACAAAACTAAGTAAAGAAGTAAAACTAAGTAAAGGGATGAAAGAGGAAAGGAATGAATACACCTCAATAGGTACATGAACGAATGCATAAACTTGGTAATAATATGTGTGGGTGTCTATATATAATGATTGATCAGTGAATAACTTAGACTAAGTTTATCACTTGTTCAATCCTCATGGGTGGGTGGCTCAAGAAATAAATCCTATTTTGAATCCATTATTGTCCACCCTAGATTGGTAGATCATGACTTGTGAATATCTTGGATTGGATTGATGGTGTGCCCAACCCTCTCATGTAGGTGGCTCAAGAACTCAAGTAGACTATGAATCCATCATTTCCAACCCTTGTGTAGTGCATGCATCTAAAACTAAAAATGTGTAATATAACTAAAAATATATAACTTTAAATATCATCTCTATGGCCACTCGAGTATATAGGTAACTTTAGGCCACTTAGGAATGCCAATTACTATAGATGGAGTAAGGCGTGAATCTGGTGTGTAAATTGGAATGTGATATCAAATGTATACAACATAAATAATGACATGGAAATTTTCATTCCATCTAATCAAATGGTGTGTAAGTAATAAAATGAAAATAATGTGACATGCACATGCCCCCAAATCTGATATCTAAGCATATAGATTCTAGATTGAGTTGTAATAATATGTATTTGAGTATCTAAATTGAATATGTGAATGGTCATGCAATGTGAATTCCTCAAAATTCAATATCTAATCATATGGATTTTAGACTGAGTTGAAATAATCTATATCTGAGTATCTAAACTAAATATGGGAATGCTCATGCCACTCATGATGCCCTCAATTTAAGAAAATGTGTATGAATCTGAGCTAATGTATTATAAATCAAATATATACTGAGAAAACTAGTAAATCTATAACTAAACCTATGAAAACATGGACTATACATGCTTTAATTTTTTGACAAGTTTAGATTTTTCTAAATTTAAGGATACTAGATAGTAGTGACATATCTTAGATTGTAGTTCCATGTGGTGCTAGTGTCAAAATTTTGGCACTAATGTTTGTTTGATCTTATTTTTGTCTAATTTTACTGACCGATATGTCATTATTTTCCCATTTTGTTTAATTGAATTGAATTTTTAAAATTTAAGCATGTGTGACAAAAAATGTACAATGAGTGCATTCTGGTATCTTGATATATGTGATAAAACCCTGTGAATGCCCCCTTTTTTGAGGTGAGTTATTGAACCTATGCAAGAATTGTCCTCAAAATAAAAAGGCTCTATAATATGTGTGTTATCTATAGAATATATGATATCTACATAATAATCCAATATAATGTGCATACATGACATTACTATGTATGATAATTTGAGAATAGGTTTTTAATGTGTGATGTATGGGTTATCCAAAACTAGCCACCATGAATGAGGACAATTCAAAAAATTACATTTAGTATTATGTATCCTTATTTATGATTTTTTGAGAGTTTTTATCTTGGTCTATTGGTCAAGTCTTGTCATAAAATTATGCCTTGTAAAATTTTGAATCATCTTAAGTTCTATTGCATATTATATAAGAGTGATTTATCCCCCTAGTCTTATCTATATCTCCTTGATGAAGGTCTTATTTGCGTTTGGAAAGATTAAGGTGTTTTAACAAAGTTTAATATTACTTTTCAAATATTGATATATGTAGATTCATGGTGAATCATTGGTGTTTTAACCTCCAAGGAGACATTATGTACTATGGTTAATGTGATATTTTAGAGATAAGGCATATTAAGGTTAAAATATTACTATTTCAAGTTTAGGAATAGTTAAGGTAAATTTGGATAAATTAATTTAATGTTTACCTTTTATAACTAGAGGGATCAAGTGAAATTTTTAGGTATCCAACATGTTCTAAGATATTCCATGTTTATTTCCTCCTCACACATGTTGGTTTAGGTTAGTTTTAATGTGAAAAAGTGGTGTGACCATCCAAAGATGAAGAGACTAAAGTGTACTGTATAAATTCACTTGCCAAGAGCTTATAAAACATTTTTTCAAAATGGATATGGTTATTTTATGTTATAAATGGATGGTTTTATGTCTCTAAAAGGTTTTCATGGTCATAAGAATGCAATAAAATATTTCTTAATCTCCATCAACCCCTTTTCAAGCTTGTGAGGAAAGTGAGTTGGATCTAATTATTTTGGGGTTTTATAAGGGTCCCTATACCCTTAAAATTTTAGTCATTTATTATTATTTAAGGGTTGTCCTTTATGAAAAATATTTTAACATGTTAAGCAACCTAAAACCCTCATAAAACTTGATAAGCCAAGGTTTTTTCTTATTTTAATAGATTTTTAGGCTAATGGATGCACATAATTGATTTTTGGAGATATTTAGAGGTATTAGTCTTCATTTGACATTATTTTACATCATCATTTGACATTTGTGAGTATCCAAGCTAGAAAAAAGTGCTGTGTTTCATTATTCTTGAAGGTGGTAGGTAGGGTTTTTAAAGACTTAGCATTCTTGAGGATGAAATAAGTTATGTATTAGACCAAAAAAATTTAAATAGTCTCTACCAATCCTAATATATCATATTAAAGTCTCTTAAAATCAGTAAAAGGGTAGAATATCAAAGAGATTAATGAGGCATGTTGGCTGTGCACAAAATTACCTATAGGTGGTTATCAAAAGTGCCTAGAAAAGGAATATTCATGGTTTTGGAGTGAATATTTAATTATTTAAATATATAATTATCCATTTTAAATATTTTGGGAGTGTTTAATCTACCAAATAAGTGATCTAGGAAAGCTAGATGATGTTTTGATTAACACTTTGTTGTAGGAGGACTTAGACCTTTTGAAGCTAAATAGAGCAATGTTGATTATAGGTTTTGTTCCTCAAGAAACCAATATGAATTTTTTGTGTGGATATTATTTAACTATTTTTCTTGAATAAACATCTAATTATTTTATGGATTCACTACACAAACATCTAAAATGAAATATTACAGGTGGAAACTCACTAGCAAAGTGTTGCTTGAACTCTCTCATAAGGTTTCAAGTGCAAATAAATAGAAAAAATACCTATACAAGATATTGGTATGGTATTTATGACCTAAATAAAGATAATTTACACTAAAATAGTCCATAAATTACTCCCAAACATGCACTAAATGCATACATAGTCAAAATGTTCATCTATAACATTCAAAGGCAAGGGAGAGGTTCTTATGAGCAAACACTTTTGAAGGTTTTGATAAATAACATAGGTTAAAATGGAATTGAATTAATTAATTTAAGGTTTATGATAATCTCAAATTATTAAAAACTAATGTACAAATCCCCAAGAATCACTCTTGAAATTCACTTCCAAGTATAGACTTAAGTAAATTAACCTTATGTTTGTAAACAAAAGCTAGGTGCTTAAAGATAATTTGAGATATTTCAGGAAGTTATTGACATTTAAAATTATTATAAAATGTCAATAAGGATTATTATATTTTTTATTAACCAATAAATATTTATTTAATTTCTTATACTAGAGTGAATGTATACCTACAGGTATGTAAACATATAGATCCACATTCTCAACCTTATAAATAAACCCTACATAACATATGTTGGTTTGAAGAAGAAATGAGATGTGAGATAAAATTTTGAGATGTTATAATTAATGTTTAGGGTATAAAAATTGATAATTAATTAATTAAAATATACTTATTATATCTTATCAATCATCAAGCCCAAAGAGGTCATTAAGCTTGTTAAAGGGCTTCTTCTATGAGCCTATTTTCAAGAATCCAATAGAATGTGAAATGAGTTACATTATAATTGGAGTTGGAATGTATAAATAAGTTTGGTATAATACATGATAAACCATTTAGGGTTATAAATTATTTTTTAAGTTGATCAAAAGGACATAAAACACCTACAGTCATGATACAGTCATCTTTTGTGCACAAAATTCCACCTTCTTACTTGGCAAGAGATCATTAAGGTTGATCATGTAAAAACAAATATTGGAGGAGTTGAGGGGATTTTTGGAAGACATAAAATAATTCATTTTTTATATTAATTTCCATAAAACACTTCCAACCCATTTTTCTTTGCTCTCAGCCTTCTCAAGGTTATGCATGACCTTGCCTCGGGCTAGAAACTTGAAAATTTCCTAACTTGAGTTCTAACACATAAAAATTCTTTATAAATTTGTAATATAAATTATTTAATTTTATTATATATATATATATACATATATATATATATACATATATATATATATATAGTGTTAATAAATGGCCTTGTATGTTATCTATTATTATAGCCTTGTATTAAGCATAGTTAAGCCTAATTAGGAAAGATGGGTATCAAGAAAGTGGTTCTACCTTGGTATTTGGACCATGAAACTTTAGGTGAAATTGAAGGTGGATAATGGGTACTTAAATATTCCTTTATTTTCTCTATAATATCTTTATATATTTCAAATTAAGGATATTTGTGTCAAAATAAGGCTACAAGGAATAGGCCTCAAGAAGAGAAAACATGAGAAATATGAAGGAAATTGAAGAAAAAAGGTGGAAATATTATTGATTAAGGATGTTCAATATGTGTCAAAGGTATTTACACTCTAAGAATATTATTGGTTATCTCATAATCCATCCAAGGGGCAGTATCAAGTATGCAAAGATGAGTCATCAATCTAAACATAACTCTTATGCTACCTTGGAGGATTATCATAAAATGAGGAGAACACATGTTGAAGAGAGACTTTAGAATTATCATTTGTTATTTTATTATTTTTTTTAACTTAATTATTGAGTAATTGGCATCCATCATTGGCTCTTGACACCTCTCCTCTCTTTCTCTTCCTTTATTTCCTATATGTATGCTTGATTTTGTCATTGTAATGATCCTCCATTTGGGTATGGTGAATCCATACTCCTTTTGTAAGCCATGAATTCAATAAATAATATGGATTCACCTTATTTTATGATTTTATTTTAGTTTTTATTCAATGATTTGTTTTTTCTACTATTGATTTAGTTCTTGACATGTCTCATCCTCCCACATATTTATAGTTTGAAATCAATCTTGTAGGTCATATGGAGTGTTTAAGTGGTATTATAAAGGTTAAGTGAGGAAATATTCCATTACTATATTTTATACCTCTTGAAAACCATTCCTTATTTCCTAATCATCATCTACCACCTTCATATTAAAATATTAATGTAGGAGGAATATATTAGGAGTAATGTATGAATAGGTTAGATTCATGCTCATTACACATATATAAATGTATGGTAGTAGTAAAAAAAATTGGTACATCAACTCCCTTGTGTATTTTCATTTTATTTTCTCTCTCCCCTTTTCCTTCCAAATTAGTAGGTTTAAGGATAGTTCTTAAGTGATCCATCAAGGGAGCCATCCCTATATAAAGGTTCTCTTTAACTATAAAGTCACCCACAACCTTTGAAGAGTTCCCATGCTACCACTTAAAATATAAGGCTTGAACAACCTCCTCAAAGGTGAAAATTTTGATGATAAAAATAGGTTATACATATCCTTCAAAAATATGTAAATATAAATAGATGAATGTATGCATCATCAAATTTGAGTAATAATTAAATAACTACCTAGGGTGATGGGGAATGAGGTCCATCATAACACCCAAGTAGGAAGGGGAGATGTATGAGGTCCTTCATGGCATCTAAAATTGGTGTGTAACAACTAAGAGACAAGTGTCATGTCCATGATTCATATAAAAAATCATATATACAACACACATGAGGAATGTAAAGTAGGCCAAGGGGATATAATACAAAAGACATGGGCACATGTCACTAAATCATAATAAATAAGACATAAAAGGACATGTTAAAATGTACACATACACAATAAACAAAAAATCTAGATTAGATCCACATAGAAGGACATGTTTAAGTGTCTACATATATAAGCAATAAGGCACACACAAGGACATGGGCACATGTATAAAGCATACATATTGTGAAATAAGTGTTGTAGAGCCAAAGTGAAATAACATATCTAAATGACCTCAAAATGTAATAAACATAAAGATACAATAAATTCTAAATTAAGAAAGCTATAAATTAAAGTATGCATGAACATGTTATAAAAATTTGTGTAAGAGATAATTAATACATATGTTGAATCTAAAGTAGTAGTGGCCAAAAAAAAATTTGAGTGTAGCATGATCAATATCAAGATATAACAATGTGAAAACTATGATGTAGAGTTTATAAATATGGAACATGTTAATCAAAACTATGTATAGGGTGCCCCTAAGTGGGTGAATGTGTCAAATTAAGAAGCCATATATCTATATATGCCCCCAATGGGTAGATAATAGAAACTCTAAATTAGTGTAGTGGACTTGAGTCCTTTAGTAATATACAAGCACTCAATAAAAACAAGTGAAACATGCATGCATGATAGAACTAGATATATTAAAATTGATAGAATATGTAGTGTCTATAAAATATAAGAAATGTAAACATGACAATGCATATAATCTATAACATTACGTTTTCTAAGTAAATATTTGAATTTTTTAATTTTTTGAAATATTATATAATTTTTGTATTTTATAGAAATAATATATCTAAAATCTACATGAAAATGAAACTATATAAAAGGAACAAGTGATATGGAAAGTATGTACAAGAAGGGAGGAACAATATTAATCAATGAGTCTCATGGTAGACTCTTTGTCACTATGGCCTATGTCAAAAATAGGAATAGTAATTTCTAGTGCAGTATGATTGCTATGTTGGAGTTGAATGGTGTTGTAGTATGAATCTGAGGTTAGGGTTTGTGCACTATTCAAAGTAAGTTAGGTTCACCAAATGTTTTAAAATTTTAAGAATTAGTGATTTTAAATCTTATTTTTGTTATGGAGCTAAGTATATTAAATAAGGGTAGAAATATGTAATAAATAAATCCATTGATCTATCATATAATTGAATAACTTTGACCTTTCTAAAAGAAATAATAAATAATTTAAGTAATAACTTATCTAGAAAATGATTGAGACAGATATTATGGAGGATAAAAACTAAGGATAAGACTAATCTAAGAATCACAAATAAAATCTAGGTGTCAAAACCCCTCCTAAATAGTAACACCTTAACTGGATAGTAGTGCCATGTGGTAATAGTGTCCCTATTTTAATAGTAATGTCTTTCATGTAGGACTATCCCAAAATTCTAGGTGCACTTTTATTTGGATCTGTAAGGTCTATTATTACATGCACAAGTTTTGAAACCTTGTAGATTGCCTATTTTTATTTATTTTATGTGAAAACCTTGATACTCCATGTTGCTAGGGAACTTCGTTTATACAAGTTAAAAAGTGTGTTTGTTAGTGGGGTAGGCTAGTCATCCTCAACACCCCATTTAGATGAGAGTTGACTATGTACCAATATTCGAAAGAGGGGTTAATCTCGACATATATCTCCCCACCTAAGTCTTAGTTCAAGTGTTAATGAATCTAGTATGGTATTTCAATTGAGTGCTTTAAATGTGTTTGAAACTAGAAATTTAGGTAATCTGAGTTTAAGACTAATGTAAATGGTAGTATGTAGATGTAGGGTATAATAGGGATTAATAACCTTAATTGGACACAACTTGTTTTCAGTTTACATATGTAATTTGCAATTGATTTCCATCTAGTGGTTAGATGTATAAAATTCATGTATTTATATTGTTCTAGTTCTTATTCATGTGTTAAAAGTGGTCTAGGTTGACCATATGAGGTCTAAGATTTAAAAATATATCTATTTATGAAAAGAGGAGTGAAATGACATCAACTCCAATATTGTGACACTACCATCATGTGGTAATATTATCCCTATTATGGAGCTACTTTCCAAGTGGTATAACACTAGGAACAAAGGGCCAGGATGTAAAAATAAGGGTCTTGGATTAATTTTGGGATGACTAAAGATGTTTTTGGCCCACATGAACAGTGGATAAGTGTGAAAATAGGCTCTAGGATAGTTCTAGGGCTAATTTACAGATAGGTGGCCTCAAGTAGAACTCTTATCACTTAAGTTCCACTTTTAGGTGATTACAAGAGGCAAGTATATCATTATGAATAACATGAATATTTATATCATAAATATTTCAAGGTGACATTACATTAAATTTTGTGCCATAAAATAAGAGTAGGATAAAGAGATTCACTTCTAAATACATGCTCATTTATAACATCAAATGTGAAGGAGGGAGTAGAAAAAGAAATTTTTACTTCATTTTCAATAGTGAGATAGGAAAAAAAAACTTTGAATTTCATTTATACTTTCCAATGTATAAAGAGAAATTTTAATGATGCTTTACAATCTTGGTATATCATTATGATGTGAGAAAGATATACTTAATTAAACATTTTCCTTCTTATTGTGCAATACACCTTGGATTTTATTTAAGATATATTTTTTTATTTTGTAAATGGATGAATCAAATATATTTGGTAATTGAATTGTATCTCTAAATAATGAATTCTTTACAAGTTATAACTTGGTACTATGACATGTATTTAAATTTTTCCATTCAAGAAAGATATGAGAGGAATTAGTACATGTATTTTGATCATTACAAGCTAAAGAAAGAGAGATACTTTCACTATTTTAATTCAAGTGATCTAAATATGGACAATTTTTTTGAGCATTAGCATCATTGGAAATGGAAGAAGAGCATTCAATTTTTTCAATATTTGGATCCTTTTGAAAAGAAGGAACATATTGAATTTTTTCAAAATTTGCACCATTGGAACTGGGAAAACATTCAAATTTTGGTACATCTATATAATGTATACATGAAACATTTGGACTTTCAAACTCATGAATGCTAAATTATTGCATATCTAATGCATCATCTCTATGTGAAGAACTAATAAAATATACCATATTTAATATTTTAGGCTTTTCATCATTAGAAAGATAAGACATGTGAGAAATAAGTTCCTCATATTCACATTCAAATAGAATAAAATCATAATCATAATCATATTAAATAATTATTTTTAATGAATATGTTAATTTATACTTGTATTTTTAGCATTAGTTATTTCATTATAATAGTTATAAAGAAAGGAAGGTGTTTTAATTTGTTTTTTATATGCCATGAGATCCTCATATTAAATAAATTTATCATTAGGAACATTAAAAAAATATCCAAGGGATGGGGATTTATATAACCTCAAAATATAGAACCCTTTATGACTCTAATTTTAGGAACAAGCACAAAGAAACTAAGAAATAGACAAAAAACAAATATATCAATAAGAAATCCCTAAGATATGCACATGAAAGAAATCATATTTGAAAAATAAATAAATTAATGTAAGGAAAAAATAGCCTTTTGGAATGAAAAACCCTAATGGAATTTTGGGCTTGGTTTAAATACAAGGGATGATTTCACTAGAATGTTTTACATTAATTGGGTTTTATACAAAAACATCATAAATAGATAAAAATATTTAAATGCAATATGAGAATATTTATAAATTAGTAATATTTTCCAAATTATATAATTTTACTTATTTTAGACATTATTTTAGAATTATATATCACCTCATTATTATACACTTAGAAAATACATATCATGGATGTACCTTTAGCTTATAGACCTTTAATGTTACCAAACAGTTCACATAAATTATCCCTATATGCCTAATTTCTTATCTCTTTATCTAAATAATTTTATTTTGATGACCCATTCATTCTATCTTGTAGAGAATGCTATAAAAAAATTTATCTTCCATCTTTGCAAGTTCTAGAGCTCACCTATTTTCTAGCTACCGAGACATTTGTATCCTAGTCAAATGCCTATGTGAATGCATGTGTATTAACCAAATGTAAGTTTTGAGTGTCCTAAAGTAATTAAATTTTTGAATTAAACATATTATTATGGTCAAACTAAGTGATTTAATGTGATATATTCTATAAACCTCAGTCATTCCTAAGCTACGAAAAACCTAATAACTCATAACAAAACTTACAAAAAGTATTATATCAATCACTCAAGTGATAAAATCTTACTATTTTATCATATTTACATATAATTAATTATAAAAACACATATACAAATCCAAAGTATTGAAGGGGCATCCCAAGAACTATATTTTCCAAGTTACAAGTTAGGTTACTATTATACTTGTTTATCACACATTGCATGATTTAAACACAAGACAACACATAGAGGAGAAGGACATAAGTTTTAGGAACTCTTACAAGTATTGAAGATGTAGTCAATACTCATTAAAAAATGGGTATTTGGAGTGCCTTGACACCATGTGCCTCCTAACCCATTTTACAATAGCTAATATAAAGATGAAAAACTATGGCTTTGATATTTGACATGGAGTGATAGTCCATAACCTAGATATAAATACACTAGAGTCAAGGTGACATAGAACCTAGAATAATCTAGGTGGTCACATATAGTTTGAACATGTATTCTATATTAGACACTTACATCTAAGTTAGATAATAGAATTGATGCAACCATTTGAGGATGATGTAAGTGTCCATAGCTACAAAGGTACAATTTATAAAATTAGATTACTCTTCAAAAATTGATATCTACTCTACTTTATACATGTTATAGACCCGAATATATATTAAGATAAAAATAATCTAATTATCTTATTTTATTTATCATTTTAATATATAGCATAGCTATACTTTCTACCTTTATCATCTCATCATAGTTTCATAAATAATTGACCTGCTTTATAGATAGTATACCATAATTGTTCCCTAGGATATTTCTACCCATTTAACCTGATATTCCATTTAATCTATATTTTAGGGTTAACTACTTATTTATATGTGTAAAAATATAGTAAAATACTAGGCAATCAAGGGATAAAGAGAGTGTATATGATTTCATGTTCTTTTTTAGAATGTGATAATGATATAGAATCATCTCATGATAATAAACAAGTTTAGGGATATTATTAATCTATATTAAAAATATTTATGCCTCATGTATGCTTGCATTGGATTCACAACACTAGTGTTGACACAAATGTCTATGTTAGATGCAAGTGTTTAGTCTAGAATATGTATAGGAATGAATCAAAATAGTTATCAAAGTTGCATATTCATCTATATATCTATTTGGTAATTTAAAATGTCTTAGGGTGTGTGTTGATTATGTCATGTAAGTAAAACCTTAGATCTATTTTCCTATACCTTATGTGACTTTTGGTAAAAAAGGGTTATAATATGACTTAATCTAACCCTAGAACCCAGATTTTTCTTTATGATTCTAACATATCCATATACTCTTAAGAGGGATTCAGACTCACATGTAGTTATCCCTCCTAGGTATGTGTGTGGAATGGAAATCATGTGAATATATTATCTTTCACCTTTTCAAACCTTTGTACAAGAAATAAAAGTGTAGATTGACATTTTAATGTTTTACACTTGTAGTTTTAGTAATATGATGTAATTAAATAGCTTGGAAGGTAATTATATTTATTAATTTTAGAAACTTAGATAGTAAATGTTTGATGATATAAACAAAGCTATATGTTTATATATATATATATATATATATATATATATATATATATATATACACATATATATATATACACACATATATATATATACACAAACACACACACACACACACACACACACATAGATATATATATATATATATATATATATATATATATATATGAATCTCTTGATTTTGAATTAGGGCCCAGTGGCATGCAAAAATAAGAAAATATAATAAACATATGGGGCTAAATTAATGGTTTCAATGTGAAAAATATGCAATATTCTAAAAATATAAGTTTGAAATCTTGTGTCGGGGTTTGACACCTACATCGACACAAGTGTCTAACCTAGATGTATGTGTCTAGAGGATAAAAATATAGAGATAATAGAAACATAGGTAGGGATCCCTAGTATACATTAATAAAAATACATTTTAAAAACATATAGGCCAAAAGGGGAAGTTAAATAAATTGAAATGAGGTGAAACCAAAGAGGTCCATATGTGACCAGACCACTAGATATCTAACTTTTTGTCAAGAGACCTACACATGTAAAAAAACATCAAAAAATACTATGAACCTATACATTTACCAAGTATGGGTATATAAAATGGGTATTAACTAATAAATCCCATGGATTAAATATTTATATAATAATTCTGAAGATGAAATTAATCATGAAAAACATTTAACCTTAATACATATTTTGTAAACATCCAATCTACATTCATTATGGTTAATACTATATGTCAAAGGGTTTTCCTAAATCCTTTTGACATACTCACCCTAAAACTCAATGTCATTCTATATTTTATCTCACCCACATTATCCATCAAAATAATACCTTGGATTCTATAATACATGCTGTCACTACTTGAAGAGGTCAGGTTCCCCACCATGAACAATCAAATCAAGGTATTCAACATGTTTTTCCACATTCCCATCCACCTTCTATGAAAAAATCCAATCAAATCAAAGGGTATGATATCATTTATAAACTAAAAATAAGCATTTTAATATTTATATCCTTGAATTATTAAATATATCATCCCTATATAAGGATATATTATATGGCACATTACATGGTACAACCTTGACAAATAATATATATCCTATATATTTATATATATATACACATTAAATAATGGTGAAGAAATTATTTCCTTCGAAAATGAATATTTTCCCACCAAACATATAATTGAGGAAAATATTCATTTTTTCATCCAAGTCCAAATTAAAAGTATGGGAATAAAATGTGTCTCAATATATAATCAATCAAAAGTGAATAAATGTGACATAAATTTCCAATAGATATCATGTGTCAATATGGATAATATTATAAAACTAGATATAATAATATAAGGATTTAATAAAACTCCACACAAGATGCATGGACCAATATCATTAAATGTGATAATAGGACCTAAGACACTAACCAACATATTTAAGGCCATGCCTAATCATTTACATTAAAACCTACTTTTATGTCAACCTTGGATAAACATTATGGATGCAATACCATATATATATATATATATATATATATATATATATGGTATTGCATCCATAATGTTTATCCAAGGTTGACATAAATATATATATATATATATATATATATATATATATATATATATTACACACATATTTTAAATTCATGCATAATTGACATTTTTATAGATTCATATACATAATAATCACTTTATATATTGTAAAATGATGTAAACTAAACATGAGTTTAGTTGACAATTATATTCTTGGCACTATTTCATAGTGCCTCCATTACATATTATCGAATCAAATAAAATCCATACATATGTGATTGGGGAATTGAGTAAACATAATGATAAAGAGTTATTTACAAATGTATCAATCAAATAAGAGACAAGAAATAAAACACAAATTAATTTTGGATAGCCCAAATAAATAATATCATATTTACCCTTATTTAATAATTCATAGGATCTAAATTATATATTGAAAGATAATGATGCCATGTTAGAATTAATATGATGGTTAATTCACCCTAATATACATAAATTGTAAATATGAAGTTATTATGCTATAAAATAACACATTTATTATTTAGGATGTTATTTTTTTGGTTGGGTAAGATAAAATTAGTTTATTGTTATGATCTTATTATCAAAGTATTCTTGTTAGCTAGTTGTTCTCCTATTACTGGCGTATGAACTCATATAGATAAATGTTTGTATTATTCAATCTGTTAGTTGAATAAATTTATTATTCAATCTTATCATTTGGTACCAAAGCTGTCAGATCTCTAGACATGGTTGTAAGGGAGAAACTAAGGATAAGGTGGAACCTTGAGGTACCCTATCTCTCTCTGAGCTTAGTACTTGATAGCTAAGATATATATCAATATTTCACATGTGCTCCACTATATCAATGTTGTTATTCCATATATAATCATATAACCTTATTATCTTAGGTGTCAATCATATTACATTGCATCATTAATATTTGAAAACATATCATTATGGAATTTGTATTGATTCATATGTTAGATCCATTTGCTAATCTTGTAAATCAGCATAATAAGTGTTGTAATTCTTGTGAGTCTTGAGAAACTTGACAATTTAAAATATTTAGATAAATCAAAATTTGAACGTAATCTAATCATAATTTAGGATATAAATATTTAAATTCATGTAATCTAACTATGTTATAATTTAGATGATTTGCATTATTTTGTATTTGTATTTTTCTAAATTTGAATTATAATTCCAATGATCAAAATAATTTTTTAATCCACCTTGGAGATTGGAAAATGTACAACAAAGATATGTTTTAGTGAATCCTTCCATCAACAAATCCTACATATTTTCATTTATATTGTCTACCTATGTTACTTAAAATTAATGAAATGTTGAGATTTGGTTTCGTATCTTCATAATAAGTACACAATTTTAGTATGATCAATATATCTATTTGAGAATAGGAAAAAGTCTCTCTATAGAGATATTTTATAAAAAAATACAAATGGTGAAAATATCTTCATTTGTGTGTAACATCTCAAGAATGATATGAAATTAAGGTACTCAAAATTAACAAACATTTGTATTAAGGTGCTTGGTTTTCTTCCTTATTTTATAAATCAAATTTCCATATTTTTAAAAATTTAAATAAATTCTTGTTGAATCAACTATTAGAGATTACACATGGGAAAATTAGATATAATTAATTTTAAAAACCTATCACCATATCTACAAGTCATAAGGTTGACACCCTACCACTCCATATAATAATTCGATTGATTTTTTCTAAAAAAATATAATATCTCAAACTTATACTCAAATTGGGTAATTGTATCATAATTTGGACAAGTGGATGAGAATTGTTTATCTCTATAAATGGAATTCAAAATTTTCATTAATTTTAATATTTCATTTTAAAATCATTTATATATATATATATATATATATATATATATATATATATATATATATATATATATATATATACATACATACACACACACACACACACACACATATATACATACATACATATATACATACATATATATATATATACATATATATATACATATATACACACACACACACACACACACACACACACACACACACACACACACACACATATATATATATATATATTATTACATTTAAAATAAGAACACAAAACAATGCATTTTGCATAATTGTAATGTTTGGTCCAAGTAATTCCTGTAAACCATGTTTATGGATAAAGCCATTGCAATAAAGTTAAAAATTACATATCCTAATATATATACAAAAATAATTCTAGGAATCATCGCTATAAACTTTCATGGATAAATAATATTAAACATTTTCATTTATCCATACTCCATTACTCATTTGATTTAATCAAAATTTGTTAATATTGACATATAGAAATTCCAAGTATACAAGAAAGTTATGCCCATGTATGTGTAATTTGATATAAATATGTGATAATTATTGGATGAACTCCTCTAAATATATTATAGGTACCACATAATATTATATTTCATGTACGTTTACACTTGTTTTACATACTAACATGTATATAGAGAAAGAGAGCTTCTTCCATGTACCAATGAGTATATAACTATAATGGATATATATAAATGTTTAGTATATCATCATGATGGTAAATATAAACCAATAAATTTATAAATAGAGTGATAAGGAACCAATCCATCACATTTTTTCTAACACTTCACATTATACACAATGGCTAGAAATGCCCTGAAATTATTTCTACCAAATTCATAGCTTCTATTTGGTGACAACTATGCTATATGGAAAATAAAGATAAAGACAAATATATAATTTGAGGAAATTTTGCATGTTATTAGTGTCATATTTACATGACATGCCTCTGATCTTGATCAACAATGTAAGTTTGATAAGAAATATAAGAAGGAAAAGTTGATTATAATGTCTAGGGTATTATATGAGGTACAACCCCATTTCCAGAAAAACTATAAAAAATAAATAATCTTTAGATAATAATAAAATAGTATATTATTCCAAAAATTAAATAAAAATTCTCCATATACATTTTATATTATTTTTTAGCACAATATGTTTGAGATCATGCAGTCAATCTAAATTGACTCAAACATCAAACTACTTATTTAAGATCTAGATCCATTCAGACCTAAATACAATTGGATGAATGTAAATTCAATCCTACACATAAATACAAAAGATAATTTCTCCAAACCATGATTAAATAAATACATAATTAAAATAAAAGGATTGGGATATGGATTACCTTGACTCTAATTTTTAACATGGATGCTTGATCAAAGGATTGTTGATGAAGGATTAGATTGGCATGGATTTTTTAGGAAGATTATAATTGGTTAAAATCTAGGAGTTGATTTTTTTAAATATAAGATGGAGGTAAATATCAATGGTTAATGTTTAAACTTGGTTGGAGGAGATCAAGGGTTGTAGATTATCCAAGGAAATTGAAATTCCTTAGAAGCCTCTAGATTTTGAGGTTTCTAGAGAGGAGAGAATAGAATAGAGACGATTATAGAATTGGAGGATTATAGAATATTCTTAGTGGTTAATGATGATTATAGGAATTTTCTATATGGATTAGGTAAGTGATTAGGGACTAGGGGTGTAGGATATCCTAGGCATAGGCTAGTAGGTGGGCCATTGGGAATTTAAAATTCCCAAATAATAAGTAGGGTTAGATTATGGTAAAAGGGGTTTAGGATAAATTAATGATGAAGTGGGATAGAATAATGTTAGTATATGATGAAATATTAATATGGGGACATTAGATAGATGGATATAAAGTGGATAAATTAGCAAGGTAAATTAGAATAAATGAGATGAACAAAATTAGTGTTGTCTATAGGAATAATAGTGACAATAATGTAAGAGTTTATTTTAGGTGAATACATTTCAAACATATTTCAAAGGGCATTGTTAGTGGAGAGAAGTAGGATAAAGTTTTGTAATATAAAAATCATGTCATGTGTGAATGTTAGTAGAAAATGATGTTAAGAGATATGATTTCCCCTTGAGGGGACATGTGGGGAAGAATGAGATGGATAAACAAGGGTATGGGATGTCATATTTTAGATAGATGATGATGAAGATGAATTTGACTTGACCAATGAGATATAGATTGATGATTCCCCTGATAAAGGCACATGCATAGGGAATAAATATGATGGTTGTCATAGTTATTGACATATCCAAAGGGAGAATAAACTATAACATGATGATGATAAGATTAAAGGGACATAAAATTTAGATGTATCTTAAGTAAGGACACATGAAAGGAAGATTTATAGGCCAAGATAAGATGATGATTTGATAATATTGATGATGGGTGTAGCTTAAAGTTAAATCAATCAATATGATGTAGGTGATGATAGCAAAACAAGATAAAGCTGAGTGATCAAAATATTAGATCGCATCAAATCAATGGATCATAATATGATAATTCCCCTGGCAAGGACACATGAAAATGAGAAATAATCAATTAGTGATTGATGCAAGAAAATATGGATGTGGCGATTTTATTAGGCCCAATTGATATCTGTGAGTGATTGATGAAAAGATAAGGAGATAATTATGAGGATGGTGATTGATTAATAGACTGATTGATGAATGATTTCTATTATAGCTCAAAGATTAGACTAATGCAAAACATGAGGATAATGAATGAGAGAGATGTACAAATGGATGATGAATAATAAGGAGATAGTGTTTGAGTTACCCTTGGGCACCAAAAAGTGGCCAAGAATATCTTACATAGTCCTAAAAAGACGTTAGGTAGATTTAGTTTTGATTAGAGGACAAAAGATAATGATGAAGATGATTAGTGATTAGAGGATATGTTATTGATTAAAGGATATGACTCAGATGATTAGATGAGGATAATGATATTGGATGTTAGTTTAATGGGTTGAGAAGATTATATTAGTGATGGGGACAAGGATGATTAGATGATTATATGAATGATGAGGGTATAGGTGATCAAGCCATAAAAACTATCATAAGGATCATCATAGTCTAAGTAATCTATTAAATATGACACTTGGCAGTATGCCCTATGATATAGACATGACCAAGAGTACTTTGTTTAATATTTCATGGGCAAGTGACAAACTCTACATCCTTGAGGGAAATTTTGGTGTCCTCATAACATCTCTTTTCATTTCCCAATATACAAAACAATATTATGCAAACAAAACATAATACAAATAAGATATATACATGATAAAAGACATACAAACAAGAGAAACAAATGACACACATAAGTAGCTATATATAATGTCATAGTGCCTTGTCTAATTATGGGATGAGTGATTGGGTGATGGGATAGACTAGGATTATTATGATTTAGGATAGACTTGGATTTGGAGAGGATGATCATGATGAGGATAAGGACTTGAATGAGGATATATATTAGATATTTCCCCTAGTTTAGGATAGAAGGATGGATGTCATGATAAGGTCTTTAAATACTAATGTCATTTTACCATGAAATCAAAAAGTTACCAAGGAAGATGAATTGGAAAAGTGATGACCAAGGATTACCAACAAACAAGGCCTTTTAAGAATCTAATATAATAAGGAGACTAGGAGATGATGGGATAAAATACCTTTCATACTAGAAAATAAGTGAGTTGATGGTCGCTAGATATGAAGATGCAACTAATAAAAATTAATGGGTGCTAGATTAAACTCTTTGACTATGTGATACAAATTAATAATATTTAGTCAAAAAGATGATGAAGATATGGGGAGATGGGTGACCACTCTGATCTAGTTCCAAGATGGATTGTGGTATCCAAAGATCTGAAAATAGGAAACAAATGGAGATGTATGAAAATAGTGGATTAGGCATAAGATAAGACATAACAGACTATGATTTTTGCCTTTTTTTGTTTTATGATTTTTAGGGTTTTTGTAATATTTCACTTTTTAAGGATTTTTGGGATATATGTATATACACTATACAAATGGGGTTAATAGAAAAGAGAATACCAAGCCTAACAATCAAGACAAATATGGATGGGTTGATGAATGAGATGAGAAAGGATGGGGGTGATGCTAAAAATGGGATGAGGACCAAAGAGGAAGGGACTAGGGATTTCCAATGATGTCATCATGAAGGAACTAGATGTGTAATTACCTGAGTGTTCATTTGGAGATATGCCAAGATGATTTTAGAATAGTTCTCATGACACCTTATATTTTCTTATGAATGTCAAGAAAATAAGGAATGAGATATAGGATGATATAATGGCATATGACATATGGGTGATTGGTAAGGTTGATAAAGGGTGTGATGAGGGATGGGTTTGATGGATGAAAAGGATGGATTAATAAGGGATGGATAGATTTTTCCCCCAAATGTTGAGGTACAATATGGACAACTGATTATTTTATGATGATGCCAAAAAATATTTTTCATCATGGTACTTTCCTAAAGCACCAAAAGATTTATTTTCACCATTATAAAAAAGTTTTCTGGGATGACATCTCAATTTATTATATATGGGGACAAGATGTAGGAATGCTAATACTGGCTAGGTCTTTAACCAAGACTAGTTCTAAAGATGTGTGATGTTAGGACCATGTTATGATTACTACATGGATAGATGTTCATGTGACCTTTGGTGACACTTGATGGATACCCCTCCAGATATCTAGACCATGTGTCTTCATTTCCCCTAGGAGAGATAATGTTGCCTAGGGAGGTGATGTGAGGTATGGTTTTGATTATAAATTAATGTGGTTAGGGGTATATGGGACTCATATGGATGATATGACTTGATTTGGTTATGGATTCATCATAATAGGGTGTGATGAGTGATAGAGGATTAGGACTAGTAGTTGTATACATCATTAGAGATGCTAGGCATTCTTCATTTGATTGGTGTTAGTTGATAAAATAGTGTAAGAGATCTAAGATGCTTTGAATTTATGGTTCATCTTTGATCGGATCATTTGATGGATTATCAACTATGTTTTTGACATTATTTTTATTTTTTGACTTGATTTAACTTTGACTACCTTATGGTTCCAAATTTTTGGGATTCACCAAAGGAGATTGATTCTTGTCTTGAAAGATTATTTTGATTTTGATGGTCCTTGAGTGTCTGATTTTCAACTTTACTAAGGGAATAATTTTTTGGATTATGAAAATGA
This sequence comes from Torreya grandis, assembly GCA_037957365.1. Classification (NCBI taxonomy): domain Eukaryota; kingdom Viridiplantae; phylum Streptophyta; class Pinopsida; order Cupressales; family Taxaceae; genus Torreya; species Torreya grandis. The sequence continues at coordinate 456,138 of JARHVA010008050.1, read as the reverse complement.
TTTGAATTTTATTGATTTTGACTTATGGGATCAAATATGATTTGATTATTATAATTTACTTTTGGAATATGGTCTTAGACCTTTAGATTTGTGGCACACACTATATTTATTAAGGAAGGGTCCAATGATGCATGTTCATGTTCATCATTATGGAGGGAGGTGATTAGATGATCATTTACATTGATAAAGGGGTTTATAATGGATGGAGGTGGTCGAGATAGTATGATCAGGTAAATTAGTGGTGATAGGGTAGAATAATATTCATAGGGGTTTTTATGAGACCCAATTTTGGCATTGAAGAAAATCTCCTCAAGATCAACAAAAGTATTATTAATACTAGTTGTGGTAGATGTATCCAAAGGAGGATTAGATTCACTTTGAAATTATTTGATAGATAAAGCTTGCAATAAATATGTTATGACTTCATAATCCTGATTTAGATCAAAATATATGCCTAGTGATATGTTGGAGGTATCTAGATTAGTAGTATCCTCAAAAATATAATCATTATTAGCATCTACTAAAATTTCAATGGGGGATGATGTTTCTAATGAGGAAGATAATTTGGATTTTGGTGTGAAACATGATCTTGATGATGACAAAACTTGTGATGTTAACTTTGATGCAGACTCTGATGCATAAGATGAAATGCTATGAGTGGAAGATTGATTGTCTATAATTGACCTTTCAACATGGGGTATTTGATGTGATGTGTAAGAGTGAGGTGATGGAGGAATGATGGGTTTAATAAAGATAAGGTCATAAAGGGATGCATGAGAGATGAGAGGACTAGGATCTTCTTTGATGGAGGATATTTTGAGGATGCGGGGATCATGTAGGATGGGTGTGGAGTCTTGACCTTGGCTTGGTAGGGAAAGGGATTGATCATGATTGGGAATAAAAAAATGGAATTACTTTGCTTTTACACCTAAGGATGTGGATGCATCTAGTTCATCCTCAATTACTATATCATCATAGTCAATGAGGTCATAGATATAGTCCTTAAAATGTTTACATTGATTAATGGTATGCCCCCAAGTTTGATGATATCTATAGTATTGATTATATTTATACCAAGAGGGCTTAGGCTTAGTGGGATCAAGATGATAGATAGGTGGATAGATAATTGTTTTAATGGTGACTAGTTACTTAAAAATGGATTCTAAGGAGATAGGAAGGGGAGTATAATAACCCAATTCTCTTTATGACTTTGATGTGGAAGCATTGGATTTATGTTTAGATTATCGTTGACATGAGGGGTTAGAGGGAGTCGAGGTGGATAAGATTGGTTTCCCTTTGCTAGTATATGAAGGGGAAGTTTATGGTTTATGACAAGTAGATGGAGGATTGGTGCAAGATTCACATGAAGTGGCTTGGATGGGAGGTGAAATGAGATAAAGGGGGTCAACACATTAAAGGATTGGTACACCCATCATAAATAACTCCAAGAGGATCTCATATTTATGGACAGATATGTATTGGTCTATGAGGGAAGGGTATAGCTCCATGGTGATGGTTGATAGGTGATGGAGGATGAAGATAGGCTAAATATTAAGGATGGTTTCTTGAATAAAGTGGTTACAATGATTGAGTTACTATCCTAGGTGATGATTACCATGAGGATTAATGATTACATTAAATACTATGATCATATTTTAGAATAATAGTATAATAAGTGCTAATAACCTATCAACAAGGCCTAGTTGTCAATCAAGTATGATAGGGGGTTTTATGGGTACCTAGATTCGAAATAGAAAGAGGATGATGTGATGGGTGTTTGTTATGAATAAGAAATATGATTAGATTGATCTATGAGTTGCTAGATTGAAACCAATAAGGTGATAAGATTATAATAGAATACCTACTAGGGAATGAGATATGACCAAATTATGAAAAACATTGGAATACTATGATAGGGTGATGTGGATGATAATACAAGATCAATACCTTAAGCAAATTTACTCAAGATGAGATAGGATTATGTAATGAATGTGATAGGATGATGTAACAAGGAAAATTATAGATGAAAGGTGATGATAAAAAAGGGGGAATGTGGATGAGATGGGGATGTTTTGAACCTATATGTGACCTAAATAGCCAACTAGAATATGATGAAGGCAAGTTTGGTACTAGATAGGTGATGAAGACAAGGTCAAGATAAATGATGGTGGATAGAATGGACCTAGGATAGGATATGGATGATGAGACAAGATGTGATTAGGATATGATGAATGATAAGTGGGAAAAGGATAGGATATGGTTAGTAGGATTTATAAGAGAATATAAATATATATAAGGGGAAATACAAGGATATAAAAGGTAATAATTGGGATACACCAACAATAAAATGATGACTAATAATGAGTGGATATGGTTAGAGTAAGAGTGTATGAGGTCATAGGACAATTCAAGGATATACAAGATAGTATGTACAAGAGGATAATGACAAGGATGTACAAGATGAGATGTGGATTAAGATGGAGGGTGCATAACTATATGACAACAAGGATGACTAGATGATAGAATGATGTGGCAAAAATAGACAAAGGATTGATTATGAATGTAAGACAAGAGGTAGTTGAGATTAGGATATGTGGATGATGTGATTTTGGCTAATTGGTGGAGATGACTAGACTAGGATGGGATGAAAACAAGGTGGGGGATGGGATATTGATATAAAATGAAAATATAAGTAATATGATGACAATAAGGGTGGACAAGATGATGGTGATGTGATGAGATGAGATGATAGTTTTGATGAGACAAGAATATACACACTATATATATATATAATGATGGTAGGATGTACAAGATGGGTTGTGCAAAGGACCTATCTAGGTGTACAAGTTTGGGTTAAGGTTGATTCGGCTCACAAATAACATCAGTTTATCACAACACACACCTAATAAATCAATTCAAAACCTTTGATTAGTAAAATAAAGAGTGTGTAACCCTATGCTAATACAATCTAATGGATTTATGAGTAAGGTTGTAAGATAGTGACCCATTACAATATCAATGAAAACATCTCAACCCTACTCTTATTCTATGGATACTTTGGAGTAGATATTGAATCCTACAATGGTACACATGTTATGGTAAAAATGTGTAATGCAAGGTTAAATGGGTTATATAGGGACATACTTGATATATTTGAAGGTACAATGAGGCCCAAGTCCATGTATGGTACTATAAAATTCCTAGTTCATAGATTTAACTCTTCCCATTCATTAATGACCTATATAGGGTTAAACACTTAGCCTAATGAAAATTATGACTAAAATTTATACTCCACTATAACATGGAGTTTAGATTAATGCATGGTGGTGAAATCCACAGTTACTATCCTCTTAATATTATGGCAAGTGTGTGGGTGTCAATTTTACATCACATTTCCCTTATAAAATAAAATGGGAGAGTTTTTAGGTGGTTTTTTATTCCCTAGGAATCACCCTAAGGATTCAAGGGGGGAGCATACACCAACTATAGCACTCAAGATATAAATTGATGGAATAAAATATTAATTAACCAACTATATTAAGATGTGTGATTATATTTACAAGATAAAAGATAATAATATATAAGATAAATGATGGCAATGATATACATAAGATAAAGTGATTAAAATTATTTGAAAATGAATTTAAAAGTGACACAAGGAGTATTTGATAGGAAACCTAAAAGCACACAGTTAGTAGTTTAAGTGGCACTCAAAAGAGGTAACTTAAAAGACAAGGATTAGTAATTTTAATAAATCACTCATGAGGGGTAACTTATAAAACAAAATGTTAGACCCAAAATATGACATAAAAATATTATGGTATTAATAAAAAATAACCTTGACAAGAAATAAGATGTTAGTCAAATATGCCTTAATCAAACACCTTAAAAAAATCATTACCTAGATCTATATTTTATTTGGTGTGAGTAGGAGATGACATAAGGGTCTAGGGGTGACAACACCCAATGGGGTCAAGGGGAAGAGCTCCTTGTATGGTCTAGGGGTAGTGACCCTAGTACATTCCTTATCGTGGTATAAGGCAAGGCTAAGGGGTGGAGCCTCTAACACCAAAGGAAATTTGAGTTTTTTGGGAGGCACAAAATGACTCAAAATTCACCAAAAATGATTCTAAAATATGCACTCAAACTAACCATTTTGAAGGCCAAAAATGACTACAAAATTACAACTAAATAGTGCAAAGTTATAACCAAAGAGTGAAATACTATAAATCTAGTGCAAAATCATGATTCATGAGTTATGATTTTTAAATGGTTATCTTAACTGTGATGGTCATCTACAAAACCATGGCTATTTAGACAAAAATGTGACTTAACTCAACAAAATCACTACATGCCAAAAATTGATAGTTGTAGTATTGTGATAAACTACAAAACCTTAAAATTTTGATTTTTGATACAAACATGTATTTATAAAACTTTATAAAATGTTACTCAGATGTCTAGAATGTCTATTTATAGGTGATAGATAAAAATATACTGATTAAGATTTATCAAAATTTTACAAAATGGATATTGAGATACTTATCAAAAATGGAGAAATATTCTTATTAATCTAATAATAAGTGTTATTTCAGTTAAAATTTTGTCCTAAATCCACATTATATAATATATTGATGATAACCAATAGATATAATTATGACAAAATATGGAAATCACAAAATCTTTACTATGGACTTCAATATCACGAGTTCAAGAATTAGTATCATGAATCTAAAAACTTTGAAATCTATGGTTTTGTCAAGGTATGTAAAAAGGCTAAGGACTAGTGAAATTTTATCTTGGAATGATTCCCCTATATTTTCTTCTTTCTATTAACCCTACAAATAGATCAAATAGAAAAAACCTATAGATACAAAAAACTTTGTTATGATAAATGGTTAGGCCAAAATTTTCCCCTTTAGGACTAAGTGAACTAAATGTGATGCAAAGAGGGTTTATATAATGTGTGTATGTGGACTATATACTAAAAAAATAGAGAATACCAAAATAATAGACCTATAGGTCAGAGGATTATTGGATGACTAATAGTGATTTTAACAAAATTCTAAAAAGTTTAACTCTAATTTATAATATCACTTTTACCAAGACAAAATTGTGATTTTCAAAGTTATGATTTTACATCTTAAGGTTTTCAACCATATTCCTTTTTGATGTTGTCTCTTACATTGGGTCTTTTAGATAGAAAGGTTAAACTTTGAAAAAACATAGGAACCCACACAGTAAGCACATATGGGTTAGATAAACATAAAACCAAAAGATAGGTGAAATGACTTTATAATTGCCCTTGAAACATGAAAATCCAAAACTCCATAATGTAAAGTCACAATTAGCATAACAAGGACAAGATTTTTCCTAAAGTTATAATTCTATATTACAAACCTTTAGTGGCTAGAAAAATCATTACTTAGATAGACAAAATCATAACTTGCTATACAAGGTCACAATTCACAAATCATGATATTCTCAAAAGTTAAAAGATGTACATGGTTAAGATAAAAAATTAATGATCAAGTGAGTGGTTAAGACAAAATTGTGACTCATGATGATAAAACCATGACTACAAGGTTGTGAATACTATTAAAAAACCATGATTTGGGCCTATGAGTGTAAAACTTCCAAAATCTAGGATTTTCTTGATCCATTCATATTTACAAGCTTATAAAACACCATTAACAATAAAAATTGATTAAATTAGGAGTACTCTCCTACTCTGGTCTCCAAAATGTAGATGATTTTTTAGCACAATGGATTTAAGATCATGCAACCAATCTAAATCAACTCAAACATTAAATTACCTATTTAAAATCTACAGCTATTAAGACCTAAATGCAATTGGATGAATGTGTAATTAAATATTACACCTAGATCATACAACTAAATTCTCCAAACCATGATCAAATGGATACAAAATGAAAATAACATGATTGGGATATGGATTACCTTGACTTAGATTTTTGACATAGATGTTTGTTCAAATGATTATTGATGAAGGATCAGATTGGAATGGATTTGCTATGAATATTCTAGTTTGTTATAATGGAGGAGGGGATTTGTTAAAATATAATATAGAGGAAAATATCAATGGTTGAGGTTTAAACTTGGTTGGAGGAGATCAATGATTGTATATTATGTAAGGAATTTAAAATTATTTGGAAGACTCTATATTTAGAGGCTTTTAGAGAGGATAGAAGAGAATAGAGAGGATTCTAGAATTGGATCATTTTATAATCCTCTTATGGGTTAGTGATGATTATATATAGGTTAGATAGGGATTAGGTGAGTGATTAGGGACTATGGGTTTAGGAGATCCTAGGCATAGGCTAGTAGGTGGGCCATTAGGAATTTAAAATTCCCAAATAATAGGTAAGTGGGGAAAGATTATGATAATGGGGATTTAGGATAAATTAATGATGAAGTGGGATAGATTAAGGTTAGTATATTATGAAATATGAAGAAGGGGACATTGGATAAATGACTAAAAAATGGATAAATTAGTAGGATAAATTAAAATAAATGAGACAAGTAGAATTAGAGTCAACTAATAGGAATATTAGTGACAATAATGTATGTGAGTTTTTTAGGTGCATACATATATATATATATATATATATATATATATATATATATATATATATATATATATTCATTCAATCGAATTGAAGTATGATGAAAAATTAGAAATTTTCTAAGGCATGTTATACAAGTTAGGGACTTACTCCAATAGTTGGGCAATAAAGTGACAAATAACTCTCTTATACCTATTTTCCTAATGGCACTACCACCCACCTATAGGATATTCATTACTAAATTAACTATCATTGAATATAAAGTTTCATTTGATAAATTGGTGAAAATGTTCTAACAAGAAGACTCCATGGATGTAGAAGAATAAGAATAAGAACATGCTCTTGCCTCTCATCAAGAGAAAGGGAAGAGATAGGTCAACTATTGTAAAAAAAATCAAGGTCATTAGAAAATTCCAAAAGGGAATAAATAATATAAAATTTTCCCTATTTTTGAAATAAATTCAATTACCTAAAGGAATGTTGGTATAACTCATTCACATAGGGTTCATCAATTAACAAGAAACCCAATAACTATTAATTATCACATCCACATAAAGGACAAGGTTAGAACAAGTTTAATTGTAAAAATAAACCACATCACCAAGGAAAAATTTTATAATAGGAAGACAACCAATTTTTTGAGGAATTCCTATATTCTATAAAATCTCACAAGGAATCCACTTCACAAAGTTCTATCTAGTATGTTGATTATGGTACAATTTGACACATGACTAGAAGACAATATTGGTTCTATATTTTGAATGAGACAACTCATAAAAATAATGTTTATTTGGGTGATTATTCATTATATCATGTTCAAATCATTAGTAATATCTTCTAATGACTTATACAACATGCTTAATTTTTTTTGATGTCTTGTATGTCTCAAGATCACTAAACATCTACTCTTTATAATTTAGTTATTTGAGCACAATATAAGGTTGATTGTGATTGAAAATAGATAAAAAAATATTCATTTAATCATATATAATTCAAAATTATCAAAAACTAGTTCATGAGCATTAGGTGTTTTGAAAATGTTCTAACAAGACTTTGTCCAGCCAAAAACATATGCACTTATAGCTAAGTATTGAAACTCAACAAATTTTTGAAATCATAGATATGGGCATGTAATTTTTGGATACATGGTTGTACTAATACATCATAATATGGTATTAGACTTCCTTAATTAAATAATAATATAGATATATACCCTAGTTATATAGAATATAAACATCATATATCATTCTTTAGTCAAATTTCATGTATAACAACTAATAAATGAGATCTGGTGCATACCAATATAGGCAAACTAATGAGACCTAGTCATGATGGGTTTTATTATTTATTCTTTGTTGATGACTAATCAAAAAAAATGTGGCTATACTATTTAAAGTCTAGATTCCATGCCTTTATCACTTTCAAAAAGTTTAAATTCAATGTGGAAACTAATATTTTTTTATAAAATAAAAACTCTCCACTTAGATTAATGGGGGAGAATACACCAATAAAGTATTTTACACTTACTTGAAGGGACATGGAGTTCACCAACAAGTGAATCCACCATACAATCTTCAATATAATGGTTTTGCATAATGGTAGAATTGTAATAACATGTAAATGGTACATTACATGATTAAATATTTAAGTTTAGGATGTACATAAATTTATAAGTTTTATGGGAAATATTATATATGTATAATAAGTCACCTACTATAACTCTTTATAATATGACTCCACAAGAAGAAAGGATAGGGCATAAACCTTAAGTCGTTCATCTTCATGTTTCTGGATGTAATGCATATGTGCATGTTATCTAAAATAAGATAAATAAACTAGATAATAAATCAATGATTTACATCTTCTTATGGTACAATGAAGAGTCATTGGTGTATATACTTATAGATATAAAATAAGAAAAATATACATAACTATGATGTTAATTTTGATGAGAAAGGTAATTATATATTGCCTTCCACACACTCATCTGATTCAAAAATCATAATTATAGAAATTTAAAAAGGTCATTACAACATGAATGGTGACAATTATGATGGGGATGATCAGTCAGATATTGTAGATCTACATATAAAAATAGTTGAATGTGTACCTAAATGGTGTACAAGTATAACATGCAATGCTAAATTAGATATAATTTTAGACACATCCACCATTAGACAAAGGAATTATAGCATTACTATATAAGAGGTTAGTTTGGATATAATGATGATAATTATTTAATCAGTTAATCCCTCTATAGTTTACGAAGCCTTGGAGTTAAAACCTTGGAAGGAAAACATGAATGCAAAATTTCAATCATTGATGAAACATAACACATGGTATCTTGAATATCTTACAGCAAGGAAGAATCTAATTAGTTTTAAATGGGTTTTAAAAATAAAATACAAAGAAAATGGTAGTATTGACAATCATAAGGTATGACTCATAGAAAAAGTGTGTTATCAAAAGGAAGGTATTGAATATGATGAGACTTTTCTCCCAAATCCAAGATAAAAACTATCAAAATAATATTTTTATGGCTACATAATTTAGATGGAAAATTCTCCAAATGGATTGAAAAGTGTATTTCTAACTGCATATATATATATATATATATATATATATATATATATATATATATATATATATATATATATATATATATATATATATATATATATATATATAAGTATAATTCTACATGACACAACTAGAAGTTTTCTCAGACTTGATAAAGAAGGAAAAGTTTGTAGACTCAAAATATATATATATATATATTAGGCTTAGGGAGCCTATTTGAGACCATATATATATATATATATATATATATATATATATATATATATATATGGTCTCAAATAGGCTCCCTAAGCCTAATATATAAAAATTGATGAGAATATCATTTAAAATGGATTCTATAGGAATCCTTAATGATCTAAATCTCTACCTCAAAAACATGAGGGGGAAATTATGATTTTTGTTATATATGTTGATGATCTAATCACCACTAGAAGCTCAGTGAAGATGATTGATGCAACCTTGAAAAATATTAATTAATCGTTCGACATGAAAGATATTGGGATTTTATACTATTGCACTAGAATAAATGTATGGTAAAATTAATACCACCTATTTTGTCACACATGAAATATTCTAGGAAAATTCTTGATAAATTTTGGATGAATACCTTAGTTGTCTTTTACATATTCATCACCACAAAGTGAATAAAACTCTCTATCATTAGTTGATTGGGAATCTTAACATTAACTATGGTATCATCTATCTCTCATGATTCATATAGGAGCCAAAATTTCTCATTGTAAAGTAATAAATCATATATATATATATATATATATATATATATATATATATATATATATATATATCTGTGTGTGTGTGTATGTATATGTGTGTGTGTATATATATATATGTATATGTATATATATATGTATATGTATGTATATATATATGTATGTATGTATGTATGTATGTATGTATGTATGTATATATATATATATATATATATATATATATATATATATATATATATATATATATATATATATATATATATATAAGGGGTAAAATTGAACTTTGTTCTTGAATACAAGAATAATGATGAATTCTTATTGACATGATATTTTGATTTAGATCATGTATTTAATATTAATGATATAATATCTAATTTAGGATATGTGTTCTTTCTGGGATCTATTCCTCTATCCTAGGGGAGAAATAAAAATTATTTCTTGATCTTTCACTAAATTTAAATATCATTCTACAAGAATATCTATTTATGAATTGATATGGTTATGTTGCACACTAGAAGGATTTGGATTAAAAAAATAAATAAACCTACCATAATATATTTTAAAAATGAAGGTGTTATTATACTTTATCCCAATCTAGTGTTTTATGAACATACAAAACATATTGAGGTACATGTACATTTCATACGTAAACATATTTAACAACACACCATCCAAATCTAGTTTTTCCCAATGGAATAACAAAGTGTATATGTCAGAGAAACATCATGGTAACATAATAACAGCTAAAAGAAATGGATATGGCAGAGAATTTTGAAATCAGTTTGAGCGGGAAAAGAACTGGGGAGAATCTGGCAGGAGGAACAGATCCAGGTGGAACAGTAGAGGAAGGAGGAAAATGTGGAGGGTCAAGATTCCTAACTGATGTAGACACAAAAAGGCCTTTAGCAGTTTCTGAGCTCTATAGTGGGGCTAGAGATTCTCCATGGAAAAAAGCAGCAGAACAATCCATGGAGACAGTGAAAGACAAAACTATTTTTAACACAGAAAAGAACCTTGAAAGGCAAAAAGGGGCCCTCGAACAAAGGACCTGGTCATCGTTGTTTGGGAAAAAACTGATAGGGAAATCCATCTTCCCCCCGGTGACATCAAAATCTTGCTGGGAGAAAGGTGAGTTTCAAATATTCATCCCAGATCCCTTACTTGATTTTTGTTACTTCAATGGATCTCACCCTAGTAGGGAAATTTCAAGGAGCAAGACCAAATATAGATTCACTCAGGTCTATGATCAAAAAGAGATGGGCCATACGCGGAGAAGTTGACATTGCACCTATGGTGAATGGTTTTTTCTCCTTCATCTTTAACTGCGAAGAAGATCTGAATATGATCCTGAGTAAAGGACCTTGGTCTTTTGGAAGAAGCACCCTAACTATCAAGAAATGGGAACCAGATATGGATTTATCAGATTCATTTTTCTCAACAACTCCTATTTGGGCTAAGCTACCTGGGCTCCCTTTAGAATTATGGCATGAGGACATCTTCAAATCAATAGCTAGTTCGTTTGGTGAGTTAGTGGCTGTGGATAAAGCTGTGGCTTCAAGAACTAAACTCCAAAGTGCCAGAATCTACGTTAAAGTGGCGGATCTAAACCTCCTTCCCAAAAAAGTGGATCTTATCTCCAAACTTGGTAAGAAAACCCAAGTGATTATTTTCAAAGATCTACCAAATTCTTGTTATGTGTGCATGAAGTAGGGGCATTGGGCTAAGAACTGCCCCAATAGGGGAAGAGCCATTTCAAAAAACTTTCAGGAAGGAAAAAATATTAAGACCCAACAAAAGAAAATATGGAAGGTTAAAGAAGACTATCGAAAGATAGGGAAGCCTCAAGAGGCCTTAGCTGACCTACACATAGATAAGGTTATATCTACTGCTTTAGTAGAAGCGGACGACCCTAATATAACAGGAAAAATAGACCCCCTTTTAAAGACTTCTAATGTCCTGACGAAAGAAAAGGGGAAGGGAACTGAGGACAAAGTATTAGATCCTCTATCTGAAGAAGAGGTTATTGTTTCTACTCAGAACTCTCAAAGCTTAGAAATTCAAGTTTCAAAGATGCATGATAATGAAGAATTAGAGGAAGGAGAAGTAGATCCTGAAAGAAAAATCAATATAGAAGAAGTAGAGGATGAATTGAGTGAAGATCAGCTTGGGGAAAAGCAGGAGGAACCAAAGGTTGAAATTACTACTCCAGCTAAAGAGGTCCTCAAGGTAGAAGAAATGGTTGAAGATGGAAAAAACTCTAAAAACCAAAAGATTAAAGGAGAGATAAAGAACAATTCTAACCACATCATGACAAGAAATGGTGGAGTGAAAGCTAATAGCTCTAAAAGGAGTAAAGGAGGAAAAGAATTTGGAAAACAAGCCAAATTAAAACCGGATGTAGGTTCCTCAAAAAAACCTGGGAAAAAATCTGCTAGGAAGAACAGAGAATTGGAAAGCAAGCTCAATATAGAAGATGAAAAGCAAAAAACAATGGGGCAATATATGAACAACAACAAAAACAAATGAAGATTTTTAGTTGGAATATAAGGGGACTAAATAGCCTCCTTAAAGTAGATCTTGTTAGGAATTTTGTTAGAGAGCAAAAGCCAGACCTCCTTCTGCTTCAAGAAACTAAAATGAGTAAGGAGAAAGCTTAACAGATCAAAGACTTTAAAAATTACACCTTTAAAGCTAGTAGCTCTGAAGGCGCTTCAGGAGGTACTGCGATATTATGGAGAAAAAATCTTTTTGCTGGGTCTATTTTGATGGAAAGTAAAAAAAATTTGGCGGTTAAATTAGCAAATGTTGACCAAAAGGAATGTTGGTATGTTGTTAATATTTATGCTCCTAATATCAGGAATGAAAGGAAAAAGGTATGGGAAACTCTCTCAAAGCTCAGAAGGAAAGATCACTGTGGGCGTTGGATTATAATGGGAGACTTTAATGTCCCTCTATATGATTATGAGAAAATGGGTGGTAATACAATTCAAATGGAAGGGAGAATTGACCTCATGGAGTTTATAAGCAAAGAAGGTTTAATGGATGTGGAGCTGCAAGGAATTTAGTACACTTGGAGCAATAAGAGACTGAACAAGGAATGCATACAGGCCAAGCTTGATAGGGCTCTCATCTCCCCAAACTGGATAAAAGACTATAATTACAAGTTGGAAGCACGCCACAGAATAGGCTCAGATCATTTCCCTCTAATATTCTTAGCGGATAAACTAAACCAAAAAAAGAATCATCCATTCAGATTTGAAAAGATGTGGCTGTAGCATCCATAGTTTGAAGACAAAATAAAAGAGTGGTGGAATATCTCTATAGAGGGATCAGCTCTCTTTCGAGTTGTTTCCAAACTCAAAAATGTTAAAAAGAAAGTTAAGAAATGGAATAAGGACTGTTTTGGAAATATTTGTGCGGAAAAGGAGATCATCAAGGAGAATATTAGAAGAATACAGGAAAAAATTCAGCAATATGGATATACTTCTGAATCCCAAAGAGAAGAAAGTGAACAATTGGTACAGTACCAAGACATAATAACTAAGGAGGAAATTTATTGGAGACAAAGATCAAGGGTGCAATGGTTGAAAGAAGGAGATAAAAATACTAAGTTTTTCCACCTCTCCACTTTGAAACATAGAGCGAAAACACATATTCATCATTTGAAAAAAGGAGCTCAGAAGATAACAGAGGAAAAGGAAATTAAAGAGGAAATGATTTCATTTTTCTCCTCCTTGATGAAGGTAGATAGAAACATCAACTTGAAAAGTCAAGCTGATATTCTACGAGTGACTCCCCCATTGATCGTGAAGGAGCAGAATAATATGTTATGTTCTATACCTAAGGAGGAGTAAATTTTTAAAGCTGTAAGATCTCTTGGAGGAGAAAAAGCTCCTGGACCAGATGGCTTCCCCAAGTTCTTTTTTCAAAAGCTCTAGAAATTTATAGGAAAGGATGTCAGTAATGTGGTGAAGGAGTTTTTTGGAGCTAAACAGATGCTGAAGGAAATTAATGCCACTTTTCTATGCCTTATTCTGAAGAAAGCAGGTGCAGATAGCCCTGATCAGTTCAGGCCAATAAGTTTGTGCAACTCTCTCTATAAGATAATCTCTAAAGTACTTACTACCAGACTAATCCTTGTGATCCCCTCGATAATTGCTGATCAGCAAAATGGATTCATTCCTGGCAGACAAATCCTCAACTCAGTTATAACAGCGCATGAGAATATTCATTCACTTCTCAAATCCAACACTGAGGGGTTCTTAATGAAAGTGGATATTGCTAAAGCATACGACAGGGTGGATTGGCATTTCCTTTCTAAAAGCCTTATTGCCTTTGGATTTGAACAAAGAGTGGTTGATATTATCAAACAGTTGATATCTACTACTTCTATAGCTATGTTGGTAAATGGGACCTCATCTCATTTTTTCAACCCGTCTAGGGGATTAAGACAAGGGGATCCTATATCCCCTATTCTATTTATTATCATGGCAGATAGTATGGGATGATACCTTGGGGACTTGGTTCATAGAAGTCAGTATAAAGGTCTGAGACCCTCTTCGCATCCTTTAACTTGCTCCCATGGTCAATTTGTGGATGATACTATTTTCATGGGACAGTCTGAAGTTACTGAAGCAAGAACTCTTAACGAAGCAATTAATCTGTATACCTCTGCCTCTGGACAACTGATAAACTAGAATAAAAGTGCAATTTTCTTTACTAATACCCCTGTTTATAGATAGAACAAAATTGCTAGAATTCTTGATTGATCTATAGGCTCTTTTCCTTCCATATACCATGGTCTCCCTTTTGGATTGAAAGCACCTGAAGCTTTTTGGGAAGGTCTTATTAATAAATTTAGTAAAAAGTTAGCGGCATGGAAAGGCTGTCTTCTTAGCCAAGGAGGAAAGTTAACTCTCCTCAAAGCAAGTCTTCAAAGTATACCTACGTATGCTTTGAGTCTTTTCAAAATCCCCTCTAAATTTGCTGAGGCAATTGAAAAAATCCAAAGAAATTTTCTTTGGTCAGGTTCTGAGGAGAAAAGGAGAATGCCTCTTATTGCATGGGATAACATTTGCAAACCAGTTAAGGATGGTGGACTTGGTATAAGGAAAATAAGAAGTATGAACACTGCCCTTTTAGCTAAACAGGGATGGAGGGTCTATCAAGAAAATAAAGAATCGAGTAAAATATGGAAGCATAAGTATTTATTTAAGGCACAGTCACTTCATGACTTCTATACTACTCCAGATATTTCTCATTCGTTTGCTATTTGGGGGCCAGTCCAGGGAACAAAACATGTTCTTAAAGAAGGAAGTTCATGGAAAGTAGGTAATGGTAAAAAGGTGAAATTCTGGGAAGATATTTGGGTAAGAGGTAAACCCTTATAGGAAGAAATCCAAGATAAAGATGTTATAGAAAGATGTAAACAAAGAGTGGGCATAATGGTTAATCAATACTGGCAGAACAACACTTGGGTAAACCTCACTGACTATGATCAAGATCTCAAGGATATTCAATTATCCATAAATGCTATATCCCTATATCCTAATCAAGAAGATAAAATTGTTTGGTATCAGGAGCCAAGTGGACAGTTTAAAGTCTCTTCCATCTTCATCTCCAAGGGAAATGGCAGAAAACCGTTATGGACAAGAGCATGGATTAAGGGGCTCATTCCTAAAATCAAGTTCTTTTTTTGGACCCTTCTCCAAAATAAAATTTTGACTCTAGATAATTTATAGAAATGTGGAATCAATATTGTTAATAGGTGTATTCTATGTAAGAGAGACCTTGAAGATAGAGATCATCTGTTTGTGAATTGTTCCTTCACTCAGCTTGTTTGGAAGGAGGTTCTCAATCTGTGGGGCATTACATGGATTCATCAAAAAAATGTTGAACTTTCTCTCAAAACCTGG
This sequence comes from Torreya grandis, assembly GCA_037957365.1. NCBI lineage: Eukaryota > Viridiplantae > Streptophyta > Pinopsida > Cupressales > Taxaceae > Torreya > Torreya grandis. Next base: position 440,325 of record JARHVA010008050.1, on the reverse strand, counting down.
TATTGCCCTTCAAAGAATCCTGAAGTTCTCTTCTTATGGAAAATTACTCTTCCCCATATCTGGTGAGGAATATGGAAGGAAAGAAATAACCTAATATTCAGAAACAAAGACCTCCCTAGATGGGTGGTTGGCCAGAACATCATTAGAGCTCTAAAGGAAAATTTTTCTTCTCAAAAAAATCCAAGCTCTAATCTCAATGTGGATAATCCCCTGAGGAAGGATTTTATTCTCGGTAAACCTGATAACCCCAGATCAGGTGTTACTTGGATTAGTCCACCTCAAGATTGGATTAAAGGTAACTTTGACGGTGCAACAAAAGGGAACCCGGGAAATGTTGGTTGTGGTGGTGTTCTGAGAAACCATGTGGGAATGGTTATTGATGCTATTGCAATTCCCATTGGTATATCTAATTGCCACATTGCCAAAGCTACAGCTGCCCTCCAGACCCTTAAATTAGCTGTGGACTCAGGATATTCCAAATTGTGGCTTGAAGGGGAATCTTTGAATGTTATAAATATCCTTAATAATAAGAATACTATGTCTTGGACCATAAAGGATAAGGTAAAGGAGATGAAAACTCTTTTGAATAAATTTGAAGAAATAAAAATCACCCATACCTACCGTGAAGTGAATGGTGTTGCAGATTGGCTTGCTAATTGTGCTATCCGAGAAGGGCAAAAAGTGAGGTGGGATGAAACCTTAGTAAGGAACGTGGATTTAAGGGCGATCATTCTTCTCGATGCCACACATGTGAAAGAAGGTAGGATTGGAGTGTAATAAAATCTTAATGAGTAGGAGGAGTGGCAGCACGGGGAAAGGAACCCAATTATTAAAGAGTAAGGCCCTCAAGAGGGAGAAGTGGATCCTAAAAATCCATAAATAAAGTTGATGTCCCAATCAAATTAATAGTAGGAGGATCCAGGGTAATATCCATAGTAATTGGGATTCAAAGAAAATGAGTATGGCGCGTGAAAGGAAGGGAGAACCCCGTAAATAGGAGCCCAAGAGCTATGTAGAATGGAGAGAGAAACATCAAGTCTGGAGAATTTTGTAGAAAGGAAATGTTACGAGCTACATGGAAAGACTCCGTGGCTCTAAATCGCATATCACGACAGCCTTCTTCAAAAATTGGTCTGACGACAGGGTCACCCTGCATGGTATAACTGTAAATTTAACTGAGGATTTTCTTGCTGAGGTTACATGGTTGTCAATGGAAGGAATCAAATTTTCAAAGTAGACCAGCATTTTGAACGAGGCATTTTGTAAGTTCCCCAAAACGGATGAGGAGGAGCAGAAGTTGGTCAAAAATGGGGATTTTTATGAGCTGGATCAGATTAAAGGGATTTGGAGGGACATCCTAAGCTGTATAAGGGAGTACTTCATTCACAAACGAGTGCATAAGTTCCATTTTGTCTTCCTCAATCACTTCAGGCATAAGGTTAGCTTGACTTTTCCTTTCTATCTTCGCTACTCCCTGATTCAAAGCCTTTATGCTCATAGGAAAAAGGATTTGCGCCTTATTCTTCACGAAGGCCTTATTCTGCTTATTGAAGGCTATTGCAAGAATAGGGCACTAGTTAAGTATCCCAAATAGGGGAAAAATAAGTTGCTAGGGAATAAAAAGAATGAAAATGTAAGTAGAAGAGGAAAAATTAAGACCCCTAGTCCTAATAAACAGAATGTAGAAGAAGAAAGGGGTTGGGAGAAAATTGAAGAACCCAAGGAGGAAAAACTGGAGGAAGAAGATGGAACTGAGAGCTAGGACACCAACTCTAGTAATGATGAAGAAGGATCTGAGGAAATTGAAAAAGATAAAGTCAATACAGAGGAGGATTTTTCTACCAGAACAGAAGAGACAGAGGAAAACCAGAAAGTGGCGGAGGATGACATTGTCCAGGAAGATCCTGGTGAGGACCCAACTTCTAAGAATGAAAAGGAAATCTCTGTCCAGGAAGATATTCAAAACATGGAGATGGAAATTCAAGATGGAATCAATGAGTGGGAACAAAAGAGTCAAGAAGACTTCTTTGAAGAAGCTAGGAATAGCCCCAATAAAAAGTCTAAGGATTGGAGAGGGAAGAATCAGAATGATGAAATACACACTCCTATGACTTGGGTTAATTGTAAAGCTGAGTCTTCTTCCCAATTAGATTCCTGGTTGTGTAGGGAGATCATTGATCTCAAGAGAAGATTGAAAACTTTGGAAGATTCTCTGAAAGCTGCTTGGAACAAAGTAAACAACATGGAAAATTAGTTAAGCGAGATCCTTGTCAAGCTCAAAGCTTATGAAACAACCTTCGGGAACTAATAAAGGACAACAAAAAGAAAATGGAGGAAGTAACGTCCAACATTTGTGTAGCTGCTATCAATATAGGTAAACGAGGCAATGAGGAGACCAAAGCACTAGAGGGTCCCAGCAAAAGGACAAGGCAAAGTTCCAGAAAGAAAGATACACAAAAAGGAGCTTTGTTGGAGGTTACCACCCAGGAAACTGCTTTGAAAGGAAAAGAAGCCATGAACTTGATACTGGAATTGGATGAATAATCTGGTCCTTCTTGTTGGTTAAGAAATTGGTACTGATCTTTGTTCTTCTTTTGTTAGCTTTTGTTTGTTGTACCACTATACTTCTATTTCTGGGTTTTGACTGGATGTGTCTCTTATGTTTTCAGGACCATTCAAAACCTATTTTTGCTACCTCATTGTAGTGTTTTTTAGGCATTGCCTGTGGGCTTAGTTGTTCTTATTTTGCTCTCTGTTAAAGGGTTTCGGGGCCCCTTAAAAACCTACTTTTACCTCAATCTAAAACAAAGTGTATATGTCTTCACCAATTCACTTTCATGGGAAATTTTTGTGGAATTCAAATAAACTTTCTCTTGTTCACTTGAGACCATGATGAATTAAGTTCAATATGTTAGAATAAATATGGTGGCTAATTTACCATAATCTAAATATCTTATAAATGTGAGGTGGTTGTGATATAATACTACTCATGCAATACTTATGATGTTGGTTTGGGTAAGATATGACTAGTATATTTTTATGATCCTATTATCTATAGTTTCTTGCTATCTAGTTTTTATCTTGTTATGAGCATATGAACTCATATAAATAAATATTTTTATTATTCATTTTGTTAGTTGAATAAATTCAATGTCTAAGCTTATCATGCAAATGATGATGATATTAAATACAAGGAATGTAAATGATTATTTTTTAAAACTAAATTATAAACATATGGAGTTGTATGATTATTTATCTCATAATGAGTTTACACTTATCGGTACAAGAGAGTATAGGTACAATTCATATATAAAAATATTGATTAATCAAAGGTTCCTATTTAAGATCATTTTAAAGGGGGAAAGGAAATATGACAACTCAAGGATATAAACATAATTAGAGTGAAATTGGTATTTTAAATGTCATCTCACATAATTATCCTCATAAATAAAGTGCACCATTAATGAAAACCTTTTTAGAATAAGGAATAACTTGGTCACAAGAAATACTTTAAATTATACAATGTGTCAAGGGTTTAGAGAACAATTTAATAAATAATGTGTAGTTTATACATGTAAATCCTTCCAAATAATTAGAAATAACAATCATTAAATATAAAACATGTTTCATATTAAAAATTTTACTCGATAAAAAAATTATTCCATTTCGTAATACTATACATAGAGCTATGGGTTAGTTATCACATCAGGAAGTAAAATCATATTTTGATTATCATAGAATAATTAAGCATTAGATAGATAATTGTGCAATATTTTAATAAATTTGCTAGAAGAATAATAATTAATGTATGATTAAGTCAAAAAATTACCATAATTTTGGTTAACCTAAATAAAATATAAAATTTAAATGTAATTTTGATATTAAGATCAAGCATACATTTGAATGTAAAATATTTAAATTTGGTGCATCTATTTGACAAGTGGACTATATTAAATATAGTAAGTAAAATAAAGGGATGAATACCTTAATCTTTTCATTGACTATATAGCTATGATTTTATTGTATAAATGGATATCATATAAAATTAGGCCTATGATTCATCTAAATTGAAAATTGTACTTCTATATATAGTGTCAACTTTATCGATCTAAGTCAATATCACCCAATGATACTAACCTAATAATGCTAGTTAGTATTGATTTGGGAAAAAATAGGGACTATACCCCTATGGTCACCTTCATCTATATCTGTAATCTATTTATATATTATTTAAAATGGTAACAATTTATAACTATATAAATAAATCTCAGTCATGTTAATACACTAGATGTACTTATTAGGGTTATAAACCTAGAAAAAATTAAACATGTAATGGACTAATATGAAAATAATGACTCTAATTTGATTATTTACCACTAACCAAATATTAAATACTCTAAAATGATAAATCAATTTATGCATTATTATTCCACCTAGTGTGATTGTGCACATGTGTTCCTTTATGACAATTATTACTTTGGCTAGGATTTAGTGTGTTTTAGACATATTTTGTGAATACTCGTATTGATATATTCAAAATTTGTGAATAATATGACAAATTTTCTCATGTGGAATACTGTATATATGTGTACCAAATAAGTTCCATTTCCATTTTGAATGTGACATTTATATGTTTATATATAATTCCAACTAGGTAATTTATCACACCAATGACACACTAAGAAAATGGGCCAAACTTGAGTAAATATTTGATTTTAAAAATAATCCATTGTTGGGAGAGGGTAAATTTTGACCAAATTGTGTCATTATAAAATATGATATTGATTGAGACTAATTTATTCAACCTATATACATGTAAATGGAATTGAAGGTCTAGATATGTCTCTGTAGGATATTTAACATTTTTGAAAAAGATAATGATATTCTTATATGATGAACTAAAAGTGTGAGATAAAAGAAGATTATGAACTTATTTTTTCACTCAATTCATACATGATAAACATGTGTCAAGATTTTATATTTCAAGTACCAAATACAATATTTTATTATCCTTAAACATTTCAATTTTATTATATTAATGGAATGTATATATTAAAAGGATAAAATTTACCTGATTATGTGCATCATAGTTTTTATTTGGTGTGAAACCCCACTTATGTAGGTATATCAATAGAAAAATATGTAATCAGTGTATTCAATGTATATAGTCCAAAATTTTTAATTTAAAACTAAATTTTGAAACATTAAAGAGTAAATGTGAGAGTAAATATATATGTTGGTGAAACTATTTTTAATTTTGAACTTATTGGATATGATGCTTCCATTTTTAATAATTGGAGAAACTTGTGATTCTTTTTTGATTCACATGGAGATTCAGGTGATTGTATTCCATTTTTTTAACTAGGTAGGCTCCCAAGCTGGTAAAGACATATTCCCCAACACTCATGATTGTATGGATGAGTTGTAGACACTATTTATTAATTATATAACTCCTCAATCTTGTACAATTGGTAAATATACATCGTGGATGTAAATTTAGCTTATATAAATTTCTACCTACCAAAAGTGTCCTATACACTATCTCTTTGTGCCTAATTTCTTATCTCTTAGTCTAAAAAATGTCATTCTAATGATCCAAGCCCTCTATATTTCCCATAATGTTATAAACCTGGGTATATATAAGATAATGGGGGATAAAAGAGGGGCTTAAAGTGACACTTTTTTTCTAAAAATAACAATAGTTAAACTTGGATAGAATGTCAGAAACACTTGGAAAAAGAATTTTATAATTAATTAAGAAACTACATAGTTTTAATCACTATAAATTCTTTAAATTATCCATTTACTTTATTTTAATCACTATAAATTCTTTAAATTGTATTTTGCAATTTGACTTATTTTAGTAAAAATCAATAATGGGATTAGGTATTCATTGTATTTTATGAATTAAAGAGATAAAAATGAGGAAATTGAAGTGAAGAGAGAAAAATAAATAAAAAAACAAGTAGGTGGGAGAGCATCTATAATATCTTCTAGGCAATGTGAAGGTATTTCATCCACATTAGGTAATATTTAAAATTAAAATAACATGCCCAATATGATATAATTCAATTTAGATATGTCTTTAAATGAGATAATATAACTAAATCAATCCTTATTGAATGATGAGATTCAAAATGTGGAGCATGTAACTAATGAATTAATATTGATTAATGAAACACATAGAGAAACACAATATGATGAAATGTCCATCCAAAATGAAGTTATTGAGTATGATGATAATCAAAATCTAGTAATGATATCAATTCATCTCTATCCTAATGAAGAGGGATTCATTTCACCTATATGGTCTAATGTACCTAACCAACACTCTAATATACCTTCTATGGTTGAAGTGGTAAGACCATCCAAATTAATAAAAAAAATATAGATCATACACACACACCTCCAAGGATAATTTAATTATCACCAATGTATTTGATTAAAATATATGAGAAAATACAAGAACCTATGGAAGGTACAATTTAGGAAATATCAATTCAACCTCATGCTAAATGTGTATGGGACTATGCATTTGAAAATCACATCCATACAAAATAACATAAATTTTTTGTTGAATTAATTAAAATTCACCCTATGATGTATAATTTAGGGTTAAAATCAGGTAATATTAAGGGAATAAATAATGTAATATTAAATAATCTATTTAATGCATTTAATGCAATAGGCAATTAGCAATAAAACTCTAAAAAAATAGTAATGTGTCAAGACAAGTAATAACATAGTCTAAAGTGAGTATGTCAACATCTAAACTTAAATTTCTTAGTCAAACAAGTACATAATATAACTGAAATAGGAACACTCTAATAAATTCCATAAAAATAATAACAAGTCTTGATGATAATTCACACATAGATTGTTGGGTGTTTAGTGGTAGATTCCCAAAGAAAGATAAGTTATTAGTTGAAGGAACAAGAAATTTGATCAAATTTTTTTGGCACAACAATACATGGGTCTGATATAATATAAATATGTTGTCAAAATAATAAAAGGTTTAAAAAACCATGATCCACATGCAAAACTTTTCCTATACATGACCAAAACATAATTTTATAAAAAGTTTATTGAAAATTTTAATGGGTGGTTGATAATTAGCCGAAGGTCATTTGAGATATGTAAGCCTTTATATGTTTAAAAAATTAAGTACACAAAACATGTATTTTTAGGACCTATGTTTAATTTTTTATACCTTTTGATGGTTTTTTTCATATACATTGCACTTTACATGCTGACGATATTATGTAGGAATGTATGGAGATTCCTCACTTAAAACATCAAGAGAGTTAACTGCTAGTATTTTCTATCAAAGACCCAAGGGACAATTTTTTTATTCTAAATAATGTTTAGAGGGAATATGTAATTCAAATTTTACTAACTATATACATGAATAAATTTCACATGAATTATGAAATCAACTAGTTTATTTAGAGAAGCACAAATATGTAAAGTACATTTTAAAAGATGCAAAATAGTCACCAAGATGTGAGTTGGTTATAACCCAGGTATTTGTATATGATTTCATGTCTAAATTTAAGACAAATATTATCTACCAATATTTTAGACACACACATAAATTAAAATGGCTGGATAATAAATTCAAGGTATGTAAGGACAACTTCCTAGTTGGTACTATTATTTTGGTTGTGGACTTTGTTGAAAACTACACAATACAACCATATATGACTTTAAATCACAATACTATAGCTAAATTCAAGTTTTAACTTTCATTCATATTATATAAAAACATTCACTTTACAGTACATATGACAAAAAAATATATTTTGAGGGAGTATCAATTTTAAATGAGAGATGGAATATCACATTTTATAGATTTTTTCCAAGGTTATTTTTAGATATTTTATAGAAATATGAATGCAAGATAAATAATGTTCGATACACACTACATTTGGTTAGAAAATTGTGTGGGATCATTTAATAACTATTGAATTTTTTAATAGTTAATCAAGATGGACAAGAAGAACATGGTTCAACATATTTGGAGTTTCTTTGATGCTAGGCATAGAAAATGGGAACATGATGGTGTAGGTGCATGTTTAAAGATATCCATTAAAAAATAACATGGAAAGCATAAGGATGGTGACCATTTTATTAATGTTTTAATTATTTTGACTTGGCATAATGAATTTTTTTCTCATGGATTAGATAAATGTTCTCATGTGCGAATATTAATTTGGTTAATGGAGGAAGAATATTAAACAATGTATGAATATTTTAGTACAATACCTAGATCAAGTTTTTTCAACTCCACTCAAAGTTTAGGTTATATTTCATGGAATATTTATACAATGGATATGGAATTATTTTGTTTGGATTGTATGATCCTTAATTAGAATGAATTTGAGTCAAAATAATGGGTTGATGAATGGTATTATACACCCCTAATGCAAATAGAGACTAGCAATTAGTTTAAAACATTAGGGGGATCATGAAATGGAATCATTAATTGACTTATAAAACATGTAAAATCTTTTACAAATATGTATACTTTATTTATAATTTAAATGTAGCCATAGTTCTATAAGTGATATATTAATTTTTACCTACATATCCTTAGAAATTTATTGTACTTAAATATAGAGAAATTTTTTGTAGTAATTATACCTACTAAGGAAAATGATGATGGAGTGAACTAATACTTGTCTCATTGGGTAGAGGTAAAAGACTAATCACAACTATCATGGATGGAGAAGACCTAGTTTATTCCACTAGATCTTTGGTGGTTATCATAACTTAGTGTCATAAACAATGGCTATTTGAGGACTTTGAAACACATAGGGTGGTGATTCATTATTTAAATATGGTTATCAATATAAATATTCAAATGATCAAATATCTTTAATCTTGAAGGTATATTTAATTTAAAGTATATTTAATCTTGAAGGTATGTTAGATTAACTCGATAAGATTAGTTTTAAATGCATTTGGAATTTAAAATTACTAAATTTAACTTAATTTATTTACTATATTTTAATTTTGAATTATTTATTATTATATTTATTTATGTTTGAGTTTCTTACTAACAATTTTAATTTAGGTTAGTGCTACCAGATGAGCTTCCACCTTCATGTGGTTGGTGTCATGAGTAGAGAAGATTATCTTATTGAAAAAAAGACAACCCTAAAAAATAGTTCATGTTGATTAGATACATGTGTGAGAGAAACCTCCATGTGGTTATTGGATAACTCACCCATGAAACTATTGTATTTGATAGTTCATATCTACCCCTCATGGTTCTCCTATAACATGTGATAGAATTTTGGTTTATTTTCATTCTTAGGGATGAAAGGATTATCTTAAGGTATGTATCTAACCAATTCAAAGTTAAAATATTATGGAATAAGATAGAATGGAGGGGGATAATTTAGTTTTCATACACCCATTCATATTTTTCTATGAACATGGTTCTTCACTTGGGATAATGAGTTAAAATATACACCTCCAATAGACCAACATTTGTTCCCTTAAAAAATATTTGGATATGATAGAATACTCATTTTCATGTCTCAATCATCTATAGTGAGAGATATTCCTTTAAGGTGTGATTATATGACTTAACCATGTAATTTTATGAGATAAAAACTCATATCTACCCATCATATTTCTCTTATAATGCATGGAGGAAGTTTGGTCCATTTGCACTGTCAAGGATGAGAAGATTTTCTTAAGGAATGTATTTTATTGACCACAACTTTTGGCCTCGAGGCATGATGGAAAGTGGAGGGGAGAAATTATTAAATTAATATGTCCATTTAGAAATGTCTACAAAGATGGCTCATTGATAGGGATAATGAGTTAGAAGATACACCTCCCTTAAACCAACTTTTGGTCCCTTAAAAATTATTTGGCTATGAAAGAAATAATTGCAATGTCTCAATCATCTTGAGTAAGAGAAAATACTTTGATGGATGTTTAGATAAATTAAACATGAAACCTTAGGATATTATGGCTCATTTATACCCCTTAAATTTCTCTTATAATGTCTGATAGTTCATTCCAATTTCATTTTCAATGATTAGAGTAATTTATTAAGGGATGTCTTTGATCGACTATAAATTTTTATCCTAGGGTGTGATAGAGAGTTGAGGGGGACATTCTAAAGTTCATATGCCCATTTGGAAATTTCCATGAATTAGGTTGATTTATTAGGATGAGGGTGATAAATATTATCTCTATGTCTCACTAATCTTGAGTGCCATAAAATACTCCTAAGATATGTTAATAGGATCACCCATGAAACTACAAGAGCTTATGGCTTATCTCTACCACTCACATTTTTCTTGTAATTCCTGGCATAATCTTAATATATTTAAACTCTCAAGGATGGGAATATTATCTTAAAGGAAGCATCCAACTAACTAAAAAATTTAGTCATAGGTCATGAAAAATAGTTTAAAGGGACATTATAGGATTGATACACCCATTTTTATATGTCCACAAAGATAATTCATTGATTGGGCTAATGAGTCAAAATATTTGCTTCCCGTAAACCAACTTTTATTCAATTAATAGCTATTTAGATATGATATAGAACTCTTTTCCATGTCTTAATCATACCAAGTGAGAGATAATCATCCAAAAATTTCTTATTTGACACTTGATTGCGTCTATAAGAGCTAATGGATCATCTTTACCCATCATGGTTATCTTTCAACACACGATAGAAGTTTAGTCCATTTTCACTCTAAATGATGAGAAGATTATCTTAAGGGGTGTATACAACCAAATAAAAATTTCAATATCATGGAATGATTAAAATTAAATTTGTCATTATATCATTCATATGTCCATTTAGACATTTCTATGAATATGTCTCATCATTTAGGCTAATGGGTCAAAAGATATGCCTCCCACAAATTAACATTTGGTCCTTTAATAGAGATTTAGATATGATATTAAAAAATATCACAATTTATTGATCATATTGAGTGAGAGATAATAATTTTTAGGGTTATTAAAAGGCTCGATCATGAAATTTTATGATATGATATCTCATCTCTAACTCTCCTAGTTCTCTTGCAATGCATGGCAAAAGTTTAATCTATTTTTAATCTTAAGGATGAGTAGAATCACTTAAGGGATGAATCTAACTAACAACGATTTTTAGTATTAGGGTGTAAATAATAGTATATGGCATCAATTTAATAATTTATACACATATTATATGTGTTTTTTAGACAAATTATCGAGTGGGCTAATGAGTCAGAAGATACACCTCCCACATACCAAATTTTTATCTGTTAAGAGAGACTTGGCTATAAAATAAAAATAATTTCCATATATTAATCATCCATAATGATATGAAATCCTCAAATATTTTCTTATAATACTCACCTATGAAAATATATTATATGATGTCTCATCTCTACCCCTCATGGTTCTCCTATAACATATGATAAAAGTTCAATGTATTTTCACTCTTAAGGATGAGAAGATTATCTTAATGGACATGTCCAGCCAACTAGATATTTTAGTCTCTAAGTATGATAAATTGTGGATAGGGTACATTCCAAAATTTTATACACCTACTTTAACATTTCCATGATGATAGTTCATTAATTAGTCTAATGAGTTAGAATATATGAATCTCATAGACCAAATTTTGGTCCCTTAAGATAGATTTCATGATGATATAAAACTCATTTCCATGTATCAATCACGCCAAGTGAGATATAATAATACAATAATTTATTATATCACTCACCCATAAAACTATAATATATGATTTTTCATCTCTACCCCTCATGGTTCTCCTACAAAGCATAATAGAAGTTCAGTCTATTTAGAATCTCAAGGACAAGAAGATTATCTTAAGGGAATGAATAAATGAAACCTTTAGTAATAGGTAATGAGAAATATTTAATTGTATCCATTATATAATTCATACACACATTTAGATGGATTCATTAGTATGTTTCATTGATCAGGGAATGAATCAAAAGATACACCTCCCACATACCAATTTTTGGTCCCTTAAGAGAGATTTAGCTATGAGAGAAAATTAATTTCCATGTATCACTCATCCTTATTGAGAGAGAATAATTTTAGGGGTCATTATATTAATTTACCATGTAAATTTAGGATATATTTACATAATTTCCCCTCACATTTCTCCTACAATGCATAATAGAATTTCAATACATTTACACTTTCAAGGATTAGAATATTCTCTTAAGGGATTCATTTGACCAAATAAAACTTTAAATCTAGCTGAATTATGGAGAGTGAAGGTTAGACATTACAAAAATCATATGCCCATATGGATACATCTACATATAAAGTTCATTGATTGAACTAACAAGTCATAAGATATGCCGCCCACATACCACCTTTTGGTCTCTTAAGAGACATTTGGCTACAAGAGAAAACTTATCAATGTGTCTTGCTCATATTGATTACTATATAATAATATTATGTATTTTATTAGGATTCACTTTTAAACTTATATTAATGGATGTATCATCTCTAGCCCTCATGGTTCTTCTACAACACATGATAAAATTTTAGTTTGTTTGTACTCTTAAGGATGAAAATATTCTCTTGAGGTATGCATCTGATTGAATTCATATTTTGGTCTTAGAATGTTATAAAAATAATAAGGGTACATTACAATTTTCATATACCTTTTATATTTTTCTAAAAATATGGTTGATTTATTGGGCTAATAATTCTGATGATAGGCCTCCCACAAACCAATTGTTTGTCCCTTAAGAGATATTTAACATTGAGATAAAACTCATTTTCATGTCTCTCTCATCATAAGTGAGATATAATCATCAAACGGGTGATTAGGAGACTCTCTCCTAAAATTATAAGATATTAAAACTCATATGTATCCCTCATAATTCTCTTATAACATGTGATGTAGGTTTAGTCCATTTAAACTCTCAAGGATGAGAAGATGATTTTAAGGGATGTGCTTGACCGACTAAAAATTTCAATCATAAGGCATTACAAAGAGTAGAGGTTGGAAATTATCAAATTTATACACCCATATGGATGTGTGTTTGTAGATGATTTATCAATTGGGATAATGAGTTAGAATATATTCCTCCCACATACCAAATTTTAGTCTCTTAAGAGACATTTGGTTGTGAGAAAACACTTGTTAATATGTCCACTCATCCAAAGTGGAACAAAATAGTTTGATAAATATTAATATGAATACCCATCTAATTATAATATTTTTTGACTCATATTTACCCCTCATGGTTCTCCTATAGCGTGCATCAGAAGTTTGGTCCATTTGCACTCTCATGGACAAGAAGATTATCTTAAGGGATGCATCTAACCAACTACAACTTTCCATCTCAATGTATGATAGAGAGTAGATGGTTTTAATATCATCATTTATACACCCATATTTATGTATCTACATAGATTTTTCATTTATTGGGATAATGATTCAAAAGATATGCCTTTTACAAACTCACATTTTATCTCATATGAGACATTTGGCTATAAGAGAAAACTGGTTTTTATGTCTCTCATATTTAGAGAGAGATAATAATCTTATTAGTTATTAGAGGACTTAATCTAGAAACTATAGGAGCTTATGGTTCATCTCTAACCCTCTTAGTTATCCTATAATGTGTAGTGTGAGTTTAATCTATTTTCACTCTCAAGGATGAGAAGATTCTCTTAAGGGGTGTATCCAATTGAATATAACTTTTAGTCTCAAGGAATTATGGATAGTAGAGGGGGGAATTCCAATTTACATATTCCAGTTCAAACATATCCATGAATATGGTTAGCTAGTTGGGCTAAACATTCAAAATATATGCCTCCTACAGACTAACTTTTGGTCCTTTAAAATACATTTGGCTATGAGATAAAACTTATTTCCATGTCTCACTTATCCTAAGTGAGATAGAATAATCCAAGGGGTGATTATAGGACTCACATATGTAATCATATGATATGATAGATTTTACCTTCTCATTATTCTATTGTAATGTGTAGTGAAATTTTAGTCCATTTGCACTCTCAAGGATGAGAATATTCTTTAAAGGGATGCATATGACCAACTAAAAATTTTACTCCTAAGGTGTGACATAGAGTGGAATGTTTTCATTATAACATCCATACACCCATACATATTAATTGATGTTTATGGTTTGTTGATTGGGATAATGAGTTAGAAGATATGCCTTTTAAAGACCAATTTTTTATATTGTTCTAAATTAAAACATGCACCTATGGATGCTCTATAGCACAAGGGATTTTTTGTTGTGGGGAACTGAGTGTGGAAGTATTATGGCTTAGCAATGCAAAAGAACATATTTTGTCTCATCAAAATGATGGGAATGTCACCAAGGTGTGGGACCCTTACACTCCTTAGGACAATCCTCTCGAGTAGGCTAGATTCCTTATATTTTAAATGCACCTAGTTTAATACCAATGGGCAGGCCTAAATATCATAAAGGTAATCTATTACTAGTCTATCTTTGAGGAAAAGGGAGGGATAAGGAAATAAATACTAAAACTCAAAGAGGTGATGTGCCTAGAATAAAGAGAGTGATCCCAGTACCATAAACACAATATAGACCTTTGAGTAAAAGATAATATCACATAGGTTCCACCAAGGATACTCCAAGTACGTAAGTGTTTTGCATGGAGTCATGGGAATACAGTGCAACACTAAGAGGGATGACAAATGGTCTATAGAAAATATCAACATAGACCCAACTTCACATAAAATATGACCTACAAATGAGTTCCAATTTTAATGAGGAGGTGATAGGAGTGGACAAAGATGAGAGGGGGGAACATTACCCATAATCAAGGATAAAAAAATATAAATAAAACATAGATCATCAGAATAATAGAAGCAAGTGAAATTCATTCTTATTAGTCTGTAAGATTTCTCTAATACAAGTGCTCATGGAGGGTATTTTCAACAACATAATGTTGATAAAATGTATTGACCCATTTTACAATGGAAATCTAGGATTTTATAGAGAACAATCTTATTTTAAAATTAATGCACCACTTGGGATTATGGGTATAGCTTTTAATTATTTTTTTTGGTGTTACAACCGTGCTTTCTAAATTTTGTCAAACAAATTAGCCCTAAAAATTATAGAAGGAACCGTACATGTTCATGGGAAGGAGGAATATTTCCATGACATGATGAGAGAGTGTCATGAACTTGCATTTTGATGTCTAGTGGTTGCTTATGCATTCAACTATTCTAGCAATACCTTGATCCCTCATAAATTAAAGTCTAATTTACTAAAGGACAAGATCACTATTCTCATAAATATGATAGATCCATGGTGTTGTCTTGTTTTAGGTGGATACTTGTTGAATAAATGGCCTGTGATCCTCCTCCATTAATTATGCACATATACCTTTGCTTTGAAACTTGGACCTAAATCAACTATAGATGAAAACCAATCTAAGATCATTGGTTTTCCTATAGTTTATATAGATGGATTTTTGCTTGATGCTCAGTCTATTTTACAAGTTAATATGCTTTTGGATTATATTAGGTCTAAAATAGCTATCTTACCTCTATGGATATCTATTAGCAATGCTTGGTCATTATTGTCAATATTTATGTAATTTAGGTTAAGGTTGAGCTCAGTTCTATGTATTTTTTCCTAGCTCAAGTTCATCTATTTGTTTTACTCGAGTCAAACCACTCCATCGACCTTAGTCAAAAATGTCCCAACTCAGTCCTTTGTTCATTTATTGGCAAACTAACTTTGGAGACATTGACTTATTAAAATTTTATTGCTCTATTATATCCCTATAATAGTTTGAATGTATGTTGTTAGATATTCTATTTGAGCTAATGTATTATTAAAACTTGGCACCCTCATGTATGATCCTTGGATCTACTCAATAATCTATCTACTCCCACACTTATGCCACATGTTGGCCTCTCAACTCATTAAATATTTGACTTTACTTATGTGCCATTTATCTATATGTGTATGCTCAAATGTGCTTCATTAGATCTACTTAGACTCATTAACATATTAGTTATTGCTAGTCATTATATTTGATTTGGGCTCTTAAGATTTGGACACTTATCAATCATGCATTTAATCAAGGACCCCTTTGATCATTTCTTGAATGTCAATGACTATTTCATGAGGCCTAACTTTGATGTCTATGTAAACCTTATATTTTAAAATTTAAATGACTACTTGTAGGGACCCAAACTTGATGTCTGTGCACTCATCATGGGATATTTGAATCCTAATAGCTATTTGTTATGTCATAAATTTGACACTTGCATCAACATCTTATCAATATTTATATGTTTATTTATTGTAACAAACATTTTAATTAGGCTATTTCCTTTAAGATATTCACTAGATATTTGTTGTGGGCTTTGTGTCTCAGCCACTTCCTCTAAAGGAATTTTTTCATGGCTCTTTTGCATCAAACAAATGTCTAGGGAAATTATCATAGGACAATTTTATTAATAGAATTAGTACTTAGATTTTTCCATGGACCTTTTAATTATAACAAAGTGTTTGAAAGAATTCATACCTTTAGAAATTTTTTATATGACACATTTTGATAATTTAATTACACTTTGGAAAAAGTGTTTGAGACACCTTGTTGTGAAAAATGACCTTTCATGAAAAATATACAAGACACTTTACTTTAAAAATGACCTTTAATCCACACAAACATGCTGGGAGAAAGGTGAGTATGAAGTTTTTATTCCAGATCCTTTAATAAATTTTTCTGTGTCCTCCATGGATTTCACCTTAGTAGGTAAATTTTTAAGAGCAAGACCAGATCTTGAATCACTTACAAAAATGGTTAAAAGGAAATGGGTCATTCGAGGAGAGATAGTTATTGCATCTATGCTGAATGGCTTTTATTCTTTTAGCTTCAACTATAAAGAAGACATGAATATGGTTCTATGTGGAAGACCATGGACGTTTGGAAAATGCTCTCTTACTATCAAAAAATGGGAGTTGAATATGGATCTTTCTGACTCTTTTTTCTTAACAACTCTCATCTGGGTTAGACTCCCTGGACTCCCTTTAGAGTTCTATCATGAGGACATTCTCAAAGGAATAGCCAGTTCTTTTAGGGAACTTGTGGCTTTGGACAAGGCTACGGCAACCAAAACCAAACTCCAAACTGCCAGGATGTATGTTAAAGTGGCAAATTTAAATAAGCTCCTAGAAAAAGTGGATCTTATCTCCAAGTTTGGTAAAAAGTCTCAAGGAATTTTTTTTGAAGATCTACCCAACTCTTGCCATGCTTGTAAGAAACAGGGGCATTGGGTAAAAAATTGTCCATCCAGAAGCAAAACTCATCTTAATGGTGTTTTGGATGGGAAAAAGTCCATGGTCCAGCTAAAGAAAGCTTGGAAACCCAAAAAGGATCAGGGACAAGAACAAATGGATAATGAAGAAACTAAAGATTTAAATGCTGAGGGTAAAGAGTTATCTTTTGAAGATCCTAAAGGCCCACTTGCTGAGGTCGATATAGAGATCTCTCTTGAGAAAGAAAATTTCGAGATAGAAGGAAATGGAGGGCAATCAGAAAACATATTAACCACACAAAGCAAAGAAGATTTGACAATTTTATCAAAGCAAATTGTCCTTTACCAAAGGGTAGAGGATTGATGGAGAGAGGCAGAAGGCAAAGTAGTGCTAGAGGATGGAGAAATCTCAGCTGAAACTAGAAATAAATTAGAGGTGAGAGATCCTCCTCTTTCTCAGCCAACGGAGATTCAGGCTAATAATTAATCACCTTTGGAAGAGCTTCCTGTGAATGGTAATGGTGAAAATTTAAAACATTTTCCAAACCAAAGGAAAAGCGCTGAAAAGAAGACTAATACTAAGGGAATAGAAACCAGAAGTAGCAAAAAAGATCAGCTAATGAAGGCGAAACACCTTGTTTCTTTTCTGGATAAACCTAGAAAAAGAGATGAGCAGAATTCAAAAGTGAAACCGGATGTTGGTTGTCCAGATAAACCTGGAAGAAGACCCATAAGGAAAATTAGAGAGCTAGAAAGCAAGCAAAATATAGCTAATGGAAGGCAGGCAACAATTCTAGATTTTACCCCTAAAAAATAGTTATTAAATCATTATTTGGAAATTAGGGGGCTGAATGTACATTGTTTATAGAGGTTATCCATGAATAACCTTAGGCTGTTGCTACTTTTTAGTAGGTTTCAGGAATGTTTTTCCTGGTGCTTGTTAACGCTTTATCTTTCTTGTTTCTGTAATAAGGTTTCGGGGCCCCTTCAAAACTTGTTTTTACCTTAATCTAAAACAATGACCTTTAATAATTTTATCAAATATTTTCCTTGAAATAATTATGCCTTCAAGAAAATTATGCAAATAGTTTTCTCAAAATAAATTTGACACTTAGCTTGAGAAACACCCTTCAAGATTTTTGAATGGATCACTTTGGCTTAAGAAAAGACACTTTGGTTTTTTTGTCTAGTACAATTTTTAAGAGAATGATCCTTTAGGTTTTATATTTTCAAAAAAATGTCAGAAACAATTCATAATACTTAGCTAAAGAGAATGGAAACAAATCCCCCATAAGAAATAAAATTTAGCCAAATAAAAAGGTTAGAAAGAATTAAACTTTGCAAAATGAAAGCTAGAAATATTTCCTCAAGATTTACCTAAAAAGGTTTGATACTTATATTTTCTTCTTAGGATTGTCCAAACTTATGCTTGAATTATAACTTGATCTAATAAGGCTTATACATTATTAAAATCTATTTAGATACTTGCTCTTTGCAATTATAGACTTGTCCCTTAGAAATTGGCAAGATACATTTCTAATCAATATCAAAGTGTTTAAAAATATTTGAACTCTATATGATCCCATTGGTCCATTAATTTCATTTATAAATCCTATCCAAGCCTTGTTCCATACTTGATCCTCAGGAAACTACACTGCATTCAGACAACTTTGGTATATAGGGTGAAAAATGAGCAACATTTTGGTGATTTATAGGGAAGCATTCCTGCTATGTTTACAAAAATAAACCATGAGAAATCCATTAGGCATGAAGTATTTGGAGATTATGATTCTTTCTCTTGAAAACACACTAGCTATGTACATTTAGTTTTGAAATGAATTAAGATTCACTTGACAAGATAAGAACTACACTAGAGGTGTTTAGAGGAAAATACCTAAACTAAGAAAACAATATGTATAGGTGTTTAGATGAATTGAAACTACTTTAAAATAAAGGAATGCAAATTACACATTAAGGAAATGAAAAGATATAATCTATGTATTTATAGATGTACAAAGACATTAATGGAGATAGTGTTTGAGATTAATCCCATTGACTAGGATTGGTAGCTTCTCTCCATTCATTCTAGCAAGTTGGAAGGTATTAGATGACTTAAAACTAGTCATGGTATATATACCACTCCATATTGCATCAAAATTAGTGTGGCTTCTAGTTTTCTCTCTATTCACATCCCACTTGAACACTAATTCTCCCTCCATTAAATTTTTCTCATTGTCCCTTTTGTCAAAGACCCTCTTGGCCTATGCTTTTTATGGTGCACATAATTTTCACTCTATTTTTTTTTAGCTCCATGAGCTCTACCATTATTAATTCAAAGGGATCAATCTCGATCAACTCCAACTAATATATGAATTCCAAAGAAGGTAAATCTATGGATGCTAGTAGCCTATCTTCCCTTCATATACTAACATGAAGGGAAAGTTTCCCAACACCCTCTTGGCCATGATCTGATTAGCCTAAAGAGCAGTTATAAGCTTAGAGTGCCAAACTTGTTGGTTATCCTCTAGAGTCATTTTTATGATGTAGATTAAGTTCTTATTCATGGATTTAGCTAAACCATTACCTTTAGGGAATATTTTGAGGAGTAAATCAAGTAGATGTTGTACTTAATGACTCACTCACTGATCTTATTTCTAAGGAAAGCTAGCACATTATCAAAGATAATGGTAGTTAGAATACCAAATCTCATTATGATGCCTTTGTAGAAGTTAAGGATAGATGTCTCATTAGCCTCCTTGAGTGAAACTACTTCTGTCCACCTTGTGAAATAGTTGGTGGATATGAGAATCCATTTATTCCCATCACTTAATAGTGGGTTAATCATGCTTATGAAATCTAGGCCCCAGTATGAAAAGGGTTTATTATCTTGAATTAGGCATAATAGTAATGATGCAATCCTTTGTTTGCCTATAAAGAAGGCACTTTTTTGTAATTTTGAAAATACATATACACATATTTGAATAGAGTTGGCTAATAATATCCAGCTCACATGATATTTATAGTAGTGGTTTTAGGTGATTAATGGCCTCCTATAAGGCCATTGTGGAATTATTGAAGAATTATACTTGTTTGCTCCATTTTAATGCACTGATAGAGGACTCCATTGAGATCCTTTCAAAAAATCACATCTTTTATGATCACATAAATAATGAACTATAGTCTGAAATTCCTACACTTAGATTTGTTGAGGCTAAGAGGATACATATTATGCTGAAGAATGGTCTTCATATCTTACACCTAGTTAGCGATGGCTTCTTCACTCACATGTTATTCTTCATATGACACTATGACTACACCATCCTTAGGTTCAGTTGCTCTCACCAAATGCTCATAGAGTCCTTTTCCTCACACCATCTTGGTGACATAGATCTCTACATCATATTCCATCACCTTGGTGATCCAACTAGCTTATTTATTTCTAATGTCCCTACTAAGAAGGAACACCTTGATACTCACATGCATGACCATGAGCTAGATCTTGCTATTTGAGAACATATGCCTAAATTTTTTTAGTGATATTACAATTATGAGTGTGTGCTTCTTTATGAAAGTATAGTGTAACTATTAGTCCTTCATTACCTAGCTAAATAAGTTAATTGGTTATTCTAGTTGGTATTTGTTATACTATGTTAGGATGGTTGAGATGCTTTGGCTCCACCAAATGCGTAAAGGATAAAATCCTTGATATAATCTAGGTTGATCAAGGTGGGGGATTTCATGATGGTGTGTTTGATGGCCTTAAAGCTTTCTCTACCCTCACACATATAACTAAATGCATTATTCTTCTTTAACATTTTAATGAGAGGATTGACTAGGAAGGTGAAGCCATGCACAAACCTTCTCATAAATTTAAATCTCCCTAGGAAGGTATAGAGAATTTTCTTATGGCTTAGAAGGGGGAGGTATGAGATAACCTTGACTTGCTTTGGATCAATTCTAAGCCCTTATTTTGAAACAATGTGACTAAGGAGGGCGCCTTCATGAACTATGAAGATGCATTTGTTAGGGTTAAAATATAGTTTAAACTCATGGAACTTATAAAAGACTTGTTTCAGGTAATCTAAATGATCCTCAACACATTTAGAGAAAATAATTATCATCAAAGTAAACCAAGATGATATTATTGATGATATATTTTAATTCCATATACATGGCTCTTTGGATGGTCACACCTAGATTTGTTAGACTAAATGGCATGCACTTGTATGAAAAGGTTCCCCACATAGTGGTGAATGTGGTTTTGTAATGATCACACTCTTACATAAGGATCTAGCTATAGACTGAGTAACCATCCAACAATGAGAATCTATCCTCTCCTATGACCATTTAAAAGATCTATTCAATTAATGGGAGAGGATAGTGGTATTTAACATAATCCTTGTTCATGTCCTTGAAATCCATGCAGAGATGAATCTCCCCATTTATATAATGTACCAAGAATAGGTTGCTGACCCATGAGTAATGTTTGATTGGAAATATTATACAAGCCTCAATGAGATTAAAGAGATCCTTTCACATTAATGGTTTTAAATTTGGATTAATGGGCCTCTACTTTTGGTACACATCCTATGCACCAGGATTTAGTTCAATTGTATGTTATGCTAGGCCTAGGTCAAAGACCCTTAGATCCTTATAGTTCCATGCAAATATATCATCATATCTCCTATTGAGTTGAATTAAGCTTTTGATTTGGTGTGGAAAAAACCTTACCAACTTTAAGAGTCTTACCCTCTAAAATGACTATAGGTGTAAAGATTTATTTGTTGGTTGTCATGCTGTGCCTTTCTCATTTGAATTTGTCATTAGAGTTAAAGATACTTTCTAGGGTGACTATACGCCTTATATATTTTTTTAATTTTAATTACATGAATTTATCTTCATATTTGGCTCATAACTATGTCTGGTTCATGGTGAAAAACTCTACCTCATCTTATAGGAAGTTGATGATTTAATCATCACTTTTGAACACTTGAAATTTGTTTGTGTTGTCAAGAACTATCAATCTGACCATGAACTTGGTTCAGACTCCTTAATAAGGTCACACAAGATGTCATATTACACACCTATAGTTTTAAGCATATCTACATCAACATTCTATGCTCTTGGTAAGGAAATGATATTGAATGTATTTAAGCCTTCTATCATAGCCCACACTATATGTATATAGACTTTCATCAATATTCTCAAAGTCATACTCTGTGCTCTAACTTGATTGATAACTAGCTCACTATCACCTATCACTTGAAGTATCTTGATTCCTTATTTATATGTGAGTTAGAGTCCTTGAATTATCACCTCATACTTGACAACATTATTCATGCAAATGATCTGTAGTCTAAAGGCATGGAAGTATTTTTCCTTTTAGGGGAAACCAACACAACATTTGCTCCTACACCATTCCTACTCTAGGATCCATTAAAGTATAATTACCATATACCTTTAGGTTCTTCTCATGTCTTCATAAGTTCAATCAAAATGGCATTTAATCCCATTATGTAACATGTGCCCAACCCTATTTCTACATTGTCATATGGGTCATACTTAAATAGTTTGCATGCCCATTCATCTAGTATATTGTTTGGGGTTGTGTCATGGATTCATACAGAATTGAATCCTCCCTTTGGGTGAACATTACATAATTTTACTCAACTAGGTTGGTAGAGTATAGATCTACATGAATTTTTAAGATAGGATCTACCCTTATGGTCACTTTGGTCTTAGATCTAGTTCTTAGCAACATGTGTGACCAATCTAAAGATAAATATCTACCCACCTTTATCATGAAGTCTCAAGAGAGGTAGATGGCAAAGTAAAGGGGTAATTCAATGACTAAAATATCCTAAATAATGGAAATGCTTTGCCATGAATGTAAAGTTATATTTAAATCCTTGATTATACCTACCAGATTGACCATTATGATATTGAGTTGGACCACTCCTTTTATAATATGGGAATATGTAATTCCTAGCATATCTACACTCTTTTGGGGAATCACCAAACTATTTACACTTGATTTGATCATGTAATTGTGCATGAGATACTAGCCTAAGATTAAAGAGACATAGAATGGGGGTGGCTTGTTTCTATTATACACATACACTTATTTTGGCTAGTAAAATATTGTAGAGGTATTAGATGATAGCTATGGTGTTTGACATTCTTAAAAACCTTTTAACATACTTATATTAGATTTCATTAGGATGGAATAGTATGTGCATCCTAGATTGGGAAATTAAGTTTCATTTTCTTCATCTAATCTACTATATTGAAAGCAAATTGAGATAAATTTAGTTATAGCTTAGGGGAAATTATCTCTATTAGCATTGGCACACCAACCTGAGATGGTCCGTCTTTTGATGAATCCTTCTCTAGGCATAACGTATATGTGGATACCTTAGATGGTGCACTTTTGTTATTATCTCAGGGTGCTAAAGGTGAGGGAACTAAGGTTGGTGTATCTTCTTCTATATATCTCCTTTTGAATCTTGTGTTCAAAGTGACTAAAGTGCTTCTTTAACTAGGTGTACCACTCTGATTCACATAGTTGAAATCTTCCCCCTACTAAATGACAATAATAGATCCATCCTATGGTTGAACTAATGCCTAGATCCCATTCTCTTGTGGGACTATGTTGATTGCTTGCTCTAGAAATTGAGGTATGACTTTCACCATGAGCACCAAGTTCAATAAATTATTCATATATGTAGCTTTATTAGGTGGTTTATTACATGGGAAGTACCATTCAAAATCTTGTGCTAGATTATTTTATACTAGAATAAGGGCTTTGGAGGTTCCCATAATGTTAGTATTTTATACATAAGGTGCTTTATTATATGTGAGCTGATATTTCATTTGAACACCACCTTGGTATGGAAGTATATTTCAATAGTATTACTAAGTGAAGGGTTGGTGATGTCTAGGATACTGTGTTTGTTATCTTTTACGGGAAACTAGTTCATTCCCAAGAAAATTCAATAGCATCTTCACTTCATATAATTCATTGGAAAATATGGTGGGTGGAGTAGGTGGGATCACTGTAGTAAGGATAAGTACTAGCATAGGTTTTAATACTAAATTATTAGGGAAAGGTTCTATGTATATAGGCATATGGGGGTTTAGGCACAATCTTGCTTGCTTGAATTAAATTATTATCTACTTGCACCTCAACTTTTTAGGCATCAGGAAGAACCATACCTCTCATGGACTAAATCATCAATACCATATCACTATTAATATCTTTTATAAAATATAGCAATGTATTTTTAGGAGATGTCTTACATAAATCTAGGATTCTATCCCAGACCATTTGGAATTTGAAGTTCAAATCAACCATCATCTTATGTGGGGCTTATTTTATGGTTGTGATCCACTTTATCAGGGATAAGTGATCACTTAGATCCTTGAAATACTTACATAATTGTTTGTTGAGTTCATCTTAGCTATGAATATAATTTAGACTCAATCCTTGCTATCACTAAAGAGATTTTCCTTTGAATGAGGAAGTAAGCAATGTGACTGTGACATTATCTTGAGTTACATGGTGTACTGAATAGATATTTTCAATATATTGAATGTGATATATAAGGGAGGTTGAATTATCACCCATGAAATATGATAATATTTGAGAGTGGACATCAAACTTTCGTCATACTGCACTAGGACTAATGGACTATCTCCATTAAAAGGAAGAAACACTTGATTCCTTGGCATAGCCATGAATGGGATAGGGAATGTACCCTCACCTAGAATATAACCTTCCAAATGGAGGTGTAGACTTGGACCTTGGTGGAGACTATCTTATTTTATGCTTCCTGATAGGGGATGAAGATAATCTTACTCTCCTCCCTTTAGATAACACTAGAAACTCAGTGAACTAGAAATCAAGGCCTCATGTAGATGATCTTATTCTTCTTGGCATGTAGGTAAGGGGTTAATATTTATGGACTAGAGATGCTTTGAGTCACTAGGTGTTCCTAATTTGTGTTTTCTACACTTATTAGCTAAAGATACCACCAATTCCTTAGCTCTTTATTTGACTATTGGTCCCATTGGGCATGATAGAAACTATTGTCATTTCAAATGTGCACCCATGGATGCTCTATGGCATAGGGGAGTTTTTACTATGGGGTGTTGGGTATGGAAGTATTATGGATTGGATATGCGTGAGACAATTAATTGTCTCATCATAATGATGGAATTCCCCTAAGGCATGGGACCCTTGTGCTCCTTATGATGAGCCTATAGACTAGGCTAGATTTCTTCTATTCTAAGTGCACCTAGTTTAAGACTAGTACATAGACCTAAAGAGTAGAAAGGTAATCTACCACTAGTCTAAACCTAATATCTTTGAGGAAAAGGGAGGGAGAAGGTAGGAAATTTTGAAACATAAAGAGGTAATGCTCTTAAAATAGATAAAACACTCTTACTACCATAAATATAATACAAACCTTTGAGGACAATAAAATATCACACAAATTCTACCAAGGATACTCTAAGCATATAAGTGTTTTGAATAGAGGCATTAGAATGTAGTTCAACACTGAGAGGATGATAAATGGTCCTTAGACAATATCAGCACAAACCCAAGTGTGCATAGAATATGACTTGCAAGTGAGTTCTAAGATTGATGAGGAGGTGTTGGGAATGGAAAATGGTGAGAGGGAGGAAAATTATCTAAAGTAAAGGATAAAAAACATAAATAACACATAGATAATTAGAATAATAGGAGGTGAACTTAATTATCATTAGTCTACAAGATTTAGCCAATACAAGTGCTCACAGAGGGAAATTTCAACAACATACGGTTCTTAAAATGTGTTAATCCATTTTACAATGGAAATTCAAGATTTCATAGAGAACAATCCTATTTTATAATTAATGCACAACTTGGGGTGATGGGTACAACTTTTAATTCTTTTACAACACCACAACCACACTTTCTAAAGTTTGGCAGACAAATTCGGCTTGGAAATCATAGAAGGAACATTACATGCACATGGGGAGTATGAAGATTTGCCTAAAAAGATTATAAATTGGTGTGAACTTGCATTCTAATGTCTAGTGGCCAATTATGAATTCAACTATTATGGAAATACCTTGCTCCTACATATTAATGTACCATTTACTAAAGGACAAGATAACCATTATTATCAATCTAATAGATCCATGAAAACATCTTATTTTAGGTTGATACTTATTGAAGATATGGCTTGATACACTCTTCTATTAATTATTCACATCTACCTTTGCTTTGAAACCTAGACGTGAGTCAACTATAAATGAAAACCAATCTAAAATCATTAGTTTTCCTATAGTTTATATAGTTGGCACTTTGCTTGATGCTTGGTCCATTTTACAATAAGTTACCACCCTCTTGGCTTATATTATGTCTTAAATTCCTTTCTTACCTCTATGGAGATCTGCATGCAATGCTTGGTCCTTATTATTAATCTTGGTTCAACTCAAGTTGAGTACAATCTTACTTCCATGTATTTTTTGCCAGCTTGAGTCCATTCATTTATTTTGCTCGATTTGAACTACTCCATCGACCTTTGTCAAAAACATATTGGTTTGATATTTTTTTCATTTATAGGCAAACTAACTCAAGCACCATTTAATTTTTAACCTTTGTTCACTCTATCAGATCCATCTAATAGACTGAATGCATGTTGTTATATTTTATACCCAAACTAATGTGTTATTAACACATAACATTCATGGATTTGAACCTTAGACCTACTCATCAGTTTATATATTCCTACACTTATGCCACATTGTGGCCTTTTAGCTCATTCACTCTTTGACTATATTTGCATGCCATTCATCTATATTTGTATGCTCAAATGCATTCCATTAGATCTACCTAAACCTAGTAACCTGTCAATCACTGCTCATCATTAGATTTGATTTGGGCTGTTAAGATCTAGACACTTGTCAAGCCTATGCTCATTTGGGGACCTATTTGATGGTTTTTTGAATTCCAATAACTATTTCATGAGGCCTAAATTTAACATATATACAAATTTATTTGGGTTTTCAAATTCAAATGAATACTTATAGGGGACCAAACTAGATGTTTGCATGCCCATCATGAGATATTTGAATGCTAAGAGATATTTTTTATGTCCTAAATTTGACACATGTGTGAATGTGATATCCTACTTTCCATGTATTTTAGATGTAATAAACAATTTCCTTAGGCAATTTCCTTTGGGATTTTTTCTATACCTTTCTTTCAAGCTTTATGTCCCAGCCACTTCCTCTAAAGGATTTTGTTTTTAACTCTTTTGCATCAAACAAAATATCTGGGGAAACTATCTTGGGAAAATTTTACTGAAGGAATTCACACTTAGCTTTTTCCACAAACCTTTTTATTTGGACAAAATGTCTAAAATAATTCATACCCTTAAAAATTTTGTCTACCACACTTTTGGAAAAGAAAAATTACCCTTCAAAAAAAGTGTTTCGGACTACGAAAAATGATCTTTCAAGAAAATGTATAGGACACTTTGATGAAAAAGTGACCTTCAAGAATTTTATCAAACTTTTCCCTGAAATAATTATGCCTTCAGTAAAATTGTGTAGATAGTTTCCCTAAAATAAATATGACACTTAGCCTGAGAAATATCCTTTGGGATGTTTTAATGGATCACTTTGGCGAAAAAAAAGACACTTCATGATTTTTTTTAGTACACTTTCATAGAGAATGATACATTGGGATTTTTGTTTTGGATAAAATGTATAAAACAATTCTTGAGACTTATCCCAAAAGACCCAAAACAAATCCCCCAAAATAAATAACACTTAGACAAATAAAAAGGTTAGAAAGAATTAAAATTAGTAAAAGGAAAGCCTAAAATATTTCCTATGTAAGGATTTAACCAAAAAAAATTGACACTTAAATTTTTTTCTTATGCTCATCCAAACTTATTCTTGAATTGTAGCTTGATCTTTGAAGTCTTAGACATTATTAAAATATTTTCAAATACCTCCTACTCTTTGTAACTATAGACCAGTCCCTTAGAAATTGGTAAGACACACTTTTCATCAAGCTAAAAGTGTTTTAAAATATTTAAACTCTATATTATCCATTTAGTCCATTTATTTCATCCAAAAATCCTATCCAATCCTTTCTCCATACTTTTTCCTTAGGAAACTACACTATGTTCAGGAAAGTTAGGTATATGAGGCTAGAAATGGGCAACAAGTATCTTAAGAGACATTTGGTTGTGATAAAATAAATTTTAGCCATTTAACATTAATAATTAGTGACATATAATATTATGTTAGATGTTAAGATTAATATCCCATGCAAATATAAGATATGACATCTAATCTCTAGCCCTGAATTCTTCTACAATGCATGATGGAAGTTCAGTCCATTTACACTCTCAAAATTGAAAAAGATTATTCTAAAGCATGCATTTGAATCACTACAAATTTTTTTCTTAGGGCATGATAGAGAGTGGAGGGTTAAGTTATAGTGATATTATACCCATTAATATTTTGCCATTAAGATAGTTTATTTATTAGGCTAATGATTCAGAAGACATGCCTCACATAGACCAACTTTTGGTCCCTTAAGAAAAATTAAGTTATGAGAGAAAAATCTTAAAAAATCCATTCTCACTCATCTTGTGTGAAATATAATACTAAAAAGGGTGATTATAGGACTCACATAATAAATTATAGGATCTTATGGCATATCTATAACCCTCATTTTTATCTTGAAATGCATGATGAAAATTTAATTTATTTTCACCCTCAAGGATGAGAAATTCTCTTAAGGGATACATCTAATCAACTATAAATTTGGGTCTGAGAGTATCATAGAGAGTGGCGATTGTAAATTACAATGTTCATATGCCCATATACATGCATACACATATTAGGTTTGATGATTGAGCTAAGAAGTCTTAAGATACACCTCCTACAAACCAATAATTGGTCTCTTAAGAGACATTTGGATATGAGAGAAGACTTACCTCTGTGTCTTGCTCATCCTAAGTTAAAAAAATTGATATGGGATGTGTTAATATTAATTCATCATGAAACTATAATATATGATGGCTAATTTAAACCCCTCATATTTCTCCTACAATGCATGGTAGAAGTTTTATTTGTTTGAACTCTCAAGGATGAGAAGATTATCTTAATGGATTCATCTAAACAACTACCAATTTTGGTCTTGATACATGATATAGATAAGAGGTAGAAATTAAAAAATTCATATGCACATTTAGATGTGTCCATGAAGATGTTTTGTAGATTGGGATAATGATTTAGATGATATGCCTCTCATAGACTAACTTTTAGTTCCTTAATAAATATTTGTATATGATAGAAAAATCTTTTCAATAACTCATTCATATCATGTGAGAGAGAATAATCTAAGGGGTGCTTATAGGACACACCCATGGAATTATAAGATATATTGGATCATCTATAACACTCATGATTCTCTTACAACACATAATGGAAGTTCATTCTATGTGCACTCTCAAGGATGAGAACATTCTCTAAAGGGATGTGTATAAATAAATATAAATCTTAGTATCAAGTCATGATGGATAGTGTATGGTGTCCATTATAGTATTTATAATCCCATGTGAACTTATCTATGTATACATTTTTTTAATTGGGATAAAGATCAGAAGATACGCCTCCCACAAACTAATTTTAATCTCTTATGAGACATTTAGTTGAGATAAAACCTATTTTTGCATCTAAGTCATCTTGACTAACATAAAATAATTTGGAATATGTTAATAAGAATCACCCTTCTAACTATTATATCTTATGGCTCATCTCTACCCCTCATAGTTTTCTTACACTACACACCAAAAGTGTCATCTATTTGCATTCTTGGGGATGAGCAGATTCTCTTAAAAGATGCATCTAACTGAATAAAATTCTAGTCCTAAGCCATGATGGAGAGTAGAGGGTGGTCATTATAGTGTTAATATGCCCATATGGATGCATCTAAATAGATGGTTCACCAATTGGGATAATGACTTAATATATATGCTTTCTACATACTAACATTTAGTCTCTTAAGAGGCATTTGGCTACAAGAGAAAACATGTTTCTACGTCTCACTCATATTGAGTTCCATATTATAAATTAGTACATGTTACAAGGACTCCCATGCAATTGTAGGATCTAATGGCTTGTATTTACCACTCTTGGTTGTCCTACAATGCATGGTATAATTTCAATCTAATTGCACTCTTAAGGATGAGAAGATTCTCTTAAGGGATAAATACAACTAACAAAATTTTAATATAAAGATATGACATAAAGTGGATGGTTCCATTATCACATTTGTAAACCCATGTGTACATTTCCTCAAATACAGTTTGTATATTGGGATAATGAGTCATAATATATGCCTCCCATAGTCCAAATTTTAGTCCCTTATGATAGATTTAGATATGAGAGAAAACTCATTTCCACATCTCACTCATCATGATCTAGATAGTATCCTTAAATATTTTTTTATAGTACTTTCTCATGTAATTTTAGGGGCTAGTGACTCATATCTAGCCTTCATGGTTCTATTTTAACACATAATCAAAGTTCAATCCATTTGGACTCTTAAGAATAAGAATATTTTCTTAATCCATCTAATGGATTGTAACTTTATGTATCAAGGCATGATTGAGAGAGGAGGGTGTCCATTCCATTATTTATATGTTCATATAGATTCATCTTCATAGATTATTTGTCAACTGGTATAATGAATCAAAAGATACACATCCCATAAACTAACTTTTTACTATGTTTCACTCATCTTGAGTTCCATGGAAAATTTCTAGGGATGTTAATAGTATTTACCCATGAAACTATATTAGTTGACAACTCATATTTAACCCTCATAGCTCTTCTACAATACAAATCAAACGTTTGATCCATTTGCACTCTCTATAATGAGAAGATTCTCTTAAGGGATCTATCTGACTGAATGAAAATTTCCATCTCAAGGAGTGAAAGAGAGTGTAAGTTGATTTTTTAAATGTTTATACACTCATTTAGATGAAACTATAATATTATTCATTTATTAGGCTATGAGTCAAAATCTGTGCCTCCCATAGACTTACTTTTGATCTCTTATGAGATAGTTGACTATGAGACAAAACATTCTACCATGTATTGATCATCTTTTTTTCAATGGAATAAACTTGTGGGTGTTAATAAGAATCATCCATTAAACTATAGGAGGTGATAGGTCATATATACCCCTTATATTTCTCCTATAATTCCCACCCAAAGTTGACTCAGTTTCCCACTTAGGGACAAGAATGTTCTCTTAAGGGATGTGTTCAAACAACTATAAATTTTAGTCTCAAGGACTAATGAAAAGTGGATTAGGGATATTTTAGCATTGAAATTCCCATACAAATACATTTGTATAGATATTTCATCAATTATGATAGTGAGTCACAAGATACATCTCCTACAAACCAAATTTTGGTTCCTTAAGAGACATTTGGTTGTGAAAGAACATGTTATCATGTCTCGATCATCCCAAACTAGGGATAATCCTATATGGGGTGTTAATGTGACTCTTCCATGAAACTATAGGAGTTGATATCTCATATCTACCCCTAATGACTCTCCTATAATGTACACCCAAAGTTCACTCAACTTTCCAAATCAAGAATGAGAGGATTCTCTTAAGAGATGTGTCTAACCAACTGCAACTTTCCATCTTGGGGTGTGATGGAGATCACAATGTCACATTCAATAATTTATATGCCCATATAGATGTGTCCATGTAGATTATTCATCAACAATGGTAATGAGTCATAATATATTCCTCCCAAAAACCAAATTTTGGTCCCTTATGAGAATTTAGTTGTTATTTAACCCTAAATTGTTTCTAAATTAGGGTTATCAAGTCATAAATGGGTAGAGGTATATTAGGTCACAAGGATGATAAACTATCTCTAATGTAGGCCAATTAGATGTTAAACTTAGATATAATATATTTTGAGTTTATTAAATTGAGATAGGCTAAAATTAGCAAGTATAATTATGATAGATATGAAAATGATAAATAGTTAATGTAACTAGCTAGTTTTAATGTTAATGACATTTTATATCTAGAATAAGTAGGAAGTAGAATATAAGATGATTTTAGAACAATCATCAAATTTTAGATTGGGTGCCTTTACAAATCTGGATAATAGCATCATCCTTGGACAATGTGTCAACACTACCATATGAATCTAACACATGTATTATACATGACAATTTATATAAAAGGATTCAACCACCTATATGCTTTTAGGTTTGTATTCACCTTCACTCTGGTGAATTCATATATCTATCATGGACTATCACTCCTCAAGAAATTGTAAAATCCTAGTTCTTCATATTAATAATGACAATGGAAAATTTTTATTTAGTGGAAACATGGTGTTGAGCTGACCCCAAATATACATTTGTTAATGAGTATTTACTACATATCCAATACTCCAAAAAGGGACTCAGATTGATGTAATTCTCCCCTATATTTCAGCTT
>JARHVA010008050.1:377500-405000 GCA_037957365.1 Torreya grandis | reverse complement strand
AATGTGAAAATGATTTGGATTTTGTAATATTTGGTGCACATTATAGAGCATATGCACCTTAGATATGTCTCATTCTATAATTATGTATAAGA
This sequence comes from Torreya grandis, assembly GCA_037957365.1. Classification (NCBI taxonomy): domain Eukaryota; kingdom Viridiplantae; phylum Streptophyta; class Pinopsida; order Cupressales; family Taxaceae; genus Torreya; species Torreya grandis. The sequence goes on along the minus strand of JARHVA010008050.1, from coordinate 404,908 downwards.
ATATTGCCAATGTATATAATTCTTCCATAATTATGAATCTAAATTATATAAATATGAGCTTTGGCCACTTCAAATATTATGTGGATAACATGATTCCAAATAATTCCCCCACTATATATAGATAAAATTAAAAACTATAATAAGTACCAACATGGAAAACATGTTTCTAAATTTAGGTGTGTAGAATAGCTAATAAGTGTGGAGAACATGCCTCCAAAGAATGCCTCCACTAAACTTGAAATTGTGAATGTATTAAACCCATGCCTATATGACATGCACCCAATGAATCTTAAAATTGATAAAAGTTCCAAATGTTTAATAAGTGTCGATAACATACATTCAAATCATGCCCCCACTAAATCTAAAAAATCATCCCAAATGTGAAAAAAATGTGGAAACCATGCATATATGCCATTACTCCACTTAAATACGCACCCTTTGATGTTGTGTAATAATAGAAACTGGTAGTTATCTCACTTCAAATGGATAATACAACTAAACAATTTGTTAATGTAATCATGTATCATATAAAAGAACATGTTTAGGTAGAATGTCAAATTTAAGCACATAAAACAATGTGATCTCTTGAAGGCCTAAGATGCATGATAAATATCATGGAAACATCTAGATAGTAAAATTATAATATCAATAAGTAAATCAATCATACACATAAGATCACTCAAAATAAAGTCAAAATACAATGGTCTAAGGAGACTACAAATAATGGGCATTTTCAAATGCCAAAAATTATAAGGGACATGACTTAGTCAAATGTCCACAAAATTAAGAATGAAATATTAAAATGTAAAAGAACACAAATAATAACATATTCAAAAGTCAAATAAATTATAAATAGTCATGGGGGATATAAACAAAAGAACATATTCAAATGTTCAAATAATCAAGGCAACAAAAAGGTAAAACACTCAATGAAGTGCATAAATGAAAGCATAAGAAACAAACATAAACATATCATAGTAACCCATGGACCAAATGTGTTAGCAAAAAATGTCAAGTTCATAGCATATCAAACACCCTATGTAAGATTTAATCATGAATAAAGGCATGTGTAATTACATATATGATCTTAAAACATGATAATGTAGAGTGACCATATAATTATATAACATGGATATATTGTGATAATAGAGGTAGATTCCCCCAATGTTCGTATGACATGAGTATAAAAAAGGCCCAACATCTAAAATAATAATAGATCATGTATTTGTGTATGTATGTATCACACTCAAGTAAATGTGTGACATATGTGTATGTATGAGTAATTGATATGTCATTCATTAATAAGGAACTAACACATACAATTCGAAGGAGTCAATAGAATATGTAAGTGCCAAAAGTGTTTTTTGAATTTTTTTGAATGTTATTTATTTTTTTGGTATCTTTGGAATATTTAAATATTTATAATCAAGTAAATATTCATCATCAAAAGGTGTAGGACCACCTATAAATTTTCAGAAGTTTTGTTTATATAATTTTACTTCCACCACTTCAATGTTTTTATTTAATGGTTTACCTAAAGCCAATTGTGTAGTCAAATAATCATGCCCATCATGATGTATTCAAATATATATATCCATATCACTAAATGTAAAACACATGTTTATAGTATCTATCTCATCATTCAACTTGACTAGCCAATTTCATCCAAACTTTAGTTCTAAATGTGGTTCACAATATAATATATTTATGGTAGAATATTACACACATGGGCCATAGCCTATATGTAACCAAATGTATCTTCAATATTTTTATATTAATGGATAGTAGATTATTTCATATATAGTATGTAGAAATTTTGTGATAAATGTGGTGCCACAAGTTGTATCCCACTTATTAGTATCAAACTATATATGGTGATAATATACCCCATCCATATTTGTAGTAATAGTTAAATATTCATACTTTTATCATTTTGAGAGATAATTATTTTACATAAGATATGAAGTATTTCACCTTTTTCTCATATTCAAACAATGTGTATGCATCCTTCACTCTTATATTTATAAATTAGGTTCTTCAATGTCTCTCATTGATTAGTATTATGGCCAATGATACAATGCTATTTATAATATGGTACCTTATCTTCTATAGTATAAGTCTAATGAGTGATTTATGTTTGGTAGAAGGCAAAAAAATCACTCTATGTTTAAGTAACATAGATAACATGGTATCTAGAGTATATTATTAGGTATTGATCTATAATATTTGATGTGAATCCTTTTGACAATAATCCACATTATTCACATGATGTACTTGTATTTTACCCTTATACAACAAATTCAATATTTTTAACCAAGAGGAATTTATGGAGTAAAAAGAAATTACAAGATCATATTCTATTTCTATTTTTTCCTTATCTAGATTTAGTTTATATATACTAGGTCCCATAGGTCTGAATAGGTTATGCGATAGGTGATCAAGTGGATCAAATTTTATTTTTTGCATTTTATCATCTATCATATCATAAGCTATATCATCATCATTATCATAGTAATCTAAAATATTTCCATATTTTTTCTTAGTATTGACCAATAAAAGAAGCTCAAATGGTGGGTGCTCTAATGGTTCTATTGTATCCTTTAATAATGGTTCTTTTTATTGATGTGAATTTATGTGCACTTAAATATTTAGTGATTTATTGACATCTTGAGATAAAGGATCCATTGTAATTTAATTTATTATTTCATACATGTGTATGTGCTCCAGAGTAATGCATTATTTATGTGGTACCATTGTAGGAATATTGCCAATTTTATAATGTATCATTTTACAAAATTTCAAAGGATCATCATCAATAGATGTGGATATTAAAATCCCATTATGTATGAATTTTACACATCAATTAAAAATATATGGGATTACTTCCACTGAATATATCCAAGGTTTACCCAAAATTAAATTCTAATGTAATGATTGAGACATTACCTAGAAAGTAGTCAAATATATTTTTCATCCTAATGTCACATCCAATGTGATTTGACCAACTAGAGGGATATGTGAATTATCAAATCTTTTTCTATGCATAACCATTTTTTGAAGAATATTGGTGCTAATACCCATGGTGGTTAGGAATTTTATGTTAAAAATGTTTAGTCCTAATCCATTATCGATGAGCATAATTTTTATGCCTTTACTTTGCATGGTCACTTGTATAATTAAAGACAAATTTCAGTTTTTAATATCTTTGGATGGTAAATCTATTAGATCAAAGGTAATGAGCTTGGAATTTTTATTTAAGTATTTCATGGTATCTATAAAATCAATTTGCTCAATATTTCTTAGAACTTGTGTCTCATGCAATACCTCATTCAGTATATCTTTATAAACATTATATTTATGTACGATCTCAAGGATTGAAATTATAGCAAGTGTCTTTCTCAATTGGTCAATAATGCCACATACCTTATATTTTTTTAGCATAGGCTTATGAGGCATTGTTGTATATTAATAGGTGGCATTATGGGTTGATGAACATTACCTCTTTGAGTAGTAACAATATGGACAACAAATACAATATAAATCATGGGTGAATAATGGTTTTGAGATGATATCTTTCATTTGAATAATATTTAGGTAGAAAAAATCATTGAGAACATACACATTGACATCTAGATATTAGATCTATAGCATTACAATAGGAATTTTGAAGAGAGATCAAGTGTTGTTTCCACTAAAAAACCCTCTCATTATTAACATGAATTTTCTTAATATATTTAAAAAGGAAAATAATGCAATAAACCTTCTCAATCATAACATATTGGAACCCAAAATGGGTGATATATAAATCTATATTACACTTATTATATAACAATTAGGGAATACTGATAGAAGAATTAGAAAATCGTAATTTTTTTCTATATTAGGGTTATTTAGGGTTGAAGGGGTAGAGATAGCCTAGGGAACAAGGATAATGAAATGTATCTAAATCAGGCCAATTAGATGCTAAAATATAATATAACATATGATAAATTAATTAAATTCATATAGGATATAGATAGTAAGTTCAATTATGCTAGATATGGAAATGACAAATAAATAATTTACTTATCTATTTTTGGTGCTAATGTAGTTTTAGATCTAGAATAGGTAAAATCAAACTAGGAGATGATTATCGAATAGTCCTCATATTTTGGATTGGTTTCCTCTAGAGCTACAGACACTAGTGTTAGCCTTAGATAATTACATCAATGCCACTGTCTAAACTTGGCATAGGTGTCATGTAAAAAATACATGATGGATAAGTATGCTACCACTTGGATGATTCTAGTTTTATCTTCACCTTTGCTTTGGTGTATTCAAATATGGGCCATGGACTATCACTCTTCATGAAATTTAAAAAATATAGTTCTTCATATTCATAGTGACATTGGGGTAAAATGGGCACATAGTGTCAAGTTGACCCTAAAGACCTCTTTGCGAATGAGATTTGTCTACATAGATAATATTTTGAAGAGGGCCTCAGACTAATGTAGTCCGCCCCTACATATTGGATTATTTGTTAATCATGAAATATATGGTCAAGTATAATAGTGACCTATTTTGTAAATTTGTTGATCATTATTTTAGGCCACTCCTTAATTGATTCAGAGCTATGTATGTGTTATCTCTATGATTAATTTAAAAATAGTTGAAAGTAAAGGAAGATTTACTTTATCAAGTACTTGATTTAATGATTTAATAATTTTATTTAGGTATTTTATAGGTGATTAATGAATGAAGGTTGATCTTGTATTTATATCAATCCATTTGGATAAATAACTTGCATTAAATCACTTAGGCCAATTCTATGCATGCAAAACTAGACAATTTTATAACTTATCCTGCTTAATAATATTCAAACTTAGAGAAGGTGATCAACTAAAAAGTATACTTGGAGATGCATTTAAATAGGGTTAATGACCAATAATGGATCCACTAAACCTAAACTAAGCAATATATTATCACACTATGGCAAAGGAGATGTTTCCAAGGCATTTTATCAACTGTCATCTTGTGATAACCCTAGCTAGGTCTCTATGATTGTAAATAATATTAACCAATTTAATATACCAAAAAATATAAAAAGTAATATATTAAATGAATATTCAAGATAATTTATTTCTCACAAAATATTTTATCACAAATGGGGAAGATAATAAACATGCAAAGATAAATCTATCTATAATATAGAGAATATCTAAGCAAGGATAGATATAAATCAATATATATTAATTCTACATGTCTACTAATCAAGATATGAATATCTTAGGAATATATTTAATTTAATTGAAGTGAATTCATTGTGCCTCAATATCTCCCTTTTCCAATGGTGTTTTTTAAGAGTTTGTTATGGGATTGTAAATATCACCAAGGTAAATCATCTCTAGGATACAAGACCTCTCTTATGCATCAAAGATTTCTATAAGACAAGTGTTACTCATTCAAAGTCAAAAACCTAAGAAATTAAACCTCATTTAAATTGTATAAGAATAATTATGATCAACAATGATGCATAATTGATTGATTATCTATTAAAAATTAAATGAAAGGTAGTGTATACATCCATAGATTGACCCTAAACCCTCCTAAAAATTAAGTTGATAGAGTCAGCCTAGTTGACCTCATTAGGTAGGAAATAGAGTCATTAGGTCTTAAAATATGTAATTTTGGGTTGATATAGTTATATAATGTGAATTATATCCTAAAATGGGGCTGATTTGATCAACCTAGTAAGAGACATGGTAAAAAGGGTTTTTTTAAGTCAAAGCATATTTTGGGCAGTCAGTTTTTTATAAAAGTGTATAAGTGGGGTTTCAAAGCCTACATAAATTTATATAAGTAACTTTTATTAGTTTTAAAATGTGGTATAGGGTCCCATAATCCTATGAAGCACCAAATTTCTTCCAACCCATTTCCAAGTGCACCCTTTAAGGCATGCACTTAGAGAGATTGATAGTCAGTAAGTTCCTACAAGAGATACAACATCAGTAGTTGATAAAGTAAAAAAATATTTTTTTAAACATATTCCACAATTTAATATTTTCACATGTCACATGGTTTTAACATATTATCATGGTTTGAGAGAAAACATAACAACCCATAATGTTAATATAGTAACTTGCATTAAAAAGCACAACTTGAAATGACATTAAGGAAATAATTAAAGTAATATAAAATTTTCATATACATATCTTGAATTACCTTTATCATTGAATGGTTTTATATTATATTTATAATTTTTATCATGGATGGTGAATTAATTTCTTTGGAAAAAACCTAAGGATACAAAACTAAAGAGTAAAAATAAACAAACACTGGGAAATCAAAATAACTAAACATTGTAGAACTAAATATAAATTATCTGGTTAATTATTAACCTAGGGTGATAAATACTAAGTTATAACTAAAGGACCAAAGAAAAATGAAATTAAATAAGGTAACCAAAAAATCCAAGTCTACTAAATGACCAAAAAACTCATATAAAATGTACCTTAAACGAAGAAAGTAACAAACCAGATAAAAACAAGGACATGTGAACATAAAATGAAAAGTCTAACATTAATGTAAAATAAGTAACAAAAAAACATAAATAAATATGGAAAAAGAACAAAGATAAAAAAACATCAATTAGTGAGAAGTAACAACCCAAACCCATTCAATAATGGAAAAATTTAAATATATAAATGAAACATGATGATCTACAAAAAGATTGATAGACAAGTTTTATAATTTTTAAATGAAATCGAGGAAATACAATAAGAATAAATCAATGGTATAAGGGAGTAATGAATATCCACTCAAAAATATAGTTTTATTCTTAAGATAAACACAACTAAAATAGAACTATGAGTAGTATGTTTTTAATAAGATGTGAATAAGAGGGTTTTGAGAAGTTGGGAAAACATATTTATAAATAAACTTGCTTGTCAAGGGGGGAAATGAAATGGGTGGTAGGGGAGGTTTATATAATACCAAGGTAGAAAATATTTATTAGAATCACGACCCTCAAATTAAGTTTGACAAAACAAGAGGATTTATAACATTAATGAATTTATAGAATTTACCTTAGTCACACAAATTTGGGTTGACATATCATCATATGAAGGCTATATGCATGAAAATTAAAATGGACCTACCTTACCACAACATGTTCCCCATTCCTCAGGACTTATTACATATTTATTGATATACTCAAAAGATTACATATTTGTACAAGAAATTAGGTATAACTTTATATAATTATGAATATTCTATCCCAGTCTATTGGAATACCAAACCCCAATTGACCTCATCTCTATCATAAGGCCAATTGTGGAGTTTGAACTTTGACTAGAATAGAAGTTGTACTTTATAATCACATCATTTGGTGTGATTTTGACATTTATATTTGTAATTTCCTCTTTTGTCATTTTATTTTGTTTTAAATGATTTGTCTTCTAACTTTTTATGGTTTTTTTATTTATCATCCATATAGATTTGGAAAAGCAACATGGGTGTTAAAACTAACTACCACTAGAAAACATAGTCCTAATGGTTAAGTCCAATAAATTAGAGAGCATGGTATCTATGAGTCTTGTACTTGAAAGTTTAATTAAGAATGATATCTTGAAACTGACCTTGGTATGACCATAGTGTAATGAAAGTAGGGGAATCAAGGAGAGTAAACATGAACTGGTTGAGTTGCCTCAAATTGAAAAAAAAATTGGCAATGTGATTAGGATACAATGAATAGTAAGTATGACTTCATGTCATAAGAAGTTATAGATGTGTAGGGAAACATGCCAAAATAGTTTGTTTGAAAGATGTTACCTTAAAATAAACAAAACAAATTTTGATAGTATGAGATCACAAACCTTAATTAATGCCTTAAATTCTAAGAAAAGCACTGTAGTTTAAGATAGTTTTGAAAAACTAATATATATTATGAGGAAATATTGGTCATTTCTAAGTTCTCAAAGAAAAATTCATAACATATAAACCAAAGTGGTTTAAAAATGTTATTGTGAGGAAGGTCTGGTACTATCCAAGGTCTTATACTACAACTCACAAAATAAATAATGAAAAGAAACTAAATAGGGTAAAAATAAATGATATTTTGAGGAAATATATTGTCCTATCCAAAATATTATACTTCATCTCGAAAAATAAATAATAAATGAAAATATAATTGTATAATGACAAACTTATGATCAAAGAAAAAAAGTTAAAACTAGATTTATGAAGTAAAATACATTTATGAGGAAGACTAGGTCCTATATTTCGTCTTACATTATAACTCATAAATCAAATGAAAAGAATAAATATAATTCAAAGGACCAATGATAGGTACTAGGTTGGTTATGTTGAATGTGCTACTGAAAATTGGAATTTATTGTAGGAGACTTGCAAATAATGTTAATATATAGTATATGGAAATATGAAAAGAAAGTAAAAGTTTAAGATTTTTTTTTTAATTAATTGAGCATTGGTAGGTCCTTTGAAAATATGTCATTCATTAATTTTTAATTAATAGGTACTAAGACCAAGGATATATTTTAATAAGTAAGGATCCCCACCATTTTTAGCATTTTTTCCTTCTTTGTCATGTGTATAATCTGATTTGAGGACTAAATCACATTGAAATTTCATACTTTGACATTTTTATTATGTTTCTTTGTAATACAATCCTTGTATTTGTGATTATGTTGAAAATATCCATATGGTGATTATCAAGAATGTCTGAATCATGAAGATGAGTTGCACATAATTTTTCATCAGGAATTAAAACATGAAGAGATATACATAAACATGGGAGTTAAACCTCTAATGGGAGTATTGATTCAAACCCATATACAAGTGAAAATTCTATTTCCACAATAGTAGTACATATTATAGTATGGGATATAGATGGAGGTGCCAATTAGTATGAGTTTCTCTAATAATTTTTTTTAAGTTTGTGTTCAAATTTTTTTTGGCAGCCTCCACTTAGCCATTACATTGAGGATGGTAAGGTGTTGACAACTTGTGGGAAATTTTAAATTTAGTACATAATTGTTTCATGTCTTTATTTTTCAAATTGACACCATTATTAGAGATGATGGTATGGGTAGCTATAAAATGATAAATGATTTGAGTGAGAATAAATGTTGAAATATTAATTCTAGTTATATTAAAAATGGAATAGATTCTACCCATTTGTTAAAATATTTAGTCATAATGATAATAAATACATGTCCATCTTTTAACCAAGGTAAATTTATAATGAGATATAATCCCCACATAGAGAATGGCCAAGTACACTCCACTATTTGGACTTTGACTAGAGGAGAGTGAATTACATTATCATGAAGTTGACAAGGATTACATTTTAAAGTAAAATTTATAGCATTTTTGTATACTAGGCCAAAATTAACCTATACACAAGCATTTTATGGTTGTATCATGACTAGTATAGTAACCACCATAAATAACTCCATGTGTTTTCTATTTTAGAGTAGTAACTTGCTCTTACATTACATAATGTAGTAATGTTCCTTATACATTATGATAATAAAGGATCTTGTATCCAATTAAGTACTTGAAATATTGTATTCGTATCCAATTATTTTCATGAGAATCCATGTCTAGAAGGTAGGTTTGATGTCCAATAAATTTAATTATGCTTTTATACCATGGACTTTGTCGAATAATAATAGCCTCAATGTGATGGATTAAAAAATAATTTTGGTTGTGTAAATAATAAGGTTCTTCTATTATTTAAATAATAAATTGAGAATCATGAAGTACTTGGTGAAGGTGAAATAAGGATGTTGATGAAATGAGATATTCAACTGTAGCATTTTGATACCTTATAATTGGTTCAATGGTAAAAAAGATAGATTACATTATAAGTGTAGTAGCAATTTGATGATATGTAATTAATTTTTCATTTTTGCATTGATAATATCCACTAAATTTATGACATATGAGTTATTAATCACCCAAAGTGTGTAAATATTGGATATCTAAATCGATTTAATATTGCATGCCTAGAATTAGAGCTTCATATTCAACCATGTTATTGGTAACATCAAAAGTTAATAAAAAATCTAAAGGTATACTTTTACCATGTGCATTGGTTAGAATACATATTTCCCTATTGCCTTGGAAGAATTTTACACCATCAAAGTGAAGTGTCCAAGTATATTTATGTAAGTCAATTGTAACTTTTGTTAATTATTTGATAACTACTTTAGATTTATTGGTATACTGAGTGTAATACTTTTGTTCTAAACTATTTGATATTATATGAATAACAAAATTATGAAAATAATGTTTGAGAGAATGTGGTTAGTTAATACCTTCTATAGAAATAATATCTTCATCAGGGAAAGTATATTTAAGGTGATTTATAGTTGGTAGGGAAGCCACTATAGGTTTATTTATGATGACTTTCCATTTAACAAATTTTTATGTAACAATTCAAAGGTCAAATTCCATCCATAGAACCATCTATTTGCCAATTATATATTCAAGTAAGAAATATTTGGAGAAGGAATAATGAAGTGGATTAGAATGGACAATGACATAATTAATTTGATAGATAACATAATGATAAAGCTTTTATCTATGAAATATATTGAAATAAAATCAATTTCAAACTATGTATAACATTTTTCATAATAATTTAAACCTTGACTAATATAGTAAATACCATGTTCTCTACCAGTGTCATCTTGTTGGGAAAGCATTGCCCCAACTGATATAAAGGTAGAAGATGTATATAGGATTAAAGTATAATCATTTTAATGTGGTTGAAGAGTATGAGGATGGAGTATATATTCATTCACACTATCAAATTATTTTTAACATGAATCTATCCAGTCTATAGCATTACCTTTTATAAGAAGTGAATTGATTGAGTCTATATGGCAAGTCATTTCTAAGACAAACTAATGAATTAACCCAAGTTTCCCAAGGTATGCTCATATGTAATGAATCAAATGAGGAATAGGCATGTTGATGATATCCTTAATTTTAGTAGGATCAACATTGATGTATAGAAGATAAACCAAGAAGCCTAAAATTTTACTAGATGTAACTCTGAATACACTTTTATATGGATTAATTCTGACTTTATATTTAATGAGGTAATAAAAAATTATCATTAGATCATTAAGGTGAATTTTATGAATTTTATATTTATATATGAGGTCATACACATAATTTTAAACTATATTGTAAATAATATAGTGTAAAATATGGGTTATTGCATGTTCATAGGTGGACCCATCATTTTTAAGACCAAAGGGAATTTTAACTTATCAATAGGTGCCCCACCCTATAGTATATGTTGTTTTTTGTTGGTCTTAAATACATATATGAATTTGGTTATAACCTAAAAAAAAATCATAACTGATAACAAATTGTACCTAGTTGTGGAATTTATGATAGAATCTATCGAAGGTAAGGGAATGTTATCTTTTGGACAAGCTAAGTTAAGATTACAAAAATTAGTGCATAAATGAATAACCATTGTGATTTTTTTATGAATGGAAATTATGTTTAATATCCATTATAAGATGTCAATGGTTTGATGAATTTAGATTTCAAAAGTTTAATGGTTTATTTCTGACATAAGGTATAAATTTTAGGTGGAATTCTTTTTTGCTTTTGTCTAATGGATTGAGCATCTGAATAATTGATGATTTTATGTACAATGATTCTAAGATCAATAATTGAAATATATTATTATGAGAAATTGAATGATTCATGATATTTTTCAAAGAATAAACTAAATTTATCATAATCTTTAGGAGTGATTTATTTAAAGATGGTAATAGGTCAGGGACATGTTGGTGTACCATATTCTTTTTTTTTTAGTTTCCTCCATGAGTATAACATTTATATCTTGGAAGTGGTATGAAAAATAAGGGAGAAAAGATATAAGGAATGTTTTAGGATCAACACTAGTGATGACATTATTAAAATAAGGAACCTTTTGTTTAAATTTACCAAGTTTATGGTGTTGGCATGGAAGCTGAGGTTCTATATCATAAAGTAACTCAAGTATAGTTTCATCACTAAGAAGTGCATGTAATGGTCCATAATATTTAACATATTTTTCAAAACAAATAATTTTATTACCATTGTGATCATGTTCATAATGTATTTATCTCACATTAGTGGCTTTAGTGTCTAAGGTAATTTCTAGTTTACTAATGTTTATAGATTTTGTATTGGAAATATTTGGTTGAGTAGAGTCAATGGGATTGTCTTAATATATTCTTGTTTTTTCATTGGATAAAACTTCATTTGTATTGAGTTATATAATTTCAATAGTATCAATTCAATCATAATAAGGAGAAATAGATTGTGTAGAAAGTTTAGAGTATTATTGAGTCAAGATTTCTTCAATTACCCATGGGGTATCTATTAGTGGAGGATTAATGGGAGATACATAAACTTCAGGTTATGATTCAATATAATATGATATATGAATGACATGTACAACATAGTTGAAGGCATGTATTTTTTCTAATGTATTTCCATAATGTTTTACATCTAAATCTCATGATTGGGCTTGGGCCAAGATATAATTATCATCATAAGTGTGATAAATAGTGCATGCTTATATTTATATTGGAGAATATAAATTTTAAACACCTATATTGATAAATTTTTGAGGATACATAGTTAAAGGTGTAGTATCCCCTACCAATAGAGATATATGAAAGACACAAAACTATGATACCAAAGACCAAAGCTCTGATACCACTATAATATCCCCTTCAAATAGGAAATATAGCAACACCAAAAAACTCTGAACAAGATATAACTTATGTTGAATAAATTCAGAATGATCACAATAATATAGTCTCTAAATAACAAATTACGGATTGTATCACTTGTCCTTATAAACCATTACAATTGTAGTCCTTTCTTATGCATATAAATGTGAAATACAGACTTAAAAACCCTGTCTTAGCAAAACTGGAAGTGAAAATCAGATTCTGGACGGGCTCGGCCTGCTGTGTCAAACATACAGTCACCAGCGTCAGTGGCTATACTACCGACATCGGTCTCTGTAGGTCCTTATCTACCAACGTCGGTCCTCAGACGGTTGATGTCGGTCACTGGGGATCTCTGTTTGCCGGTGTCGGTATCTACGTAGATCTATACGGACCTGTACGAACTTAGTACGACTGCCAGCCTGTCTGTTCTTAACCCCTGATTGCTGAACCACCTGATCTGAAGATATACTATTCTAATACAGAATATCTCTATCTGTATAATTTATTGGATCAAAAACTAAATAAAGATAAATACCTGAAATATCTGTAATAACTTCTGTGTGAAGTTATCTCTCAACCCTGAAATTCTGTGATAACTTTTGGATGAAGCTATCTCTCAAATCTGTACCTCTGTGATAACTTCTAGATGAAGCTATCTCTCAATTTGGCAATAAATCAACTGATATTTCACAGCCTCTAAATCGCACACAATGAAGAGTTGACGTTCTCCACTGCAATGGAATCCTGGAACCCTTGGCTCAGTCTTCACAGAAGAATTTCTCAAAATCAATATCAATAATCCATAGCATACATAATGAACAATGGCCTCCATGAGAAACCCTTATACCCTCAAAAAGATATGCTTGGCCTAATTAGGGTTTCTTAAATTAGAATTAGGGTTTCTAATTAAAATAGGCTAAATAATTAATATTTGATTAAATCAATCAAATATTAATATCTCCCTCAATACATGTCTGATCGACGAACCGATTGAGGCTAGTGAATCAGGGAGTGATTCCGCACATAACCATATCAAAATAAAGGTGCTCCAATGCATATCAAATATCCCTAAAAAGTAGGAGCTTAGGCCCAATGTCTGAAATAACCTGAATGAAAACCAAATGTAGAAATTCTGTGAATCAAAGTCAAGCCAAGCTCCATTATGACCCTCTATCCATCCTATTAGCCTACGAAGGTCACCTAATAGGCTAATCACCAAGACTATCAATGTCCATGAAAAAGGGGACATGACAATTCGCCCCTCCAGAAATTGCTTGTCCCCAAGCAATCTCGAAACAATGAACTACTCGATCCACCTGGATCCCAAGGAAAAAGTTGTGTAACATCCATCATGTCACCAATCAACCCATGTGAATAAACCATCAACATCAACAACATCAACAGTATCAAAATCAGCAATTGAAAAACTGCACTCAACACCCAAACAACTATCTGAAGACCAACTGTAGATGCCGGTAGAAGAAACCACTCTGAGGAACTCAAGCCAACTAAAACATCCACTCTATCAAAATTCAAGTCCCTGTCTAACTGATACCCACACCCAACTGGACTGTGGATATGACAATCATGGGTCCCTGAGTCACTGACACCAAAATTAATCTCTAAATGCAAAGAAAAATAAGGAGCATACCTCACCGTAAGATGCTGGTAAGAACCCCCAAACTCTGCTACTGGCACACTATTGCCAAACTGGGACTCAATGGATGGCTCCAATCTCGGCTCAACAAACATCACCTCAACATCCCTGTAAGGTAACATAGTAGAAAGGGTTCGTAGAATCTCCTCACCCAATCTGCTAATAGCACTAGAACCTCAGACAAGAACACCTTTTGTCATCTTATGTGAGTCTAGACGAACATGTGCACTATCCAGCAAATACTCCATGAATGGTTCAGTGCAGTAGAAATTATATGTGGAAGCATCAACATAGTCCCCCACACACTCCAACTGATCTCTCTGTACAGGAGGCACAACCAACTATACCACACTGTCATCCGTGTGAGAATAATCAATTTGGAGACTTGACTCCACTGGTATCTCAAACTCATCAGAATCAGCAAGATCCAAATCCTGTATATGTGTATTAGCCTCAGCAACAACTGTAGGAATGTACTCATCACCAACCACCTCAATATATAAATGATTAACGTCAAAGCTCATATCAACAGACGGAGTATCAACAACTATAGCATCACTGTCTAACTCTTCCATATAGAAAGAAACAACTGGTGAAACTAAGTCCTCAAAACTGTCCACTGCATTCTCCTGAGTATCATCTGCAATAATAGGATCCTAGGACTCTGCTACAATCTCTGTCATAACTGAGAGATCATCAACCCTCAGTGCACTAACATCTGAGCCCACTTGTACACTCTGAGTGCAAGCATCTAACTCATCATCATCTTCACTATATCCTATCTCATAATCATAATAATTATGGGACATGCTGCTCTCTCGTCTAAGTGATTTGTAGTGCTCTCTCCTCAACTTGACAAAATGATCAAAGGTTGTCCTCTCTTGAACATGAGGAGGTAATAAGTCCCACTCATCATTCACTGTCTTATACCTTGCGGGTTTGTTTTTGGATGTAGGATATGAAAGAATTTCCTTCATCCTCCTCTGAGTTGCTTCCAACTGCTTCAAACTGTGTTCCAGCTTCTTCATATCATTGTCCCACTGTTTCTGAGTATATGAAGGCATCATGATACTTTGTTGATTCAATCTACCCAAACTACTCAATAGGATGGCAAGACATTAGCTCTGATGTGCCCAACAGGATGGTAGGAATTTGGCTCTGATACCACTGTAGTATCCCCCACCAATAGAGATATATGAAAGACACAAAACTATGATACCAAAGACCAAAGCTCTGATACCACTGTAATATCCCCTTCAAACAGGAAATATAGCAACACCAAAAAACTCTGAACAAGATATAACTTATGTTGAATAAATTCAGAATGATCACAATAATATAGTCTCTAAATAACAAATTATGGACTGTATCGCTGTCCTTATAAACCATTACAATTGTAGTCCTTTCTTATGCATATAAATGTGAAATACAGACTTAAAAACCCTGTCTTAGCAAAATTGGAAGTGAAAATCGGATTCTGGACGGGCTCGGCCTGCTGTGTCAAACACACAGTCACCGGCGTCGGTCGATATACTACCGACGTCGGTCTCTGTAGGTCCTTATCTGCTGACGTCGGTCCTCAGACGGCCGATGTCAGTCACTGGGGATCTCTGTCTACCGGTGTCGGTATTTGCGTAGATCTGTACGGACCTGTACGGACTTAGTACGACTGCCAGCCTGTCTGTTCTTAACCCCTGATTGCTGAACCACCTGATCTAAAGATATACTATTCTAATACAGAATATCTCTATCTATATAATTTATTGGATCAAAAACTAAATAAAGATAAATACCTGAAATATCTGTAATAACTTCTGTGTGAAGTTATCTCTCAACCCTGAAATTCTGTGATAACTTCTGGATGAAGCTATCTCTCAAATCTGTACCTCTGTGATAACTTCTAGATGAAGCTATCTCTCAATTTGGCAATAAATCAGCTGATATTTCACAGCCTCTAAATCGCACACAATGAAGAGTTGACGTTCTCCACTGCAATGGAATCCTGGAACCCTTGGCTCAGTCTTCACAGAAGAATTTCTCAAAATCAATATCAATAATCCATAGCATACATAATGAACAATGGCCTCCATGAGAAACCCTTATACCCTCAAAAAGATATGCTTGCCCTAATTAGGGTTTCTTAAATTAGAATTAGGGTTTCTAATTAAAATAGGCTAAATAATTAATATTTGATTAAATCAATCAAATATTAATATCTCCCTCAATACATGTCGGATCGATGAACCGATCGAAGCTAGTGAATCAGGGAGTGATTCCGCACATAACCATATCAAAATAAAGGCGCTCCACTGCATATCAAATATCCCTAAAAAGTAGGAGCTTAGGCCCAATGTCTAAAATAACCTGAATGAAAACCAAATGTAGAAATTCTGTGAATCAAAGTCAAGCCAAGCTCCATTATGACCCTCTATCCATCCTATTAGCCTACAAAGGTCACATAATAGGCTAATCACCAAGACTGTCAATGTCCATGAAAAAGGGGACATGACAAAAGGGTCATGAAATAATTTGGCCACTCTATATTCATGACATGTAAAGTCATCTTTTGTGTAAGAATTTTCATATGCATTACATGGAGGATTTTTAGTAATATCATCAATTAGAGGAATGGTGTGATCATGCGTAAGTGAATAATGAGAAAGGAATTATGTAATATAAGGAGGTAATATAGTTGTATTACAAGTCTTTTTTAATTCATTAAGTTCATAATCATCTAAATCAACAAGGGTAACATGTAAATTAGAAATCCTGTTTGAAACATTTAGAGAGAGGTACAATGTTGATGTATGGAATGTTTGGAATGCAATATTTAGTTTTAGGATTTTTTAGTTGTGTACTCCATGGATTAGGATACACATCATGTTTGTAGAATTTACCATTATGAATGAATCTAATACATTGACTACTTGAAAAGGTAATGTCCTACAAATGATGTGTTCATGGGTGACCAAGGACTATGTTGTATGATAATTTTAAGTAAAGAACCATGAACTTAGTGTGAATTATTTAAGGTCCATTAGTAAGTGGGAACCAAATATAACCAAGAAGTTTTTAATTTGTTTTATTAGATCCTCTACATGTTAGATGTGTATGTTTAAGGTTTTCTTTTATGTATCCATGTTTTTGTATTAACCAAATAAAATTAAAATTAATAATGGATACTTTTTCTACTAATAATTTTATAATAAGGGTATTATTAACAAAAATTTTAATAAAAATGGTTTCGGTCATCAACTCAAAAATTAAGTTCATCATTAATCATATCTTTTTCCAAGAATTCTATGAATGGTTTAGAGGATGTGTAAATGGTCACAATTATATATACATTTGTAATGAAGGATATTTATAATGGATTTTTGAATCATGTGATGGTTGTTATTCTATATCTTTTAATTGTTTCATAACGAATTTGTGGTGATATGGAGAAAGATGATCTAGCTCCGTGAGGGTAATTTTTCAATGCATTGAATTAAGTTCTTCAAAAAAATTCCAATTTTACTTAGAGGATGAATAACCAACGTGAAATTTAGGATGTATAATTTTATTTTAAATATTAGGATAATTAGGTTGGTTTTATGGTTGTGTAAGTGTTTCCTCATTTGATTTAGGGGATGTGGGTGCAATAGTTGTAGTATCCTTAAGTAGTTATTCGGTGGAAGGTTTCTTAAGTTTAGTGACAAAATATTTTTGAGTAAGGTTTTCATATATAATTGACTTTTTATCTATTCACATATTGTATATTAGTGTAATATTGATCATAATTATCATCAATTACAAAAATATTATCATTGGAATGTTGTATGTTAGGAGAAGAAGTTTATTATAATTTAAAATATGTAGGCTTGGTAACCTTCTTCTTTTTAGAATATTTGAAATAATTATATGGCATAATTTAATCATAACATCATGGTAAAACATGTCTTCCAACATAAAATAAACATCAAACTTGACAAGTTCAGGACATTTTTCATGAGAATGAACCACATTAGCATGAAACCAAAAAAGTATATTAGGGTCATACCGTGAAGGTATGAAATATTATAGGTGAAGGGTTTAGATGGAGATAATAATTGATTCATTTATGGGACCATTAATGGTTGATGGAAAGTAAGTTGATTATCTAATTTTACTATTCATAATTGTGTTTAAGAGTTATAACTGTAATTACATTAGTGGAGATTTAGAAAGACTCCTTAATTGATCTATGACTTGGCTCAAATTATTTTATAAGTAAATATTGTCTTTTGTCTTGATCAAATGCTTTACTTAAATTGTGTGGGGAGAAATTTTGTAAAAAACCATCTAAGTTTATGAGAATAAATTAATTTAAAAAAACTTAATTACACATATTCATCTAACAAATTTCACAAAGATAAATGTAACTAAGTGATATTTAACTAAATTTATTATTTTAGTTAACCCCACAATGTTTATATCTAATCCATTTATATAATGATCACTAATATAATGATATAACAAAACATGAACAATGATGATTAAACAAAAAAATTGCATTCATTTCATTATAGTAATAATATAATGTCAGCCACAATTGATACAACATTATAATCCTTGCTATATATGTATCAATAAATAAATGGTATAGTTTCAATAATAAATGTCTCAATAGTAATACTATAATGATACAAAGATATATAAAGCTTCAGTCTCAATAAAATAAAGTATATATTGGTAATATCAAGTGTAATCTCTTGTGTAGTACTACTACAAGGAGGGAGAGTATCATCTGAGTGCTTTTCTACACTAACCACATACTATCAATCCCCCCCACTATCTCCAAATAAGGGAATGGACCTCCACACATGGGTAGATAATGACGATGCAATAATCCAAGGTGATAAAATAGAACCCATGTGCTCTAAAATAACTAATACAAGATGTATATCATAAATAAATTAGTTTTTAACATGATATAATACAAACATGTAAACTATATTAAAAACATGAAATGAAAATGTTTAACTATAAACATCACTTTGGCCAAATCTTTCAATAGTTAATGATATCTAGGATCAGTCAAATTCATACACACAACTTGATCAGATTATACCTCATCTTGCATTGATGATTCTAATTAAGTCAGTGTCATCTATCACACTACTTATTTGGTATCGTAAATGAAATATTTTATTAATTATATAATAATAAAAAAACCAAATAAATTCAATCAAAATATTCCCTATTAGCATATATAAAATATGTTAAGTATGGAAATATCAAAAACATACATTTGGTCCATTAAATGTAATAGAATGAATCTAAAAATCATATAATTTATTACATAATAATAAACATTGTCATATATATTCCTTAATAGAAACATACCATCTAGTAAAGAATCATATCTAGACTACAAGTTACCCAATATCAATATGTAACTCAAAATGTTATTTCATCGATGTAACATAACATTAATCATAGATTACTTCTTTTTTCATAGTCCGAAAATATAACATTAAGCCAATAATATAAAAAAAAAATTATGATCTACATTTAAACATTTTAAAAAACTTATTTTTAATGTTTTGACTAAACATTAAATACATAACAAATCACCCATAAAACCATGCTATATAATCACTAGTCATAGGTATTGAACAACTTGTATACATCTATATATGGTATACCATTTCAATTTACTAAATAATTGGTTATTCACATTTACATACCCTATATTTATGTATATAATCAGAACACAGTTTTATAAATAATATTTTAACCAATTCATTGTCTATGAGAGCATATGGTATAATTTTAGAAGACTATAACTATCTAAAAGATTAGAGTAACATGTATATGAAAAGTATACATGCAAAATATAATGTTTTATCATAAAACTATAGAATTCTAAACAATTCCCAATTTAGTGCTTTGAATAAAAATACACAAAATATCTATAGAGTTATCAATTCAAACTCAGCTAAAATAATGCTTTACCAAATATTTTTTTTGAAAGACATAAATCAATCAAAATATTAATCTATTTGATGTATTTAACTCTCATCCATAATATAATCTATGTGAGTTCATTCATAATATAAGTCACACAAATTTTATTATATAGATAGATAAAAGGCACATTCAACTAATTTACTAGGCCTTAGAAATTCTCAGTTCACATTAAAATGAATATATCCTTAGATATTATATGTAGTTTACACATTTATGTAAACCATGTTTTAATAATTTGTGTAGATCTTAATAATTGCTTTATATATCAATGTATTTATTTGAACACACATTTTTATATAAACATAAACTAAGCCAGTATAATTATTCACCTCTTATGTATACGTAATGCAATTGGCCATTAAATAAAAGAGTGAAGATTCATTCATACTAAGATATATATAAAAAGAACATTATCTAATAAATACTCAACTAATTGGTTTAATGAATTTATTTATGCAGAGGATATAACAAAAAAATCTATATATATAATATAATTATCTTCTAAACAAATTTGAATACCTTTATGAAGAATGTAACAACATCTTCAATTATTTTATCACATATATTTATATTATATATATACACATACACTAGTATGTATATATAGCCTAGGTCACTGAAGTCCTATAGGGTTTATATACATACCCATATATATATATATATATATATATATATATATATCACATATAGTTTTTATCATTTCGATAAACATATAAACGAAATATACCAATACCATTCTATTTTCAAAATGACTTATAAACACATTCTAATCCCTACATAGATTTGTATATTTGAAACCCAAAATATAATATATATATATATATATCCATTGCCTGCTATGTAAATGAAGGATTCAAACTATATTACTAAACCTAGTTTAAATTTCCTAATATTTTCATCATACATTATATAGTTCTAGATTTAATCTTATATATAAATGTTTAAATATTAAAACTAATTAGACATATTTAGTAAGTCCAAGACTCTACATAGTTTAAGAAAAATAACCAAAAAGGAATATTTTATACCTTGAAGGTTTTTTCTCAGGGTTATCGAAATTTCAAGCCAAGTGTAAAAACATAGATTTTTTCCTTGAGGAATTTTGTATATTAATGAAATAACGTAAAACTCAAGAAGTTAAAAGTAGGGCTATTGGATTTCATGTAGGGTTATGTGTATGGTCGAGCCATCCATAAGGCCCCACATTTAGCCCACTACTTTTATAATTTTCATTTAATTAAAAATATATAAACCCTTAAACTCATTACCATAAAATTACCCAACTATCAAAAATGAATTATAATACATATCCAACCTATAAAATATATTTATATGCCAATGAAAACAAATTTTATTTCTTTTTTATATCAAAATCCTTTCATCCACTTTTTCCTGCTATGTCATATGTCATCCCCTCATAGGCCTGCTTCATATTTCATTTATTCTCCTCCATGCACTTCCCTACCATATGAATTTTCCCAAAAATTTTAATAGAGTAATGATTAAAATTATGCATGCTAAGAATAACTCAAAAAAACAAACAATCTACCACCATTTTCTCATTCAAAAATTTTCCAACCCCATAATGACTTTGTTTAATGCTTGTAACTCAAGTCAAAGACTAGTTAGAAACCCTAATTATCTCAAAAAATTTAATGATTAGTATAGTAATAATATTATG
This sequence comes from Torreya grandis, assembly GCA_037957365.1. Lineage (NCBI taxonomy): Eukaryota > Viridiplantae > Streptophyta > Pinopsida > Cupressales > Taxaceae > Torreya > Torreya grandis. Next base: position 382,824 of record JARHVA010008050.1, on the reverse strand, counting down.
AATGTATATTGACTTTACAAACACAAACATCAAATTTTCATTATTCCCATCCAATTAATTTTATAAAATGTATTCATACATTATAATATCCATTCTATGTTGAGTAAATAATAAGTCCACTAAACATTATAACTCTATATGACAATTTTTATATAGAATATTAATTTTAAAATACCATTGACAATATTAAAAAGTCAATTAAACATTGTAACTTCTAAAGACAATGTCGACTAGTTTGAAATCTAAAATCGACCATCGACTATATAACAAGTCATCCATGAATCAAACATAATGATATCAATATAATCATTAAATAATGAAATTATCTATATTGAATTGCATATAATCATTTTTATTACCTAAGCATAAAAGGATTGATAATAATCATTAGTCAAAAACATTAATATCTATTTACCATGCTAATTAATGTCATCATTTAATGCTAGAAAAAAAACTATAACTTATTAATGACTTAATACAAGTTTATTCAACTATTATAAATGATAATAATAACCTTATAATAACCAATAATCACTTCAAAACCCAATCAAACATAGTATTAGAATATGTCTAATACTTACAACTATGAATCTAAACAAAGATCTATTTATAAAAACACTCAGCCACATCGAAGATAATGGTAATTCAAGTAAAGAATGTATAGATTCACTAAATTAACTAAGAAATATAATCAAAAAGATGACAAAAAAATAATTAAGATCACAATAGACATATATAACATAAATCAAAGACATACTATAGCTATCTAACTTGAAAAAAGAACATAAAGTATGTTAATGTATTGTGGTGTGTGCATGGGATTCTAATTTTTCTCTCTATCGTCCTCCAATGCCTCCATCTACACCACCCTCTTTGATGATGCCCTACCTTTGTCACACTCTAAGGGATGGATTTATCCTACATCCACATCACAAAATTTAAAGTAGTTAGCTTGAAACATAAACATATCCATAAAATACTACTATATAAACTAATAAACATGATCATCAAGTACATAATATGAAAGTATAGCTAACCCATATCTAATAAATCATGTAAATTAAGCAACATACAAGTATACCATAATCAAAATATGAAATATAGTTTAATCAAATAGTAGTTAATCAATTAACATCCATGAAAATCCATGGATCAAAAGGTTATTAAGATTAGAGATAAATTGAGATGTGACATCCTTCTCTCTAATTCTGGTCATCATCTTGATGACACTTATTCAAGCATAAGTTATAAATATAAAAAATTCGTTAGTATAAAGTAAATAATATACAACATATCAAACAAATAAATGTGAAAATAGCTTACAAAACTCATCATATTCCTCCCAAGTGGCATTATCTTTAGAATATTGATCCCACTAGACCTTGCACTATGACACATCTCTACTATGCAAATTAAGTTTGTGAGTGTCAATTATTTTGATTAGTTCTACCATGAGAACCCCAGGATCCATAACTTGCAAAGCATTCCAGTCTAACACATGTGAATGATCAACAACATACTTTTTAAGAAAAGACACATCAAATACATTATGCAAAAGAGTTAGAGCTGGTGTCAATGCAAGATTATATGTTACAAGATTGACCACTTATAAAATCTTGAAAGGTCCCACATTTCTAGGTGAATTTTTTTGACTTCCCTAACTTAATCAAGATTTTATGAGGCTTAACCCACCAAAACACTTTATCATATATAGAAAAGATACCTTGTTGTTCTCTTTAGATCATCATAAATTTTTTGTCTATCATTGGCCTCTGCCAACATAAACCTAAATATCCTAACATCATATTCCATTTCCACAAGCATATTAGGTTCAAATACTTTCTTTTCCTCAAACGTGTCCCAACATATTGGTGTTTTACACCTCCTTCTATACAATGCCTCAAACAGATCCATCTTCAATGTTAATTGGTATGAGTTTTTATAAGAAAAATCAACTAATGGAATTTACTCCTCCCACTTGTATTGTTGATCTATGCAATACATAAAAAGTATATATTCCAATACCTGGTTAACTTAGTTTATCAATCCATCAATTTTTTTATGTGATAAGTAGTGCTAAATTTCAATTGTGTATATAGAGCTAAATTGAGAGTCAACCAAAATTTAAAATTCATCATCAGATATCAATTTGAAAATATATTTTCTAGAAATCCATTCAATCAATATGCCTCTTTCATTAATCTCTTTAGAAGCATTGTTACATCATCTATCAAGTTACTTGGTACGAATTGGGTTACCTTGATTAATTTTTATATTAAAACCAAGATCATATCATGTCAGTTCCATGATAATAGAAACCCTTGGAAAAAATCCATATTAATCACCTATCACTTTCATTCTAGTATATCATGTGTATATAAAAATCTTGTCAGATACACATGTTAAGATTTCACACACTAGCATTTCAAACAATGAGATACAAATCCACTTCATAGTTTTCAATTTATTTCTAAAAACGGAGTGGTGTTAGATTATAAATGAGATTCATTACTCTTGGATGTCCTAAATATGGGGTATTGTTTATTTTTTGTAGCATTGTGCTCCTTATATTCTCTTTATCAAGCACATACATCTTTCTAGTGTACCTCAAAATACCATCACTCTCTATCTTGAATTATTTATGCCTAAGATTATGAACATTCTCTGATAATTATTTAATGCCCTAATCATATAATTCATCTCTTAATGATAATTTTATTACCTAATCTCAAAAATTACTCCTTATAATATCCATGGTTGTTATATTCCTTCTATGGCTTAAAGCATCAAGAGCTCTCTTATCCTTACTTTGACATAATTAGTATCAAAATTTTAATTAGATAATAAATTTAACTATCATCCCTAATGTTCATCTATTTTGGTTGGGTGAAGATGTACATGAGTCCCAAGTTAACAGTCTTGAGCTCAAATAGTTTCATGAATAAATATTGCCTCCAAACTTGCAAGGAATGCACAATTGTAGAAAGTTATAGACCATGAGGGGCATAATTCACCTCATGTGGCTTCATTTTCCTAGACTCATAAGTTAAAATTGAACCATATTTATTAATAACTCCTCCAATTCCATCCCCAAATGCATCTATGATCACTAAGAATTGACCATTAAAATCTAGAACACTTAGCATTGGTGCTGAAGTAAGTCTCTTTTTCAACTCCTAAAAGGCTATCCCATACTTGTATGACTAGACAAAACTCTGATTCTTCTATTAAATATAGGTAATTAGATTATATATCTTAGATAAATTTTGAATGAATCTCCTATAATATCTGACTAATCCCATGAAACTCCTTACCTTATGCACATTCTTAGGCCCTGACTATTACATTATGGTTTTTATCTTCATTAGATCTAATGAAATTCAATCTATATAAATAATATGTCCTAAATATTTCACTTTATTTTTCAAAATTACACACTTGGACGACATGTATATCTTATCCTTTAGTAAACATTCCAAAACTAGTTCTAAATGTTGAAGATGTTCTTCCTCATCTTTGGAATATATGAGGATGTCATCTAGAAAGACCAAAACATAACAATCTAGAAAATATTTAAACACACTATAAATGAGATTCCTAAATTTTGTAGGATCATTTCCAACCCAGATGGTAACATTGTGAAATCATAGTTCCCATATCAAGTTTTGAATGCTTTTTTTGGAACATGCTCATCATAGATTATCCACTGATGATACCTTACTCTAAGATCATTATTATAAAATATTTTTTCCCTCACATTTGATAAAATAAATCATCAATATGAGGTTGAAGATATATTTTCTTGATCATCTCCTTATTCAACATCCTATAATCAATACACAAGAAAAGAGTACCATCTTTATTCTTGATGAAGATTACTAGTGCACCCCATGGTGATACACTTGGTTCAATTAGTACTTTAAAGAAAAACTCCTAAAGTTTAGCCATTAACTCAACCAATTCAATGGTTGTCATCCTATATAGTTCTTTAGACTATAGTTTTGATCCAAATATGATATCAATCAAGAAATAAAACTCACATTTAGGTGACAATATAGGTAATTCATCTGAAAACACATCCTAAAAGTTTAAAAAAAGGGATAAGTTTTTATGGATGGTTTTGTATATTCCTCCATCTCATTTATCTTGACAATAAATATTTGGAGTCCTTTCCTCTAAGATTTCTTGAGTTAAATTATATAAATTTAAATTTAACTCCCTTTTCTCACCCTATAGTTGTGTCTAATTTCCAAAACGATCTTGACACTCAAACTTATTGAAATAAAAGTCAACCTTAGATTTATGCTTCACAATCCAATTGACTCCTAGGATAAAATCATATTACCCTAATAATGCATCATATAAATTGACCACTATAGTAAATTTATTCAACCTAATATTAGCTTTGACTAAACACTTGTCAACTTTGACCTTTGAATCATTCCCATACTATAATGACCATGTATTTTCCATAACTCTAGCTTTTCTAGACAATTTAATAAGCATTCTCAGAGAAATGAAATATTATGTAGCTCCCATGTCAATCAAAATATAAACTATATGATTAACCCAACTACCTAATAGTTTTATTGGTGAAGCTTGATACTCATCCTAATGATTTTCAAGAGTTACATGATTATGTTATTGATATATACCCTATTGAGGAAGAAAACCCTTATTATTTAACTTATCTTGAGTACACTCTTGAGCATAAAGGTCACCTCGACAAATGAAGCAACCTCTAGCTAGTCCTTTCTTGTTGGACTATTGGTTTTCATTAAAACCATTTCTAGGTTTATTATTCCCTAAACCACTACTGAACTTGGTGTTTTGGTTCTTAAATTGACTCTTAAAGTCTCCACTCCTTTACTTCTAGATCTTGTTTTTAAAAGATGGCTTAGAACTTCCAAACTTTTTCTTAAACTTATCTCTGAATTGTGAAAGATATTTCAAGTTTTATTCCTACTTGAGTACCTTATCAAAAACCTAATCCATGGTAGATGTCTTATGCACATCTACTTCATAGCTAATTTAGGGTTTTAATCCCATGATGAATTTACTTATCCTAAACCTCTCATTCACCTAATACTAAGGTACATACTTCAAGATATTGGTGAATTTCTCTTAGTATTTAGGTCTCCTTACTTAATATTCTACAAATATGTAAGCTTATGATATAATTATAATTTTGGAAGCCATTGTGACCTAAAAAGTGTCACAAGCTATTCCCAAGTGGTGGTGGTTGAGTCAAGATTCATCTTGAGCTTCTTGTTTGCCCACCAAGTTATTTTTTACTAAAAAATTCATATGCTCTCTAGATTGCT
>JARHVA010008050.1:225000-367500 GCA_037957365.1 Torreya grandis | reverse complement strand
AGATTAATGACTAAAAGTATGCATGCCAAGAATAAGTCAACAAAATAAATAGTCTGTCACCATTTTCTCATGCATAAATATTCCAACCCCATAATGACTTTGATTAATGCTTGTAACTAAATTCAAAGCCCAGTTAGAAACTCTAATCATATCAAAAAAATTAATGATTATTATAATAATAATTTTATGCATGTATATCGAATTTACAAACACAAACATCGACTTCCTATAATGCCCATGCAATAAAATTTATAAAACGTCTTCATACATTATAATCTCGATGTTATATTGACTAAACAATAAGTCCACCAAGCCTTATAATTCCATATGATAATTTAGATATCACATATGACTATTAAAATACCATCTATAATATTAATAAGTCCATTAAACATTGTAACTTATAAAGACAATGTTGACTAGTTTGAAATCCAAAATAGACCATCAAATATATAACAAGTCATCCACAAATTAAACATAATGATGTCCATATAATCATTAAATAATGAAATTATCTATATTGACTTGAATAGAATCATGTTTATTTCCTAATCATAAAAGGCTTGATAATAATCATTAGTCAATAATATTAATATCATTATACCATGCCAACTAATATCATTCATTAATGCTAAAAAAGAACTATAACTTATTAATGACTTAATACAAGTTTATTCAACTATTATGAGTGATAATAGTAACCTTATAAGAAAAAACAATCATTTTTATAACCCAGTCAAGCAAATTGTTATAATCCATCTAATACTTATAGCTATGAATCTAAATAAAGCACTATTTATAAAAACACTCAGCCACATCTAAGACATCGATATGTCAAGTAAAACATTTTTAGATTCACTCAATCAACCAATAAATATAATCAATAAATATTAATGTACATAAATGTATTACTACCATCATATATATAAATAAACAAGATCAAAAAGTAGTAATTATGATCACAATAGACATATATATATCAATAACTAAAGACATACTACAACTATCTAACTCAAACAAAGAACATAAAGCATGCTAATATACTATGTTGTGTGCACAAGTTTCCAATTTTTCTCTTTGTCATACCCCAATTATTACATCTACACCACCCTCTCTGATGATTCCCTCCCTCCATCACACTCTGAGGGACATATTTATCTTGCATCTACCTCATAATAATGAAAGTAGTTAGCCCAAAACACAAATATATCCATAAAATATTACTATATAAACTAATAAACATGATCACCAAGTATAGAATATGAAAGTTCATATAACCCATAGCTAATCATGTAGATTAATAAACATAACCATGATTATGATATGAAATATAGCTTAATTAAATAATAGTTAATCAATTAACAACCATGAAAAAATTTAGATCAAGAGATTATTAAGATTAGAGAGAAATCATGATGTGACAAAGTTCAAACATTATACTGAAGTGGAGTTGTTAAAGCAAAAGTGAATAATTAAATAGATTATCATAATTCATGATATGATATGATTTGTGAGCCAATGACTTCCATCATTTGATGAAAACATGAGCTGATTTGAAATTGATTGCTTAACATTGATAAAATGACTAAGATAATTTTTGAAAAGGTCATTTTGTTGAAATTATTTGACAAGAGAATCAACCACATATTCTAATTATGAGATGGAATGTTGTTATAATTTATTATACCATTCTAAAATGTCACCTATAAATGTTTTAACTAATATTTTAGTGGTAGTAAAGGTATTTATTTGGATCCATTCAATATAGAGATTATCAAATGCTTTAAATAAAGATGTAGGGTCTTTATTCAATCATATTTAATAGTTGGAGAAATGTTTCTAATATAAATTGAAATAATGAAAGGATTTAAAGGTTAATTTTGGATATTTTGTAGCATCTTATTATTTAGAAGAGGTTGGGGAATAAGATTCATTTATACATCTTTAAGAAGTGAAGGAATAAAGTTTTGATTATTTTGAGGTAGTATAAGAGGAAGATGATTAGTCATTTGTAATAAATGATGATTCATTTGCATCATTTGAGAGGTGTTAGCTATTTGTATAACATTCATTTGTTGGATAATTTGTGCAGGAATTTGAGTAGTATTAACATATGTATTTTGATTATTAGTATTTAAAGGTGGGATGTTAAGGGTTTTAAGGGTAATTATGTTATTATTACTAAGAGGAACAATCCCATTATTATGGGTAAGGATACTATTTATTAGGGGATTCCCTATAGGTTTATTTGTCAATCTTATATCAACCACCCCAACATTATAGTAAGGTAATTTTTATAAGGTAGTATCTTGAGAAGTGTGAAATGGGTTAGAACCATACACCTCATAATTCTGGTTAAATTAAACTATGTCTCAATCAAAAAATGAAGGACAAGAATTAGTATACCAAGAGTGGTTATCCTCTTGGATAGTGAAAGTAGGTAAGAAGGAAGAACCCATGTATTGTCTAAATGGGTTAAGATTGTTAAGAAATATTTTAATAGGTGATTTAATGATGTTTAACAAGGTAAGAGAAAATATAATAAATTTTAAATTATATTTAAAGGATTATAAAAATGGGAATAACATGACATCAACCAAATACATAACTAAATCAGTGAAATATTATGGAATTAAACAAGGGGATTAAAAGACTAGACTAGTAAGGTAGTACAAAGTTTACCACATTGACACAATAATATTTAATTTAGTATGAGATAAAAATAAACTATAGAATAATTATTAAATTTATCATTTCGATGCATTACTATGGAAAAAATAGAGTAACCTGTAGAAGACTGGGTCAAACAAGTTGACTTAGTTCTATAAGAAGATAAATAGAACAACCTATATAATATTGTGTCAAGATAGTTAAATAAGTTATGTAGGTTTAAAAAGGATATACATTTTTATAGTCTTAATGATTTGTAATTTAGTTGTATAAAATATAGCTAAACACATAGACAACTAAGTCGAACTAGTTGATCTAGTTACAACACACAACACAAATATTGTATCAATGCTAGCTAATATAAGTTTTATAATAAAACATAAAATAGAAAACACCAGGTAGAAATGGTGATTTTTATAATTTGAGTAACTAATTTATCAAACATAAGATCAAGATTTTGTATTAAAGGTTTTGATTTAAAGTGTAGGCTCCTAAAGATACTTGATCATTCATTGGATAGTGTTGGCCCACTTATAAAAAACACTAACTATAAAAGAAGTAACATTACCATAGCCAAATAAATATAGTTTCAAGGGTAATATATAATTAAATTATTTATTATTAACACTAACTAATTCACCACACAAAAAATAAGATGGTAGGATTCCCAAAGTTAAATAAAGTGGGAAATCCTAGGTGTTTTCAAAATATCATGAAGTAGGGGAGATTAAAGACCATCTTTAGATCTATAATATGGATATGAGTATTGAGAAATCCCATCAAACCATGATATCTATAAATTATATACAAGGACCAAAAATGGAATATCGATTAGCCTTCATGATAGTAGATAAGTAGTTTGAAAACTATTGGTACATAGTTTCTAGGGAAAACCAATCAAAGTGAAAAATAAAGGTGAAAATCAAATTTTTGAAATTTATTTTTTAGTTTTCATAATGTAAAAACATAGATAACCAATAAAAAATTAAATTTAGATTAATTACTATACATGTACATTAATTTCCATTTCTTGAACTAAGAGAAAAATCAGAATAATGAATTCAAGTTAGTAGACCTATTTGTGAAAATAGAACATAATCAAATTGAGTTGGTCAACACAATCTATTGAAAGATAGTCCCAAAAATAATTTAGTCAAGTTGGTCAATTGTATTTCTAAGACATAAATAGTATATACATAATATTTTTAAACTTTATTAATTACTTATGTTTTTCCTCTTGTAGGAACCCATTGAGTCTCAACCTCTCTGACTACATTTATTAAAGGGTCCAATTAAAAAGGGGTGGGAATACCTTTGTTGCTTTGAAAATATTTTTATTCCCTATACTTCCACTTAAAACTAATACAAATCCCTCTTATATGTTTCCCTATGCTTTGAAACCTCCCTTACACTCCTCCCTAAATAATGTATCACCTCAAGTAGCCCCTACATAAGCCAAAACCAATTTTTACCACCTTATTGAATGCATTAAATTAGGTTATATTAGTTATAGTAATTGATCATGTTATGGGACTAAGTCAACCTAACCAACTTATTCTAGGATGTAATTTCTCTAACTTCCTAACTAACTAGGTCAACAAGGTTGACTAAGTTATAGAAAATTCTATAAGGGTTTAAGGTCAAATAATGATATATATACATTATTCACCACATTTATAATAGAGATAATCATTCAATTTGTGTTTATTTACCTTCTTATCTGTCATTCTGCTTGAGGAGTCATTACTTACGATTTTGTATTTTTTAGAGAAGAATCTTGTCTTGTGGAAATGTCTTGGATGAATAAGATAAGTCTCATATCCTAGAGCTAACCTATCTTTTTGATCCTTACCAACAACAATAACATATTTCAAAGTATCATTGGCCAAAGGAGAGATTGAGACTCGATAGGTTCATCTTCAAGGTAAGTATTCCTAACTCTTACTCTTAATTTTTTTGTAGATATATTTACATGTATAATGGCTAATGAATATATTGTATCTCTTTACATAGGACTAACTCTACATAAACTTGAGTAGAGTTATTATTTTCATGTTTATTATTTATGTTTATCCCCCATTTGTGCCACAAGATATGGTGACCACTAAATTAAATTAAATTTACTTTGTTATTACATTGAAATATCAAGACCTAGCTAAGGTTATTATGTACTGTTAATTGAATATAGGCTTTGTAACCATTTATATCCATGTCATATGATAATATATCCTTTAAGTAGGTTTATAAGATCCATATTTGTCATGACCCTAATTATCAACATATTGCTAGTAGTATAATTAGTTGATTTATCTTCTCTGATATAGGATTGATTTGTAGATCAATATCACTTTCACTTGAGTATATTATGATGAACTTGATTTTAAATAACCCTTAAAAGTTTTCTAGCTTCATTTTCAGATTCCTAAGTCAACTCTATCAACTTAGTACAATGGTTTATATGTTGTTCTCAAGACTCTGTTGATCCAATTGACTTAGTTTTGTTATGTGTATATATATTTCTCTCCTATAGCTAATTGGATTGATTTGATTGACTCAATTATTTATTATTTTTATTTCATATTTTAATTTTTTTATTAGATCGACACATTAAGTGCATAATCTTTCAATTTTTTTAACTAAGGTCAACCTATTGATCTTGTTTACCTCTCTATGACCATATTTTCCCTTAGCACACTACATTGATCCTATCAAATTAGTTATTCATCTTATTTTTCAAATTTTATAACTTCTATCTATAATAATAGATATATCCTATCGATATAATTATTTTAATTATTTTTAATTATTCAATCTATGAAAACTCAGTTGACTGGTTTAACTTTTTTTTAGCATTTTATTTTATAGTTTCAATCCCTCATCTGGACAACATAACTTAAAAATAACAATTTTTTAGATTTATTACATTTTAAAAATTAATCTAAAAGAAAATTGATAGAAATAAATAACTTCAATTTCATTCTAACTAGCTTAGTTTTTTTATTTTTCTCAAATTTAGTTAAACTTCAATTTTTTCCTAGTTTTTAGTTATGTCAAAACTATCATCTTATAGTAAACTAAGTCAATTGGCCTGACTTATTTTTGTAATTTTTTTCTGAGGAAACTTAGTCAACTCACTCGACTATATTTATTTGGACTATCTTATAACAAATAAAGTCAACCAAATTGATGTTATTCTGTACTAATCACATACTAGGTCAATCCAATTGATCTAGTACTATGTAATTTTCAATCAAATGCACTTAACTCACATTAATAGTAATTAATTCACCTTTCATTTATTTTATTGATTTATTAGAGTAGCACACATAATATAAATAGGAAGGTTAATTGATTATATTAGTCACTTTATAATTTCACATGCTGTCAAATCAAAAAATATCAAATAAGCATTCAAACACTTATACCTAGGTCTACCTATAGACACTCAAAAACTACACATGACAAATTTTGATGTCAAACTACCTTTTGACTCTTGTCTAACCTCACATATAGTGGACCACCTAGTAAATTAGACTCATTTACCAAGTTAACCCTATCAAACCACAAACTAAACACATTTAATTAAACCATTTAATTCACCACCTTTTAATTTGATTTAAAACATTTTATTCTGCCCCCTCAACAATCATGGTTAGCGTAACCATAGACGGTTGGCCTGATCATTGATGGTCATGTCTCCAACCATGTTTTAAAGTTTTAAAGCATTGACAGCTTTGTGAGAGATAACTATCTCCATAAACAATAGTTTGTTTTTAAAACTAACTTTAAAACATCATGAATTGGTAACTTTATCCCCCTATAAAATTATTAACTTCATCCTAATTATCAACTTCATCCTATAAAAGGAGAAGAGGAAGAAGTGAAATGGATATACAATCTATAATCTAAAATCCAAGCTTTCTTCTATATAGGTATTCAATAACCTTCAACAAGTAAGAAACATCACTAAAGACCCAAAGCTCTATCAAAATCACTTTTGAAAGCTAAAGTACTATCACTCTGGCCAAATTACTTCAGCCTTCCACCATCAAGTTTTAGGTATCTTTCTTTTTTTTATTGATTTATCTTATTTCTAATCTTCCAACCCTATCAGACCCATAATTATATTATTTTACACCCCTCAACCATATAATAGACCTCTATTTTCTCAAACACCTAGTCTACACCTTCTTTTTTGATCATTTGTAGAATAATATAGGTAACCATCGATGGCTAGCATAACTTCCAATGGTCACTTCAACTGTTGATAGTTACCCAACCACTGGTGGTCAGCCTAAATTGTTGATGGTTCACCTAACCATTAATGATCACTATGCCACAAAAGTATAAGAAACTATTTTTATCCCTATAACCCTAGTCAAACCCAACTTTCTCTATCTATGCTTAATTACAATACCTTTTCTAATTTTTTAGACCAAAACCTGACCATTTTAGCATAAGTATTGACTATCTTTACTACTTTTAGTTACTTTTTTATTAATTGGCATTTTACTTTCTTTTAATTTAACTTCAATTATCTTATGCAAGTAGGTATTTACTTTATAATTTCCAACGTAACTATTATAATAGTGGATTAATAGCCTCTTAGCAAGCAATATGCTTCTTGGATCTAGCTCACGTTAGGTAGTCCATTCATCTATTTGCTAACAACACCCTTTTCTAGTGTCTTTATTATCTATAGGTTATTCCTTCCTAGGCAAAGAGGAGTTCTGACCATCATCTATATTCACACACTTACTTTAAGAGATATTATTCTACATACCTTATTACTAGTTTCATTATTTGCTTCAAAATTAAGAAATGAGTGAAAATTAACTGAAACACTGCCTACTTAGATTTCATCACCAATGGGGAAATTGGCTTAGTTTTTTATTTGAGTATATAGGAAAATCACCTGACACCTTTATTATTATAGCAGTGCGAAGTGAGAGGGTAGGCCCCAACACCAAGCCAATACCATCACCAATACATATCCATTTCAACCTTAACATACCTAAAACAAAATTTATCGTACATCTTTTATTTCCTTTATAAATCCAAATGTCTTATCACATTTGAAAATAAAATCTAATTAAAAACACATAGGAATGTCCTCTCTTTAGATTAACATTTATGTTTTAGTATTATTGCTTGTTTTTTGATAATTGTATTTTTTATTATAAAACATATATAATATATCATTGGTATAAGGTTAGTGGTACGTGATGTAACTAGATTGAATTAATCAACTAGTTACCTGTGTTTTTAGCTTATTTATCTATAAAATTGATACTCAATGATCCATATTTATAACATTTTAATTTTTTCCTACTTACAAAACCTAGTTATCTCATTCTCTTATAGGCCAATCTATTTGTCCTCCTATAGAACATGGTCAAATTAGTCTATTATAGACTATTTTATTTGTCTTCCCATAGATAAAATTACCTATTTCACTCTATTTACTAAGAATTGTTCTATTTACCTTCTTAAAAAATGTAGTTGATTAGTTTTCTATATATCATCTAGTTGATTATGTACCTTCTATCTAATTAAATCTATATTTTTAATCCCATTTGGCTGATATCATTTATTACATGGTCAACTTTATCCAAATTTCACCCTTTTTTCCTTCTTAAATTCTTATTTTAAACATCATGAAACCCCCTCTTTAAATACTATTATATATACCCAATCCATTTAGATGATACATAAGTTATTTTTTCCTTCTTACCTTCATTACCCAAGAGGACACTCACTCTTTTTTCACATTCTCTCACCCTTCATCTATGGATTAAAATATGGCTCAAAATACCTAACTTGATGACATTGATAGATTAGATCCATTTTATTCTTCTCAATACACCACCCTATCCAAACTACCTTATTACACTATAGGATCATTCGATAAAAGCCTAATAAATAACCTTATATGAAATAAATTAACAAACAACCCACCCCATAGTAAATCTATTAATAGGGAATGTTCCTCATCCCACCAATATTAATATTCCTCCTAATACCAATATTAACCTTCCCCACCCAAATCCTAATAATCCAAATGCATAAATTGATAAAATTAAAATATTTACCCAAATAGTCTAACAAATGAATTTCATGAAAACCATAAATAAATCTCAAATGATGCACATGCAATAACATTTATTACACATGAATAATCAACCTTCTCTTGTTTTACCTCAAACTAATTGTATCCCTCTTCCTCTTATACATTCCAATGTAAATATCATTCTATGAACCCTTATGCATAACAAGTTTCTTCAAAATATCCAAAATCAAACATTATCTCCATTCATTATTTCTATTGATATTGGAAATATTTTTCCAAATATTAAATATGATTGGACTAAAGACCATGTATCTTTTCTGAAGGCATTTGGTAATCTCTACAAAAAGGATTCAAACAAACACCTATGCTACCACCAAACTTCTAGTCAAAACATTTATAGAAGATGTAATAGAATGGTATAACCACTTACATGAAAATTATTTCTTATAATTAGAATATTTGGTTAATGCCTTAGTTAAATAATATCAATAAAATGACCTTCCTAACAATTTTCTTAGTCATTTATCAATCCAAAAAAATCACCTTCTAAATCAACCCATGACTTCATTAAATGATGGAAATATTTGGCTAATAAATTATATTATAACATTAATTATGATTAAACTATTTAAAATACTTATTACCACATTAACACCCTCCCTTCAATACGCTAATCTAAATGATGTAATTCATCAAGATAAAAGATATGACTTTATTATGAAATAGTTTGATCCAAATCATAAATCCATCAAGGAATATTTCCAAAATTACACTAATGTAATTACTATAAATCCGTATAAAAAAATTAGGAGTATGCAAAGTGGATATCCCCCTTGATTCTCATACAACATTAATAGTGCAACAAATGAAGCAATTATTATCTCCCTCTAAACCTTTTACTTATAATAATGGTCTACATTCATGGTATGATCATAACAAATTATGTTGGTTCCATGTTGATGTGGGTCATTCTCATGAAACATGTCATGGAATTCTCAAGTTTGATACTTATTTTATGCTAGGATATACATTTGAACATGGTACTATGATCAAATTCTCTCATCATGATTATGTTAAATCCTCTCAAAAGAAATAGTTCACCAAACCTTCATCATCCAAACCTAAAAATTATTTCTCTAATTATAACCCAAAATATTAAAATGAGGATATTTATGCAATTTATGATTATTTTGACCAATATTATACCAATTCCTAATATGTGAATGTATCCACGGTCAATTATATATGTAAACCTGATCATAAAGATTCAACCACTAAAGCAAAAAAATAATCAGTTGGAGACCAAATACATGAAGATACAATCAGTACCACACATTTGAAACCAAATAAGGAAACACTTCCTCAAATAAAACATCAATATAATTCTCACATTATTATGAAAAACATTCTATGTCCTAAAAATCATGTCGTTTCTTCATCGTTTAAATCACATTGGAATTTTCTTTGAAGAACTCAATTTAATGCCCTCTAAAATATCCCTTGTGGAGTTAATTCATACTTATCCATAACATAATAAATTAATAATTCAATAATTATAAGACATTGAATAACCATCATCCCTTGATTTAGGAACTACTCTTGAAGACCATTAACCTAGAGAAGTACATACTATTGAAACTATTTGTACTTCTTCTAAACATTCCATATAATTTATTGAATAAGACATGATTAACAATGAAATTATTTTTCTATATGATGATCCACCCTTATTTATTAAATTTTTAATCAATAATACCCTTATTATAAAGTCTTAGTAGATGAGGGATAAATAATTAATGTGACCTCTCTTTGGTTAATATAATAGATTAGATATACAAAAGATAATCTTAATCCAACTCATCTCAAATGTTGAGGATTTGATAAAACAAATAAATAACCACTTTATTGTATTTGGCTCCCACTCACTATTGGACCTAAGACAATGCACTCTAAACTCATGGTTATTGATTTACCATTATCTTACAATATGCTCTTAGGTATCCCATAGACACATAGTATATGAACTATTGCTTCCTCATGTAGTCAATGTTTTAAATTCATTCATAATGTAAATTGATAAAAACATGAATCCAATCCTAATCCATGTAGTATAGAACTACCAAACCCAAAACCCCAATATCATATTCCAACAACCCCATGTATTAACAATACACCTCTACCTAAATTTGTTAACATGAATCCATATTTACAAGTAACTCTCATTGATTGTGAATGAAGAACCTAATGAATTACAAAATACTATAATACCATTAAATTAACTCCTTAAATTTTAGAGTGGCTTCATCCATTTTTACTTCCACATGATTGTACCATCTATCTAACTAATGATACCATTGAAATTCCTCATCCATGTAATGCATACAAAGTTTATTACATAGAAGATGATTTCACATGTGATGAGTATGGAGTGTAAAATTTA
The DNA here is from genome assembly GCA_037957365.1 of Torreya grandis. Lineage (NCBI taxonomy): Eukaryota > Viridiplantae > Streptophyta > Pinopsida > Cupressales > Taxaceae > Torreya > Torreya grandis. The sequence goes on along the minus strand of JARHVA010008050.1, from coordinate 356,320 downwards.
TTTCAATATCATTTTAAACTATATCCCTAAAAATTTAGTGATTTAGGAGCATCCACCTCTAAATATCCCATAAAAACTAATACATGCACTATTTCCCACACATATGATGATAATTATATCATGGCCTAAGCTCAATCATGAGACTTAGATTTACAAAACTATCAAAAGACATTAACCAAAATGCATGCCTTCAATTATGATTTCCATGTCATTCACATATCAAATGATAATGAATTATAACATGAATGTCATGTATATTCCAATAATCCTCCACCGTTTGACACCCAATGGGTACTTGAAGAACTCTCCACTCCTATACCTTATAAACTCCCTACATAACCAAAAATTTTAAAAAACCTTTATTCCATTTATACCATCAATGATATCCATCCCAATCCAACTAAATATTAATCTATGATAAAAACTAACACACTTACCAATCTAGTTGATATCACTCAACCTCATACCCCTCAAATCAAACCTACACCTAAAACTACCTTAGATTCTAAATCCATATATTATGTTAAATAAATTATGAATAAGATAATAATGGTAATAAATTCATTAATCTCAAATTAGATATAAAATACAATGTAACATTATTAGCGACAAAGTTATACTTAAACTACTCTATACCAGAGAACCTTAGCTTCCCCAAGAACATAATAAACTTGCTAACTTCACATGAAAAACTTCTTATTTTAATAACTTCATTGCTAGTGTGGATCATAAAATAAATCCTATTATCCATATCATTTACAAGATTAAAATGCTATGTTCATTAAAGAAACCATAGAAATATAATATGGTATACCAACGTGTCCTTGACCTATCATTGTCTTTAATAAATCCACTCCAACAGAGCATGATAACTTTAGCTATTTCTTTGAAAAATATCACAAAAAATTTGATTGGTTATATGAAGATATACTAGGTATTTATATTCGCATGGTCATCCACACTAGCATCACCTACCTAGATGCAAAACCTATTATATAAAAATAATGAAAATTTCCACTTGAAAGTTCTACCTTATGTCATGAAGAAATCATTAAAATTTTGCATACCAAATTATTCAAACATATTGACTACTTAGAATGGGTATAGAACATAATTATTTTTAATAAAAAAGTCACCATGGTTATTCATATATGCATTGATTTCAAAAATATTAACTTAGCATGTCCAAAAGATAACTTCCCCTTACATTTAGTAAATGCTATAGTGGATTCTACTAATTTATATGAAATTTTATCACTTACATATGGTTTCTTTAGATATAACCAGGTTAACATAGCTCTTGAAGACTAAGATAAAACAACATTTACTATAGATGGGGCACCTATTATTATTTCAAAATGACTTTCCATTTTATAAACATTATAACTACCTATAAAAGTTCAATTACCCACATTTTCCATGATCTTATACAAAAGATAGTGGAAACCTATATGCAATGATAGCATTGCCAAATATAAGACTTGTATAATGAACCTCACCTATATAAAAATATTTTTTGATTGAATAATAAAATATAAAGTTAGACTTAATCCATAAAAGTGTGTTTTTGGAGTTACATATTGAAAACTTATAGGGTTCTTAGTTTCTCTTCAGGGCATTGATGTCAATCCATCAAAAATAAATGCTATCATCAACATGCCTATTCCTCACTCCATTCTTGAAATACACACCTACCTTAGCAAAATCAAGGTAATTTGATGGTTTTTCCCAAAAAATGGATTATCATATATATTCTATTAATTCACTTCTCAAAAAAGGTAATACTCTAAAATAGGTATATTCATACCAAAAATCTTTTGATAATATGGAGTAATTTTTCCATCCTCATATTCATCGACCACCTTCAAATGATCATACCTTAGTCTTATGTACCTCCTCTTCCCCTATATTAGTTGGGGCAATGCTTTCCTAACAACATGATACTGGTAGAGACTACACTATTTATTACATCAGTCAAGGACTAATTGATTATGAAAAATGATATACCAAAGTAGAACATTATTGCCTTGATATATATTTCATAGCTAAAAATATCCATCATTATATGCTCCAATAAACCACTTCTATCATTGTTGACTCCAATCCACTTTGTGATTTATTGTCTAAAGAATTCTTACCTAGAGATAGAATTGGCAAATGGATGCTCTTATTGAAGGAATTTAACCTTCAAATTATTACATAATTTTTTTTCAAAGGACAAATCATCATCGACCAAATTATGGTGGTACCTCTACCAGATGCAAACACCTTCAAGATAACCTCCTTGATGAAAACATTCCTTATATTGAATATCTTAACCAATTTATCTCTCTCTAAGATTATTTTCATAATTTCACTAATGATCTAGAAGTAAATAATTAATAAGATATCAATATCAGTCTTGATACTAAAAAGCCTAAAATGGTTATTGTTAGCCAATTTTTGGCCTACATAGAAAACCAACCTAAATGCAATGCAATGTCCTAAAGATTAAGTATGGATCAAGGCTTGAACAAAGTTATATATGGAATGAGTGGTCCAAGGGTCTCACATTGATCATAAAGCTTTTGAAACACTTTAATCTTACTTAAAGTGCACTCTAATTAATCTATAGGGAAAATAGAAGGGTCTAAATAGGTATTCATGGTGATCAATGCACTTCAAGATTAAGGACAAGTCTACATAGGCCTCAAAAACTCATTTTAATATAAAAAAATTTATGAAAAAGATTTTTTAAGCTAAATCATCATCAGGACATCATGAAGAACTAGAATAAACAACTTGCTTATGTAATTTATAAATATGATAATAAAGCCTTGTGTAAACATCATACCATGTGTGATCAATTACCTTAGTACCAAGATCATTATTTGAAATTTTAATGTCTCGATGAGTCTTCTAATCTAAAACCTCAAAAATTAGCTTTTCAAGTCTAAGGGGCCAAGCCATCCTATACATCATATGGAAACACACTATTCAGCTTGTTTGTGAATTTTATAAATATGCTCAAAAATCCTTGTGAGCCAAAATGTTGTAATACCATGTATTTATTCAGGGTATGAACATAATTTTCAAATTTAAAGTCTATGTGAGCTTCTTAGATCAAGTTATGAACGTTCAAAGTTGGTCACATACAGTAAGACATTCATGCAAGTGTCAAAGTCAAGCCTTAGCAAATAAATGTATAGGTTCAAATGATCAATGATGGGCACATGAACATCATGAAAAAATCCACAAGTCAGATCATTTTAACACCTTATAAACACACTTAGAAAACTCCCAAAACTAGTGGATGAAGTGGGCACAATCTTTTTAGTATTAATAACATCTCTTACAAATTTATTGCCTCTATGACATTTTCACTTATAGATCCAAGCCTTAAAATTTCATCAAGAAATGGGAGATGTTCATGTAGACATTAACTTTAATTTATGGAAAAACCATTAGGGTCTTAATTTTGATAATCACATAGATGTCAAATGATGGTTATGTAGATGTCAAATTTAGACCATGGTAAATAGCCATTTATTTTAAAATAAAAGTAGATCCAATGATTTGTATTAATTTATACCAAGAGATATAAATGGTGTAATATGAGTCAAAAGTTCAAAGATATTGAGAAGTTATCATGTTGTATAAGCACCTAAATTAGGTTGACTAACAGTGGATCCTGAGTATTAACATAAGAATACCAAATGGCACCAGTTCTAGTAGAGTTGACAAGTCAAGGGTAGGATTGATGGCACTCAATCATATTGATCAAGATCAATGGTATGTGAGTGGGTCAAAATTTATAAAGTTTGAGTTAGATATCGATATCTAATAAATAAAGGTTCAAACCTAGGATTTTTTATGAAGGTCGACAAATAAAAACTCAACACAGGTAAGAAAATATACAAGGATAGATCTCAAGCATAGATCTAAGTTGAACTAGCATGACCAAACATTACCAATAGATCTCTATACAAGTAAAGTAGGTATTTTGGGCCTAATACAAAGATCAAATATAGACTAATAGTGTTAAAGTAGGACTAAGTAGTGTATAGGTTTCCATGGATATTGTGACTATGTGAAAACTAATAACTGGATTAGTTTTGACCTGTAATGGACCTATGTTCAATATTAGAGTAAATAAAGATGTAAATGTGATCATAGAAAGGTATTTATGCCTATTATTAGGGTCATATTTTTAATAAGCAGGTATCAATGGTCACCAAAAGTAGATGTGGTATAATTATGTCAATTTTAAGACATGGTCTTCATCAATAGATCAGATAGATAACGACATGGGGTTTGAATAAGGAGACTTGGTAGATATATAAGGATAATGGGAATTCAATTCTTTTATAAAATTTATTCCTTATTTATAAGGTCATTGGTCAACACCTATAACTTATGCTAATACATCATAGTTCTTTCTCTCTTCCTTTTTTCTATATATGTTCAAACTTCTACCACATGTAAAACTCTCTGAAAGTTTTGGTGAATCTCTCTAAAAATTTTAGAAAAGAAATATCTGACATTTTAGAGAATATACTCTAATTCATTTTGGATTACTTAGGTTATGCCGAAATCTACACTATAACACCATTTATGTAATCAAGACTATATTCCATCATTTTGTAAGCTTGATTGAAGTGTGTCCTATGAATTCATTTACTATAGTTATGCAAATGTATGTTCCTTATCAATTTCTAAGTTTTATCATCTTCATTAAATTGCTTTGTAGTCCTCACAGGTCATTTTAAGTGCAATATATAGTTTATTAATTATCTTGGAAGTGGATATCTTCCCTCTCATGCTAGTTTGATAGTTGAGCAATGCCTTATTATTAAATACTTATGAGGGATTGATCTTTTTTGGTCTTGAATGTGTCTCATAATGTGTCTTGTGAAAAGTATAAGTTTTCTAATAACTAGTGCATTACCTCATTTTCTATGCTTTTATGTATTGTTATTAGTCTCTCTCACCTTTTCCAAGTAATAATATGTTTAGGTCTAGTTTATGTGATATATCTACAAGGAATCTGACCTTATCTAGAGGTCTAATCCAAGTTTAGGTGACCCTTAATCTAGGGTAAGTCCCATGTTGGATTAGATTTGAGTAAAACGACATGAATAATCCCATTATTCAATTAGGGTACAATCTAAGACACCAACAATTTTGGCATACCTAGTGGGACCCATTGAAGCTAGTCATAGTGAATTTTTAATAGTGTTCTTTATGAATAATTGATGATCCCAAGCTTAATTAATTATTTTTCAAAGCCTAGGCAGTTTCCAGGTAAGTCTATTTTTATTAAACTATTATGATGTTATTTTCATGATTGTGTATGAGGAAAATACCTATGAAATACCTCCTTATCAGCCTTAACATGGATCATACCAACCTTGTAATGATCTATAGGAGCCTTGTTATGAGCCTAATTATCCTTATTAGGATTTTCTTCTAGGTTATATTGAGACTTATCAAGTTTCCCATGATCTTTATTATCAAGAGCATGACTCTTATCTTCATTATAAACCATATCAATATCATGACCACATTTACATTTTCCCATATGGATATGATGTTACACATGAAAAAAAAATTTCCTCCAAGAAAGGATAGATGATATAGAGCTCAAAATTCTAGAATATTTAAGAAAATTATGTTCAAATTCCCATCATAGGGAAGTGAATGGGTTATTTCTATATGTGTTTAATGATATAGAAGAGAGGTGTGAGCTTTGTACCTTTATATTATATAAGATAAAGGATTTTAAGAGGTATAAAATTGAGTTGGATCAGTTATCTCAACAACCCTCTAGGATTCCTTACTAGTCTTCTTGTGTTCCTTATTCTCATGAAGCTTTTAACCATGTTCGGTGTGAGCTAATGGAGATTCCTAGTTAGAGTCAAAATCTTATTCAAGAATATATTAATATGAATATTCAAGGGACTAAACCTTATTATATTTCCTTTTATTTTCCACTCATCCCTCAATCTCAACTTATCCATGAGAACAAGGAGATTTCAAAATTTTATGAAGTGATTGCCAAGTGGAAAGAACATAATGTAGATGTCTTCAAAAGTTTCTCTTTCTCTCCTCTCCAAACTCCATAAATGATTACATTGAACTCAATATCCCAAAACATAATCATTATCAACCTTTAATGCTTCATATTCCCTCTTAAACTAAATAATTTCATCACCCTCCCACCATCTCCCTTATTCATGAGGAACCTGTTCTATGGGAGATAGACAAAGAGGTTGTAGTTGTAAGTCAAATTATTGGATAATGTGAATAATATACTTTAAGTGTGTATGACGAAGAGATCCTCATTTATACTTCACTTTAGTTACAAGTTGAAAATGAGGTTGTAGCTGATCTTGAAGAAGATATCTTAGGTGTGTAGGAAAAGGATGGTCTTGATGTGGAAGAACTCCAAAAGAAATAATTACAAGATGAAGTCATGAATGATTTTTAGATACCCCCAATTAAGTAAGATAAATATACCTTTCAATATAATTATATTCATATTGATCATAATTAATCACATAAGGATGATTGATAGCTATACCTTGAATCTCTACAAGAGATTGAATATATTTGTAAGAATATGTTGACCATTAGAGTTCATGTTTTTGAAAAGTTTGATCAAGAGTCACCTATTAAGGAAAATTATGTATATTGGGTTCAATATTAAAATATCTTTGAATATCTTGATGAACTTTAAATATATGATAAGAAAAATGAGGTCACTCAAAGACAATGCATAGATCAGATATCATTGGACAAAGTAGTAGTTGATAAGCAGTATGAAAAAGAACCTGAAGTGTAAGATAAGTTAATTTTTGTTGGTGAATATTTTTATGTTGATGAATAATTTAAGGTGATGATAATATATTTGGTAGGTAACAAGATTCACTCATCAAAGGTCATCTTTACTAAACAACCTAGTTTGCAATATGTATCATCTCGTAGAATGAGTGAGTTCAAAAATTTCCCTTTTGATCCAGGTGGATCATGTTTTTTCTTCATTAGTTAGAATAGTTTACTTATATTTTGTCCCCAATAAGTGCTTTGTTTTCACATTTTCATTTTTAGCATTTTCCTTATTTCATGTTTTTCTTCCCCTATTTTGGTGGAATTCTTTTATATTTTTAGTCAAGAGGTTTGTTATAGTCATGGAACAAATGTATTATCTATTATGACTCAAGATTCATGAGATGGTTTTAGTTATCAAGCATAGTAGGCATGATACCCAACTAAGTCACAAAATATGCTAGCCAATTTTTACATAGCAAACCTACTTGAATGTAGTGAAATGTCCTAAATATAAACTATGGAGCAAGGCTTGAATAAATTTTTAGATGGAATGAGTGGTCCAAGGGTCTCACATTGATCACAAATCATTTGAAACACTTTAGTCTTAATTAAAGTGCATTCTTATTAATCTATAGGGAAAACAAAAGACTAACTATAAAAGTTCAGGAACAAGCTTTGTGGAGCTAGACCATCATCAAGATGTCATGAAGAACAAAACTATATAGCTTATTTGTGTAATTTATAAATATGATAAGAAAGCCTTGTATGACCATCAAACCACACATGATATATTTTATTAGTGCAAAGATCATTATACATAAGTTTTATGTCTATATGTGTCTTCTATCTCAAGATCTAGGCCTTCAAAATTTAGCTTATTGAGTTTAAGGGGCCAAGCCATCTTGCACATGACATGGAAACACATTGGTCATCTTGTTTGTAAAATTTATAAATATTCTAAAAAATCCTCATGAGACAAAATTTTATAAAACAATGGAGTTATTAATGTAAGGAACATGATCTACATATTTTAAGTCCATTTGAGTTTCCTAGCTCAAGTTATGAGTGTTCAAAGCTAGTCATACAGAGCAAGATGTTCATGCAAGTGTCATAATCAAGCCTAAAAAAAAATCCATTTAAATTAAAATGATCATCGATAGGTGCTTGAATGACATGGAAAAACACATAGGTCAACTCACTTTAACACCTTGTAAACACACTTAGAAAGCTCCTAGAACTAATAGATCAAGTGAGCATAGGGATTTTAGTATTAAGAACATCTCTTACAAATTTGGTGCGTCCATGACCTTTTCACTTCTAGATCCAAGCCTTTAAAGTTTGTCAAAAAATGGGAGATGTTCATGTAGATGCAGACTTTAAGCTATAGAAAAAAAATTTTAGGGTCTTAAATTTGATGGTCATACATATGTCAATGATGGTCATGTGGACATCAAATAACAGTCATGTAGACATCAAATTTAGACCATGGTAAATATTTGTTTGTTTTCAAATGAAAGAAGATATAATGGTTTGTGTTAATTCATACCAAGGGAGATCGATGGTGCAAGATGAGTTAAAATGTCAAAGGGCTCAATAAACCACCATGTGGCCTAATCATGTAAAGTAGGTAGACTAACAATGGATCTTCAGTGTAAATATTGGAATTTCAAGTGGTACCAGCTTAGATAGAGTTAACAAGTCAAGGGTAAGATTGATGGATCTCACTTGATTATAGTTATCAAGATCAATAGTGCATGGGTGGGTCAAAATGTTAGAAGGCTAGGTCATATATTTAAAACTAATAAACAAAGGTTTGAACCCAAGTTTTTTGATGAAGATCAATGAATCAAATTTTGACCCAGGAAAAAATACAAGGATAGATCTTGAGCACATATCCAAGTTGAACCAGTGGGATGAAACATTACCAATGGATCTCTATATAGTTATAATAGTCTTTTTGACTTAATACATAGATGAAATATGGAGTAATAGTGTTGAATCAAGACTAACCAGTCTATAGGTTTCCATGGATATCGTGACTATGTGAAAACCAATGATTGGATTGGCATTCACCTATAATGGACATGTGTTTGATATTAGAGGAAATATAGACATAAACATGAATATGTAAAGGCATTACACCTATCATTAGGGTCACATTTTTATAAGCATTTACTGATGGTCACCCAAAGCAAATGTTGTATAGTTTAGTCAATTACAAGACATGCTCCTCGTCAGTAGATCAAATAGATAATGGCATGGGGTTCAAAGAAGGAGACCTACTAGATAGCTAAGGACAATTGTAATTGAATTTTTTTATATAATTTGTTACTTATTGATAAGGTTATGAGTCAACATCCTCAAACTTGTGTTAATACATCATAGTTCCCTCTCTTTCTTCCTTTTTTTATATATGTTCTAACTTCTACCACATGTAAAACTCTTTGAAACTTTTGGTGAATCTCTCTAAAACTTTAAGACAATATTTCTTTTACATTTTAGATAATAAAATATTATGGATTTTATCTTTCTTATGATATATACAAATTTGTAGTGTAACACCTTTTAATGCAAAAAAGACTAAATTCCATCATTTTGCAAGATAGATTTAAGTGTGTCATATGAATTCATGTATTGTAGTTAAGTGAATGTATGTTCCTTGTCTATGTCTAAGTTTTATTACCTTCATGAAATTTGATTTTATTTTTCAAAGGTCATTTAAGTGAAATATATAGTTTATTAATTATCTTGTAAGTGGATATCTTCCCTCACATGCTAGTTTGATAATTGCTCAATGCCTTATTATGAAATACTTATGTAGGACTGATCTTCATTGGTCTTGAATGTGTCTCATAGTATGTATTGTGAAAATTAAAGTTTTATAATTATGATTACATCACCTCATTTTTTATGATTTCATCTATTATTATTACTCTTTCTTCCCTTTTCCAAGCAATTATTAATTTAGGTCTAGTTTAGGTGATAGATCCAGAAAGAAGCTAGCTGACTAGTAGTTGTTTCACAATCATATATAATTATCTTGATATAAATAAACAAGGAGTGTTACCATATACAGTTACCTTATAATTCATTTAAATGTCAACCCAAGATGTAGACTTGATATGATGATGTCACTATATGTGCATACTCAATCTTATAATTTGACCTTCTACTAATTATAATCTAAGATGTTGAAGTCATGTAGTAAATGTAATTCTAGAATTTAAACATGAACTTAATATTTTGAAATATATGTTTACACATTGGAATATTCCTTAAACAAATTCTCAGTAAGAATGTAAATCACACAATTTAGAAATAAAACACACAATGCATAAAGAAATCAAATAACATGATTAGCTATTTAAATGTGTTGGATTGTTTATAAAAGGCTTCCAAAGGGGGACATTCATCATTTTTAATATAGATTCAATCCTTCCTCTCACAACACTAAATTTAACTTAGAAATGTTTATTCATATTAATCAAAAATACAATAATGAATTGTTGCTGGAAATTACAATAATAGCTGCTTGAGAAAATATAATTCTAAAAATTATATAATTAACATATACTACCTCTCAAAAATGATTTTACACACACACACACACACACACACACACACACACACACATCATATAAGATATTTTTTTATACAAAACAATATATATTCTAATCTAAGAAACATTCAACTTAGGATAACCAAAATTGGCTCCTTTTGCTAAAGTCACACACACACACACACACACACACACACACACACACACACACACACACACACACACACACACACACACACACACACACACACACACACACACACACACACACACACACACACACACACACACACACACACACACACACATCATATAAGATATTTTTTTATACAAAACAATATATATTCTAATCTAAGAAACATTCAACTTAGGATAACCAAAATTGGCTCCTTTTGCTAAAGTCATCTTTTAAGTGAATTTTTAAACATTGTAGTAGGACAAACAATGATGTTTCATTCTTAAAACACATCATTATTGATCTCTATGGAGATTATAGTTGTATATATGAGTCAGTTGAAAGATGAATAAAAATTGATTCATCCATTGATTCAGTTATTGCTATAAGATATGTCTTTGTGATGAGATTTCTTTGTTGTAAGATATTCTTTTTTATATACCTATTTATTTGAAACATCTTAAAACACATTATATAAAAAGTGTCCTATAGTAGAAGATAACTATCATATATTTAATTTTAATACATAATTATAACTATTCAAATAATATGTAAACATACTACTTTTTACAAGATTATGTGTATTTAAGGAAGCATGAAAAATAAGATAGATGAGTGTGATGGATGAGGAAAATAATAGGACATTTCTAGGGCTCATCACACTCCCTAGATTAAGACCTTGCTCAACCATGAGTAATAGACTTGTTCATTTCCATTTCACGAATAACTCTAAAATCCATGGGATCTATGGCATGACTAGAAAGGTGAGCATAAAATCCATGCCTATGTCAAATAATTGCCAAGTTCTAACCTCCTAGGCTTCATCTAATTGGGCTTTATCTTGCCAATCTAGAAAAATATACCAAAATAGAGGGGGCTAGAATTTGAGGCTTAATAATTGAGATCCTATTTCACCTGTAAGTATAATATATTTTGTGATCCTATTAAATGTTGCCTTTAAGTTAAAATGGTAATATGTCTCTCTCTTTATTAGTGTAGGAGTGAGCTCATTCCATCATTCAATGTAGGATTATCTTACTATAGGATTAGAATAAGTTATTAATTCCATCTAAAAATATTGTGATTCATCACAATTTTTGGTATACCAAGTTCGAACATCTTTATTTAGCATGATATTATCTCATTTTGTCAATACAACATCAAGTGATATTAACTCTCTTTTGATAATTAGTTGGATTTCATTTTCTTTTTTTCCATATTTAGCTACCTCTCTTCCTCTTCTTGCTTAGTGAAAAGATATGATGAAAATTCCTTTAGAACGACATCTCCAACATATAAATTAGGGTTCCATTCCCTATCATAAGGGAAAACATAATTGTGAAGATAAATCTTGCACAATTATGATTTTGTTTCTTGTCACATTTCTTTATATATTTGAAAGAAGGAAAGGGGATTAATTACTTCACAAGGTATGCCATATTAAGTTCTCATTAATTTAAACTTATGCCATTTATCTTCAAGATAGACTAAATATACTTATGTAGGTGTAAACACAAAAATTACATCACACACATGTACGTAAATCCCTATGTCAAAACCCCTTTTATCCCTTTTTTCAATAATAAAAATTATCCTCCTTAACCCATGCTTTTACTCCCCACACATTTAATTAATTTAAAATATTTAATCAAGTTAATGAAAAACCCATTTTGCCACCTTAGTTTTCCACCTCAATCTAAGACTAATTCTCACTTGATGAGTCACCTCAAGACCTGCTCCCATCATCCTAACTACCCAAGACTTAATCTCGCTTCAAAACTAAATTCCTAATCAACTACATCCTTCTTAATCTCTTATTTTTATCATTTTGTAATGGGTGCCACACTTGACATGAAGAAAAATATAAAAAAAATAAAAAATAGTAATTTTCACTTATTCTAAGGTTGTCAATGTTAGTGAACCCATAGTTGATGTCAGTGGGATCACCGGTATTGGTTATATAATCCAAACTCCAACCTAATGTTTAGGTCAAAAAAAATCAAGAAAAATCATTCTTACTTGCATTTAGGCTCTTGGAATTCATAATTTTGACATCTTAGCCTCATGTCATCTTGTATAAGTCAATCAAGATAAGGAAAAAAGATCTTGAGGACTAAAAACACCCACTTATTCTCTCTATTTAGCCATCAATTTAGACTACCTAATAGGAGCCATCAATCTAGCACTTATCATTTAGTTACCACTATAACTAAGTACATCACTTATTTTTTAGGTCTTTTAAGCATTTACTTTGCTATCAGTTTATATTTACTATTCATTACTTTACACACTCCTAACTAAACCCCCATGAGGGAGTTATAAAGCTTCCTTGCTTGTTTACGCTTGACTTGACACACAAAACCTCTAACCAGATCTACCCAAATCATACACTCTATCTCTCATAACTCTCCCCAACCTTTTAGACCTGATCACAATAATTTCCCAAATCTAAAAAAGCCTTATGTAAGCTCCTAGGAAATTATCTACCCTATAAACCTTGGTAGCCTAACCAACATCAATCACCTTCACCCACTGACCTTGGCAACATAACTAATATCAGTCACCTCTTTACCGATGTTGGTGACTGTGGATTTCTTAAACCTTTCCAAAATCTACTCAAACAACTTCTAAAATAAAAATAAAATACACCACCTACACCTTATCACTCTCTGTTGTACTCAGGTTGTGAATAATGGTAACATTATTTCTCTTTCACTCTCTCTTTACCTCTCTTTTAATTATTTATTATTCTTTTGTCTCTCAAAAGTGGACTATCATCTTTAAGAAAGTTTCACACTTCCTAGAACAAATGTGTAGCTTGGGAGCCCACTCATTTATTTATTAACAAACATTTTGTGGTAGTGTTTTCTTACTTGTAGGTAGTCCTCCCCAACCAAAGAAGAGTGCTCACAATGTCTGGATACGGTTCACAAAACCAATCTGAGTTCATTATAATCACTTATCCCTATCATTCTCTTCTAGTTTTCTTTGAACAAGAAATAGATAAGATTTAAAAAAAAAAATTTGGCATGCTTGATGGGACCCTAGAGTTTTCCTTTGGTCCATTTCTTATTTTAAGCATTCATATAGGTGCATTATAGTGAAAAATTCATTTCTTGCATTTTCTCCTCTCCTCTCTTAAAATGAAATATTCAACATTTTTATTTTTTGTTTAAAAGCATTAAACTAAATTTTTATTTTTGTTCTCTTTGCCTCTAAAAGCAATTTATCATTTTTCTTACAAGTTAAAAAGAATCTCTTCTTTACTTATTCTTCCAATCACATTAGGATAGTGAATTTTATTCACTGCTCCTATTTCATCTTTATTTTCATTTGAATCTAAACATTTCATATTTAGGTTTAAAACATACTACATCTCATTATGTGATTGTTACATATTAGCTCACCTAGTTACCTACAATAATTATGAATAAATTATAGTGTACCTATGTTACACAACCAAAACACATTCACACAAAAAAAATCTAAACTCACCTGAGAAAAGGCCCATCAGGATCTCATCATTTGGTGGATCACACCCTACCTAGTTATCCTAATTATATTTCACCACCAAGGGGATAACCCACTTAATTCACTAGTGGAGTATATATACTAGACAGAAGGTATATTTTGGCTAAGTAGCCTAGCTTGGCTCCAGGTCTATGAAGTGCAAAGATTAAGCTCTTATAACAAGCCACATACCTAGTCTAACATTGATTTCCTCTTGAGCACTAAAACTAATGTGAAACTAGTTTTATATTGCTTTATTGTACCTTCGATAAAAAAAATTCTCTTTTCACTATTCGATTAAGGTAAAAGCCAACACGAGACTAAAAAATTATTTCTAGGACATAATAGTTGTTGCTTGCATGCTCTTTTTCTATTTTTATATTGCCTTTTGTATTTTGGAGTTAGTAAAGATGTTTTTCTATTAATTTTCAAAATCAATACCATCTCTAATACTTGATCTTAATAACCTATCATATTAGGTTTTCTAAGTTTTGTTCCTTCTTACATACACCTCTTGCATCCACCATTTACCTAGTTTCTACTTATGGGTTTCTAAAACATTAGTTTTTCGATCTCCTAGGATATTATAGTGACCAACATTAGTTAACTATACCGACATTGATAGATTTTAGCTACTCACATCAGCTAATCCATCAACATCAACAAACTTTTGTTACCAACATCGATCAAGTGATCGACATCGAAAACTATGTAATTTTCATTTTATCAAAACAATAAGCTAAAATAACCCACTTACCTACACTCAAACCTATTTTTTCCTTATTATTTCACTAAAATAGGGTAGTAAGAATATTTATACTTCCTCTTTCATGGTATTAATGTGAGCTCAAGCCAAAATTCTTGCTGATTACATAAGCTGGCAACCACTTCCACCTTCCCCTCTTGTTTCTAAGTCTGTCATGGAGCATACTTTAGATATAGAACATACACCTAACCCCAGAGAAATTCCCATTTTTCCTAAAGGAGATAAGTATTTTTATAAATTTCTTGATCATAATGTGGCAGCTCTTTAGCATTACCTTACCATGAGCCAAATCCACAATTCTTCAAGTGACCCAATCTATGGTATGCCAACCTCTCTAATGGAAAGAACTTCAGTTTTAGTTACCTCCACTATTTTTTTTATGGTTACTCAAATCACCAATTTTAAAAGTAACCCAACTATAAATAATGTCTAGAGCATATCATCACCACCTACCCAATCCCAAATAAACCTTGGTGTGACTTCCCTACTTTCACAACCACAACTAGTTCAGTCAAGTCACACCCCATTTAAAAAATTAGTGGTACCTATTCCATATACCCTCATGCCTATAATTACCTAAATTATGACTCACCCTTCATCCAATCTAACCATTCCAATAACCCAACCTACAATAATAACAACCAACCAAAGCATAGTCTCTAACCCAATAGGACAAGCCCCTTTTCTTTATGCACCCCAACATATGACTCATTATCCTTATATAACCCCAACACAACCTCAATAAGATAGTCATATTCTCCCTCTACTTCCTATTAGGTTCTCTATAATTTATGAGGTATCCAACAAACAAATCCTCTTCTAGACCTCATTAAGATGCTGAACAACATGATGTCTAATCTAGAGACATCCATTTTTGGTTCAAAAAATGTGTTATCTTAAGATAATATATGGAATGAACCCATCTATCCTTTTATGCATATTCATCCTTATCCAAGCCAATGTGAACTCCCTAAATTTACTCATTTTTATGGTAAAGAGGATGCACAATAAATTTTTTTGATCATTTAGACATGTTAGCTATTTAATAGGGCATGATGATGAATTATTACTTCACACTTTCCTTATGTCTCTTTTGGGTGATACCTTAGATTTTTATAGCTATATAACTCAACACTCCCTTTTATCATTTACATAACTCACACAAATATTCATAGACCATTTCTCTATTAACATCTTTAAAAAGGTTTCTATAATAGACCTTTATTATATTAGATAATTTAATGATAAATCTATTACAAATTTTGTTGCTCACTAGAGAGGCTTGATTAATCAACTCTCCTTTTCCTTACCCCAACCTAAGCTTATTGAGATCTTCTCAAGGGCATGTTATAAGCATATCTTATCCACACTCTAAGAACAAACTTTCCACACATTTTATGAGGCCTTTACAATGGCACAAAAAATCAATATTCACGCTATAGATGAATGCAAAGTCAAGTTGTGTAGTAAGAATCCCAATTCCAAATAAAATGACTCTTCCTCTTCTAAAACTTCTCCTTCTAACCAAAAATATAAAGGCTATACCAACATGGTGGTTTTTAATTTATCCTCTTCCATAACCACAAACCAATTGAATTCCTTGACTTCCTAAAATTTGACCAAGAAATTCCAACAATGACATGAACAAAGAGAATACACTCCCATTAGGGAGTCATATACACCCATTTTGGAGAAACTATTACAACAAGGTCTCATAAAGTTTCCTTAGATCAAACCTCCTATATAGTTTGATTCCTCCTATCATATTCCAACTTGGTACAAGGAAGATGAGTTTTATGGCTACCATCAAGTCAAAAGCCACAATTATAATAATTGTAAGACATTCAAAAACATTATTCAAGATATGCTTGATATGGGTGATATCATCTTGGATAATCCTAATTCACCCCATAATCAAAGAATAGATGTGTTCAAACACCCTTTTCCTAACCATTCACCTAATCAAAATATTATTTAGACCATAACCAACTCAGGTGATCATAATATACATATGGTTAATATGGTCTTTCCTTTACCTCTAGTTCAACCTTCCCCACAAGAGGAAGCACCTATTTTATTGAATCCTCCATAGTCAATGGAATTTATTTTTCCAATTCTTCCTCCCTAGGTATAAGTTCCTATTTCATCCATTCCACTACCACGTGAGGAAGAACCTCTATTACTACTTCTGCCATCAGAGCAGCCAGTATTGCCAATTCCTTTTATAGCAATATTGCCTATTCTTTTGCCTATGGAAGACCATGGCTTACTTATTATGCAACCACATGTTTAATGGAACATCATTCCTATATTATACCCTCTTAAAGAACCTTCTTCACCTACCTCTCCTCCACTGATAGAGATTAGTACCCCATCCACTCCACCTTTGCACCTTGAAGAGTCAATTTTATCCACTCCTACATTTGATGGGAGACCTATTATGCCTACTCCAATTGTACCACTCTTAACCCTTCATTTACCTATGGAGGATCATACTTTACCTATTACTCACCCACATGTTGAGGGAACAATAATACCTATGCTTTACCCACTTGAGGAACCTTCTTCACCTACCTCTCCTCCACCTGAAACAAACATTGTCTCTTCTCCCATCTCTATCAAAGAATATCCCATTGTGGTTCTTTCTCATCTTTGGCCTGAAGTAGTAGAGACCAAAAAATTTCCCCTTTCCCAAATACCTCAGCCTTCTAAAGATACAACTGTATGGCCTACTTTATCTAAACCCTTATTGATGTTGGTGAAAAGTCTAGAATTTCTTGACTCTATGAAGCTAGATCATGTAGTATTTTGGGATTGGCTTAAAACTCCTTATCCAACATAATGAATGTCAAACTTTACTACCAGCCAACTAAATACCCTTTACCCTAAGGTCTTTGACAAAGCTAGAGATTCTTCCCTAAAGGCACCTGAAGTTTAGCCATCTATGTCAAAACCCTCACCCTCATAGGCATCTACCACATTAAAATAGTTACCTTAGGTGTATGCCCTATCTTTAATTTAATTCATTGATAGGTAAAATTAGATTTAACTCCTTAACCACAAGTTGGAGTGTCATGGCCTAAGACCCAAAAAAAATTTAAGCTCCCTAGGTCTCCCTAATCCTTCCTCCTTCAACCCTCAACTCTACCATCAATTTTAGGACCATAACCCTCTAATTTAGTTGTAGTATCACTGACCCAAGAAAAATAAAAGGTTAAGTTACCTCTGCTACTACCTTTACCACTCGGTACACATTTTAAATATAACTCCATGATATTGAACACTAAGAAAGTGTCATCAAAACATGTAACTCCACCACCACCAAACAAGGCACCATGTAAAATTACACATTCGACACCTAAACAAAAGAAGGTGTCCACTCCTATTAGCATAAAATGTGTGAGCCCACTTGTAGGCTCTTAGAGATTTTTCCTATGGTATTATTTTCATTCTTTCATAATAAATATTCCTCCCATTAATCTTTATAGTCCTCTTGGAATAAAACCATCTTAGTTTGATGATACATAAGTGTGTTTATATCATCATTCACCTAGACATTATACTAATAGTTGGAAAGCCCTCACAAAAGTAATTGGACAACACTTTAATGTTGACATTCTCTTTGATGATATTCCCATTAACCTTCTTATTATTCCAACTTTGGCATCCATATTTCCTCCTAATATTCCACCTAAATTCAAACCCAAAGATGTTGTCATACCCTCTTTGCCACCTCTTTCACCTACATTTCAAATCAACACAATTAATGTGGCCACACAGTCACAAAACCAAAAGGATAAAGGTAAGGAAAAGGTCACTGCTCCTTAGGTTCACCCCTTCACCAAAGATACTCCTCATAATCCTAATATTTCCATCTCAAGTGTTCTTAAACCACTTAAGATGTTATTCAAAGCTCAATGGTGAAACAACTTCACCAAACTCCTACGAAAATGTCTTTGTATGAGTTAATCTAAAACTCATCCCAACACTGTCAAGTTTTGATTATTTACTTATAAGCTATTGAAGTATACCCTGATGATCCCTAACCTCTTACTTATTTGGTCAACTTCCTTAATTCCATCTCCTTATTTTCTTTGATTAATTCATAAATTCCACTTCAACACCCTAAAGATCAAGATTTTGCCCTTTTTATTACCATATATATTGATCAAACTCATGTAAAGATAATCATGATTTTTAAGGGAGCTATTATTAATATTATTTCCACCCATGCCTACAAACAACAAGCTCCTTTTACAATTACATGTCTCAAACTGACACAATACTCTATTCCTTTAATGATACCATAACTACTATGGTGGGCACTATTGTCTTACATATACATGTATGTCCTTGTATAATTCTTGATATCTTCTATTTTTTATGAGATTTCCAATATAACATACTACTTGGATGACCTTGAATATGTGTTATGGCATGTGTACCCTCTAATTTTCTCCATTGTGTCAATTTTGAGCATGATGGACAAGTACATGTTATACCCACTAGCCCACCTCCATTTAAAACATGTAACATGACTTACAGTTCAAACGATTTCCTCATTCCATTGAAAAAATCATCTTCCCTACATGATACTTTTGAAGCTTACACAAGTTCCACTCCCTTGGTTACATAGATACTAGTAACATAAATTCCTGACTAGGATCCCATAGAGGAGACTTTTCAATGTATGCCACTCAGTGAATATTGTTTGTTGACGCTCAACATGTTCTATACTCAAAAAGAGTATGGAAAGCTTCATATAAACCCAAATTATCATCCTCACATTTGGACGATCATCACTTATTCCCCCCCTAACATTTGATCTAATTTCACATATGGGGAAATTAATCAAGATCCCATTATTAGCAATCCATCTTCTTCACCACAACCATTTACCTTTGACTTCTCTTTCCTAAGAAACCCTAGTTTTTCACACACCTGTCTCTATTAATGTTCCTAAAAAGGATTTGTTTTGGGTCATTATGAACAGGGTGTCTATATGCCTATTGAATATCCTAATAGTAACACCATTTAAAATGCCAAAAAGAGGAATGGAGTGGGATATGACAAAACAACTAAACTCACTAAAACATCACATGAACTAATTATTGAAGAACCTGTCTCTCATTCTCCACCTTATTCTCCACCATCACCTATCAAATCAGAGGTATCTATACCTCCTAATTTTTTTTCAATAAATGCCATCAATTTGGGGCCTCTCACCTATCACCAAGATAAGGAAATGAGGTCCCTTCCTCTCATTCATCCTAAAATAATTGATGAAGATTCTCTCACTATTAACACTATTTAATGTTAGGATGATCAATAAATTCTCACATACATGGGTATGGATGATTCTTATATCCAATGATCCCTTCCATCTAAAATTAAAGCTATGTTAAATGATTTAACCACTGACATCAACCTGCCCTCTCATGATAACCATCACATCCTCAAGATTGGCTAATCTTTAGATTCCTCTAAGCAAGTTGATTATGCCACATTTATTAATAACCATAGCAAAGTCTTTGCTTGATCTTATAATGACATGCCTACCATTGACCCCTCCATTGTCACCAATCAAGATGCCAAACTTGTAAATTAGAAGTTTTACAAGATTCATCCTCATGAGCTCTAATGCCTCCTTTATATTAACTTTATCCAACCCATGTACTACTCACAATGGATTTCTAATATAGTTCCTATGTTGAAGGCAACTGGAGGAATCTACATTTGCACAAACTACTATGCGTTAAACATCAATTGTCTAAAAGATGACTTTCCATTACCAAGTATCAGCTAACTTGTTGATATAATGGTGGGTCGTGAGATGTTATCACTTATGGATGGGTTCTCTAGATATAATCAAATCTTGGTTGCTTTTAAATATCAACACAAGATAACTCTCATTACCCCATGGGGGACTTTTTATTATCAGGTCATGCCTTTTGGTTTGAAGAATGATAGTGCCACCTATCAATGCACCATGACTTACATTTTCCATGATATCTTACATAAAATAATGGAAGATTATGTGGATGATTTACTCAATAAGTCTAAACTTCAGCAAGATCACTTGATGATTCTCAAAACCATATTTACTTGTCTCCTCCAATATAATGTTCAACTAAATCCAAAAAAATGTGTAATTGGTATTCTTTCCAATAAGCTTTTAGGTTTTATAATTTCTCTTCATGGTATTGAGGTTTACTCAGCTAAGGTTAAATTAATCCTAGAGATGCCTCCACCTATTAATATCAAATAACTTTGTAGCCTACAAGGTAAAATTCAGTGAATCTATTGATTCATATATTAGTTGTTAGATCATTGACAACCCTTTCACCATCTCCTCAAAGAGGATGTCTCCTTCCATTGGAATATAGATTTCCAAGAATATTTTGATACACTTAAATAATATCTCCTTTCACCATTGGTTCTTATTCCACCTAATGAAAACTAGCCTTTCTACCTATACATCTCCACAATAGACCATTCTCTAGGTGATGTGATTACACATCGAGACAACCAACATTAGGAATAGGTGGTTTATTACATAAGATACACACTTATTGATTATGAGACTCAATATACCCATACTAAAAAACTTTGCCTCACATTGGTCTTTTCTACCTCCAAGCTTCTCAATTATCACCTAAATCATAAAACCTATGTGGTCACCCATATTGATCCCCTCAAATGCATGCATTATAAGCCATATCACAACCAATGTGTAGCTTGTTGGCTCAATATTCTTACTAAATTCAACTTAGAATTCATTCAACCAAAGTCTATTAAGGGGTAAACAATTATTGACCAGTTAGTTATTGCCCCTTTACCTCACAATCAACCTTCAAACCTCAAATTCCTTAATGAATCCATTTCAATTCTCTCCACAAATGATGTCTCCTATCAAATGATGATGTTCTTGAATGGGTCTAAATGTCAATATAGTGGGGGTGCGAGAGTCATTATTATTACTTTAGATGGTGAGCCTATGCCTTTGTCATTTAAACTAGAATTTTGAATGCACTAATAATATGGCTAAATATGAGGCTTTGATCTTAGGACTTCAAACAACTCTTTTCTTGGGTATCAAATCAATAACCATTTAAGGTGATTCATAGCTAGTGGTTAACCAGGTTAATGGTTCATACCTATGAAAAAATTAAATTCTATAGTGGTATAAACATCATGTAGATATGCTATTGGGATTATTTGACTCTTACCTCTTAAAAACTATTATTCAATCTATAAATAAGTTTAGTAACATAATGACTTCACTTTCTTCACACATACCCTCTTCATCCTCTTCCTCAAAAATCTATGTCACTATGCATTGCTTAACATTACCATCCTATGTATCGACTAGCATCCTCTTCATCACAAATGTAACCTCAAACCCACATGATTTATGGTATAAGCAACTCATAGATTACCTCTCCTTTTCTATTACCCCTTCTAATCTTTCAAATAATGGGAAATGTGCCTTCATAAAATGTGCTACTCATTACACTATGCTAGGGGAACTTCTCTACAAGTGAGGTTTTGATGGTATTCTTCTTAGATGCCTCACTAGTACTGAGACTCCCTTTGATATTAAGGAAGTACATGATGGGATTTGTTTTGGGCATTTCAATGGTCACACCATTGCTAAGCGTATCCGTTGACTTGGCTATTATTGGCCCAAAATTCATCAAGACTATGTTGATTACATTTGGTATTGTGTCAAGTGTCAACAACATGCTAACCTCCTTCACATTCCATGTCATGCATTGAAAGTCACAAAATACTTTTTGCCCTTATCTAAATGGGTCTTGGATCTAATCAGGGAGATTAACTCTCATTAATCCCTCCATCCTCATTCTATCATTACTACCACTAAATACTTTACCAAGTTGGTCAAGGCCATCCCTCTCATCTCCACTAAAGCTAATAATTTTTTTGAATTCATCAAACATCACATCATCTATTATTTTGGTGTTCCCCATAAAATTATAATAGATAATGGCAAATCTATCAAAAATAAGACTATTCAAAATCTTTGTGATACATTTGGAATCAAATTAAGCTTCTAATCACCATACTATCCACAATAAAATGGATAGGTAGAAGCTTTTAATAAAACATTGCTCAAAATTGTTATGAAGGTAGTGAATGATATGGGCAAGGATTGGCACACACACATTCCTTTTGATATATGGGCTTAATGCACTATTATTCAAACCCTTACAGGTACTACACCTTTTTCCTTGGTATATGGGATGAAGGCTATTTTACCTTTTAAGGTTTAAATTCCCTCTCTTCACATTTCTCTACAAGACATACTTACTAACGATGACTTTTTCCAAGAATGTTTGGCTCAACTCAAATTGCTTGATGAGCACCGACTCATCACCCTTAACCACCTCCAAAGCTATTAAGAGCATATCAAATGTGCTTATAAAAGAAACCTCAAAGAGCAAGATTTTAATATTAAAGATCTCATCTTAAAATAAAATCAACATGTGACAAGCATGGAGAAAATTAAATAGGGTAAGTTTTTTCCTATTTGGTTTGGACCCTATATCATAACTCACAAGTATGGCTCAGGAACTTATCATTTTTTTTCTCTCAAAGGTAGGCTAGAACTTGAGCCTTTAAATCCCTTACACCTCTAACCATTCTTTTGTTAACTAAGCATCACTTCACCTCATGTTTAACTTGAGCTCATCCCTTGAGCATTTGTATTACATTCATTTCCCTTCCTCTTCAACCCTACTCCTATACACTTAGTTAACTTACATAGTGGTATGGTTTTTCCCTCAATGTGGAAAACTTCTAAACCTCTATAGTCTTGTCTATGACTAAAAGCTAAAAAAACAAAAAAAAAAAAAATGGGATATGTGACAAGTTATAAACTCTCGGGTCATGCTTCTCAATATAGACTAGTCCCTTGAAGGAAAACTACGTAACTTCTCTTTTCTACTATCAATAGACTACTCCCTTAAATGACAACTATTTAAACTTAAAAAAATAAATGCTTATACCACTCCCTTGAAGGATGTGTTAGGATCTAGGAAGCACAATTGATTACTTTTCTATAAGTAATTAAACATAGAATTGAACCAAAATGATTAAGTAACTAGAAACTTGAAACAACAAAGAATATGAGAAACAATACTATCTGTATTAACACTCTTCTTGAATACAATAAAGAAATCTTCCTCTCCTCTTCACACCTCTTAGGTGTATAGTATTTCACTCAAGAGTTCTCTCTCTCTTTCTCAACCACAACTAACTCAACACCCTAAGTTTTTATTCCCTCCTTGATAGCTTCAATTGATCTCCTTGACCTTGCACCTTGTAGATCTCCTTTGACCTTCCTTTCTTGCTTCAATGCTTTACTTGCCTTAATTACAATACATGCCTCATGGGTCTCTTAAATAGGATCCCAAGCATACAATAATTAGACTTCTAATTACAATAATTAGAAACACAAACTCGACTTAGATTAGTCTTCAACATGCAAACACTCTCAGACCTCTTAGAATTAGATGAGTCTAATTATGTAAATGTGTTCTAGAAACGCATGTAAATGCATGCACATTCATAGGTGACCAACGTCAGTTGTTGTTAGTCTACTCCTGACTGGCGTTGGTCGATCCCTAGTCCCTACCTAACTGACATTGGTAATACTATCAATGTTGATTATTGGTTGAACTTAACAACCTCCTAATTAGCATCTTGGTGAAGCTTTTAGATCCACAACTTAACAATCTCCCACTTGGAGATAAATAGTTACACCTATACAGCAACCTCCACTAACCATCTCAGGCACCTCCATCTTTAAGTTTAATTTTGAAGACGAACCACCACACATCCTGTGATGCTACACCTATCATCCAAGTAACCTGCCACCTTTGAACCTACATACCATGTAGAGAAGTGTTTGACCCTGCATAAATACCTATTACTAGTCCCTCTCAAATACTTGAGAATCCACTAAACTGCTCTCCAGTACTCCTTTCCTGAATTGGCTCTAAACTTTATGACAACTCCCACTACTTGGGAAAACTCAGGTTTAGTACATACCATGTACTTAACCTCATCATGTGAATTAAGACACTATTCTGTGAACAGTCCATCCATAGGTGTGCTAACCTATTCTGCATCCTACATCTTAAACCTTGCCACTGCCTTATTCACACAATCATCTTGAGACAACATCAACTTGTGATCTTCCCTATCTCTAGACATACTTATGCCAAAGAATCTTGCTACTCCAGATTCTTCATGACACCCATCTAAACTAACTTTACCTTTAGCTCAACAACCCTCTAAATGTGTAACTCTGTAACAAACATACACACTACAATAACAAGATAATGTAGTTAATATTATCCAACCTGGTAAAATAAAACACAATGGTTAAACCTCCATTATCTTGTAGCCTACTCAAGACCATATACCCTGGCCTTCTATCTCATGTGTCCATCCACTCTCTTCTCTAACTTGGGAATCCATTCATATGTCAGTGCTTTTATCCTAGTTGGCAAATCTACCAAAACTCTTGCTTGGTTCTCTTCCAAAGAATTTATGCCATGCTCCCACTGTTTCCTAGATTCTACCTACATTACCTCTTCACATCTTCCTGGTTCTTGACCATCAATAAGCAAAAATTAATATAAAGAAGGTGAAAAATGAATATGAGGTCCACTTACCCTTTCAGTCCTCCATATGGGTGTTTGAGACTCCTTGATATCTTGTTGTCTGCCCAACATCCATTTTAGTGACTGATCTCAGCCATCTCTCAGTCTGCACTCAATCGACATCAGTTCCATGTGACTGACCCTCTTGCCGATGTCAGTTCCCCCTAACTAATGTCGATCTCCACCTACCTGACACTACCGACTCTGCTAGTCTACACATGACTGATGTTGTTACCTAACTGATCGATGTCGGTTCCATGTGACCAATGTCAGTAACTGTGTTTTCCTCTAAGTGATGACTTTTTCACCTAGAATCTCATCTTGGATCAAAACCCTATTCGTATTACCCTACTCATAATTATTCAGCCCTTGTGACTGATCTCTACCCATCATCTCCTCCATAAACACTAAGGCTTCCCTGTTCTTGTCAAAAACATCAAATTTATATTTCCTATAATGACCCCAATTTATGCCCTCTGAATTTGAACTCATACCCTTTAACTCAAGAACATCCATTCCCTTATTCATGTGACCAAGCCTACTAAGCCACATCTTCAAATCTACAGCTATAGTAGATAAACTGAAAGTAGAATCAGTAATACAAGTAAATAGATAAAGAGTACCTACTTTCTTACCTCTTGTTAAAATAAGTGCACCCTTAGAAACCTTCCAAGAATCGACTGTGAGAGTTACTATGCATCCCTCATCACCCAACTTTCCTACAGAAACCAAACTCTACTTTAGGACTGGGACATGCATAACCTCCTTCAACACCCATGTGTTGCCCATCTACAATTCTAGCTACACTTTCCCTTTGCCAACCATTCGACAAGGTGTACCATCCCATAAATAAAGCTCTCCAAAGTCTCCCTAGACATATTCATGGAACAATTCTCTATTTGGGGTTGCATGAAAAGTAGCACCAGAATCTAAAACCCATGATTCTACCTAACTATCCAAAGAAAGTATGAGAGCATCTTGTGCCGCAATACCTACAACTTTTGCTTCTTCATTACCTTCATGTTGATTTTCTTTATCCTTCAACCAACAATCTTTCTTTGTGTGTCCTCTCTTTCCACAAAACTAGCAGGTGATACCTCCATTTCTGGATATGGATCTCTTTCCCATCTTTGACCTTGATTTCCCTTGCTTGACCTTCTCTCTTTGCCTTCCCCTAATTTCAACACTTAAAGCATTCCCTGATGATTCACCTGTGCTTTTTTTATGAATATCTTCATTTAAGATTACACTAACCACATCATCAAATTTTAAGATTTTTGAAGCAAATGCAGTATTACTTATTGCCAGTACAAAACTATCCCAACTTTCAATAAAGAGCATAAGATTAAGAGAGCCTTTATTTCATCATCAAAAACAATATTGACTGAAGCTAACTGGTTTACCAAACCATGGAAATCACTAAGATGACTATATACCAATCCACCTTCCTGCATTTGCAAAGTAAATAACTGCTTCGTAAGAAATACCTTATTTGAAGCTGAGGGCTTTTCATATAAATTTTCCAAAGATTCTATCAACTCTTCTATTGTCTTACACTATGATAAGTTGGAAATCATAGATGATGTAAGGCTCAACCTTATGGATCCCATAGCCTTCTGATCAAGAACATTCCATTCTTCATCCTTCATATCTATGGGCTTGCATGCAACCCCACGCAATGGTAAGTACAAATCTTTTTGATACAGATAATCTTCTATCTGCATCCTCTAATGTTGATAATTATTGTTGTTAAACTTCTCCATTTGTAGCTTACTTTTTTCTACCATTATTGTACTCCCACTCAATCAAAAACCCCTGAGAATGATCTATAATCAAATAATAACCTGCTCCCTGCAACCTTGCTCTTATACCACTTGTCAAGATCTAGGAAGCACAATTGATTACTTTTCTATAAGCAATTAAACATGGAATTGAACCAGAATGATTAAGTAACTAAAAACTTGAAACAACAAAGAATATGAGAAACAATACTATATATATTAACACTCTTCTTGAATACAATAAATAAATCTTCCTCTCCTCTTCACACCTCTTGGGTGTATAGTATTTCACTCAAGAGTTCTCTCTCTCTTTCTCAACCACAACTAACTCAACACCCTGAGTTGTTATCCCCTCCTTGATAGCTTTAGCTGATCTCCTTGACCTTGCACCTTGCAGATCTCCTTTGACCTTGCTTTCTTGCTTCAATGCTTTACTTGCCTTAATTCCAATACATGCCTCATGAGTCTCTTAAATAAGATCCCAAGCATACAATAATTAGACTTCTAATTATAATAATTAGAAACACAAACTCAAGACTTAAATTAGTCTTCAACATGCAAACACTCTGGGACCTCTTAGAATTAGACGAGTCTAATTTTGGAAACGCATTCTAGAAATGCATGCACACACACAAGTGACCAATATTGGTTTCTATCAGTCTAATCCTGACCGACATCAACTAATCCATGGTCCCTGCCTGACCGACATTGGCAATACTACTGATGCTGGTTACTGGTTGAACTCAGCAACCGCCTGATTAGCATCCTGGTGAAGCTTTGAGCTCCACAACTTAACAAGATGGCTAAGCCAAGCTTTGTTCTCAAATAGAAATAATAATAATAAAGCTTCTCATATTGATCATCTTTATATGACCTTAACCCATACAAAATTACATTGTAGGATTCCCTCATTGATCAATATACACAAGAAAAAGAATTTTTAAGTCATGGACTTACCTATAGTAGCTCTCTAGTCACCCACAATAGGGTCATATCATCCCCACTTCGTAGGTTATCCTAACCAAACATTTTCCCTTTTTGCCCTTATACTCTTTCCAGGGACTATAAATCTCACTTAACATAAAGTAAACATGATGATTCTCTAACAAACACAATGGTTCAAAGATATAAGGCATGAGAGAAGCTCATTTTCCTAAGCCAATTTATGTTTTGATTATGGTCTTTTCTAGTACATGAGCATTCTACCTCTTTATTTTCCAATCCACATCACATGTCAATATCTTTATTGAGATGAAAAACAACATCATACCAACACTATCAATGCCTACTCAATTTATTTTATGCATACACCATCACAAATATGGAAACATGCTAAAATAAACTAACATAACAAACATATTCATTTTAAGCATACACCATCACAAAATATGAAGTGCTAAGATGAAACTAACAAACCAACTATGCATATACCATCACATATATGGGAAAGGCTAGTATAACTCAACTAACATGATCAACATTAACATCAAAATTAACATAAAATTAAATAATCAACATCAACATGATCACAATCATAATAAATGCATCTCAAAATCATAATAAAGAAACATCTCATATATATATATATAAGATCAATAACATGTCCATCAATACATCATCATAATATCATCTCTCTCTCAAAATGTTCATCTCACATCTTCAAATCATAAGCTAGTGTACATATAGCATATATAACTGAAAAAACAAATACACTAGTACTTAGAGTCCTTGAGGCTCTCTATGTGGTCGTGAAGAAGTAGTGTCATCATCATTCTCAGCTCATCTATGTCTATGTGAGCTACAAGTCATGGCTAATGTCACTGATCTCTCTTACTCTCTAAACTTAGAGTACCTCAGCATATATTTAAACTCTTTGATGGCCCTCTCATAATAGGCAATATCATTAAGGGTAGTAGTGTATCTCATTAGAGATATAATATGTGATAGTCCCATAGCACCTATTAACAACCTAGCCTATATTGGTCCCTATGGTGGAAGAAGAGGAGCAACCTAACCTACTACTCTCATTCTATCCCTCTCCATTGTCACTATAGTCACTTGACTTTGTAACACTCTGACCTATCCTTGTAGTGCTACCACCTAGCCATGTAGTACCCCAACCTATCCCTACAATGTCACCACCTACCCTTATAAGGCTAATACATGTGCCTGTGTTGTATCTCTAGCCTACACTACTACATCTCATTCCTATATGGCTACATCCTTCTCTCTCACCAACCCTTATAAATTTGGTGGTGGCCTTTTGACCTCCACTATGTAATGTAAACCTTCCCACCAAGATGTATATGCTACTATGCATCGTAGATCTCCAACACCTAGACCTATTAGTAGCTCCTCAAAATCTAGCCAATTTATCTCTTAGGGAAATGGTAGGAGTGCATATATGTCATCCCTCTTATATCTATGGAAGGTAGGTGGTATATCCCATAGTAGATTGAACTACCTCTTGACCTATACCATGAGTACCATCTCTAACTCACCAACTCATCTCCCCTTAACCCATAGTGAGAGCTACAATCCAATAAGCAATGTGGCTATCCTCTAAATATGGGGTATGTCAAGTAGGGTCTCCATAAAATATCCATAAGGATCAAACCCTTAATCATGCACCTATAATAGGTAATGTCATGCACTACACCATCTACTCGAGTCTACACCATACCCTCTCTCCAGCATATGAAACCAATCCTAAAGCTAGCTAGAATCATTGTTGGTAACCCCAATGGTCATGTCACCACAACATGTTCATATACCCAATAGTGTAGTATATGGCCCACAAACAAACTATATCACCATCGTCATCTCAAACCCCTTATCTCTTTGTATAACTGCACCAAAAATACTAGACCCCATGCAAAAATAGTCCATTTCTCAACCATCTATACAATCACACCTATTAATGTAATTATAAATCTAGGACCATTTTCATTTGGTAATGTATACACTATGATCTTGATCATCATTAGGATGTTTATTCAGTGTTTCTCCTCATCAACCATATACAATGGCTCATAGGTGAAGCTCACTAAATGATAATTCACCTTGTTAACATGATCACCATAGAATGTCACCATATGGATATCATGCTCCTCTCTCAAGCATGTGAAGAGCTCCTCATCTTAGAGTGGTAGCCATAAAATCCTATAGACATCCTCTTGGGTCACTATCAACTCTTGAGTTGGTAGACGGAAGGTGTTAGTGGTGTGATCTCACCTCTTAATCAATGTTATCATAAGGCTCACATCTTAGGCAACTCAAGAATATCATCAAACTCCTCCTAACCCCATGCTTTCCATGTTCTCCCACTCATGTAAAGTGACATACCTCCTCATATGCATCAAAATCCTTGATAGATGATCTTGTAATGTCAGCTCTATCCTCTCTTATATCCATACACACACTACTCAAGTCACATACTTTATAATATAATCTATCTCCTCCTTTTTTTCCTTCTCTTTGGGAAAACTACATTGGTTTGAGGCCTTCCATCTAGCTATGTAGGTAGCACTAACTTGACATGGGGTCCTTGAGGTTAGCTTGGCCATATACCCACCCAACTCTCTATCGTACTCTCACCTCTCTACCTTAAGCTTCATTACCTATTTATCCCAACCCTAGGAACAATTGCCTATCACAACTCTAGGCCTCATGGTCTATATCCCTGAACCTTGACCCTATGCCCTCTCTTTTACACCCTAGTCCTTATAACCTATCTCAATCTACCTTTTTTACCCATTTCCATTCACACACTTCTAATCATACCTTACATTTTTTTCTCAGGATCTAGGAGAACTACATTATCTTAAGGCCCTAAATTGGGCTATGTAGGCAACAATCAATTGACACAAGGTCTTTTAAGGCTAGCTCAACCATTGGGCTAGTTGACTACTTCCATTAGGGATCTAAATTGACCCTTTCTCCTATTTTTCTAGTTCTTCATAATCACTGACATTAGATTTACTACCAACAATAGTGCTTTGTAGGAATAAGTGTCAGCTAACACTGATAGACACCTTCCAACCTTAGTGTTGAGTCAGTCGATGTTGGTGGACCCCACTAATGTAAATGACTAGCTTGGCCCTAGGGCTAAATGACCCATCCCAAAAACTACCATTTTAACCTAAAAACATACCCTAAATTCCCCCAACTTATCCTAAAAGTACCCTACCCAATTTCCTACCCCTATACTAACATTTTCTATCCCCCCACCTCTAAATTATCCTATAACCTCAAAATACCCAAATGAAGTTTCAAAACAACTCATAGAGACTCTTAATTCATCTATGCATCTTCTCCAAGTTAACATAACTAGTTCTTGTGGTGTTTTACCTCCCACTAGGTCCCCTCCTTGCTCTATCATCTCAGTCACTCTCACAGCTCTATTTCTTAAATGAGTTTAGTCAGTTGCCAAACCCCTTTTTTCAGGTTTGGTTAGCCATCGATGTTGGCATTCTTGACCTAATCTATTGACATCAACACTTATGCTTAATGATATTAGTAACATTACCCTAATATACTAATTTTGGCAATATTTACTATCAATATAAAGGATATCACTAACATCAACACTATTAAACTAATGTTTTTTCCAATAAGCAACCCAAACTTTTTAGACTTTACCCATACTTTGGGGCAACCTAGAGATCACATATATCTATCTAACCATGGAAACCACCCTTGGAAATCACTTAACTCTCCACCCAAGATGAGTTTGCTTAGAGATCATGATTATCTCCTCACTCATTAACCATTTTACACCAACCTTACATCATTTGTCTTGATTACTTATGCTATTCTCCTATGGTTGGTTATTGTATATACACATGTATATTAGGTGTTTTAGATGGTAACTAAGCTCATCCTATCACCTAAAACATTTTAAGTTTTCTAAGGGCACTTTTTACCTTATATACTTGGGACACATTGACCATTAGAGTTATAACTTTGATTATTTTGACCTATCAACTATCACTTATAAGCTATGCATTGGCTATTTCTATCTAAGTCCTCCTCAACCTTACCTATTCTTGACTTTATCAACTATAGCTCATAGTAGAAAATACACACAAAGTGATACTCAATTCTCTACCACTCAACTAATTACCATTTTATCAAACTGATACCTAAATCCAATCTCTCCTCCATTGATTCCCATTTTGAGGGGGGATACGTCATCTAATACTTGGACCATCTAACTCTTATTTCTATCTTGAAAACTTATTAGTATAGATTACAAGATAAAAAGGGGTAAATATAGACACCAAAATTATGTCATACACATGTGCATAACTCCTTATTTCAAAACCCCTTTTAGCCCATTTTTCAATAATAACAAATAGCCTCCTTAACCCATGATTTTAGCCCTCAAACATTATGGGTAACACCTTTATGGTATGCTATCCCATCTTATGGGTAACACCTCTATTTCCACCATCTCCACCCAAGAATCTTATTTTAACAATAATCCCTACAATACCACCATCCAAAACCAACCCACCTAACCAACCAACCAATAACCCTTCTAGTATAGGAACAACCCAATCTTTGGGCATCTATACCACACTTACCCTTAGAATATACTCTACTAGTGTTTCCACCCTTCTTCTTATCCCCAATCTACTAACCTCCACTCCATTATTAATATTTATGGTGTCCATACCTTCTACCCTTCCACCCATTAGTACCAAGGTCAACACCCATACTCAACCTATCAACCCAACCATAACTCTA
Organism: Torreya grandis; assembly: GCA_037957365.1. NCBI lineage: Eukaryota > Viridiplantae > Streptophyta > Pinopsida > Cupressales > Taxaceae > Torreya > Torreya grandis. The sequence goes on along the minus strand of JARHVA010008050.1, from coordinate 323,277 downwards.
ACCCAATCTATGTCAATTCCACAACAAATGCATATTTCACCTAACCCAAGCTATATTCATAACCCAAAAGGGTATATGTATCCATAATCTACCTAAACTCTTGTATCCACTTACCCATATAAGGAATCCTCTCAACCACCCATGTCTGCATATCAATATGTGGCAACCTCTCAACCTTCCAATAGCTATTTGCATGTTACACCTACACAAGCCTAATATAATTTACCCTAAAACTATGGGGGTTCACAACCACACATATAAATAGTTAAGATGTTAATGGACAAGATAACTAATTTGGAGTCATCTATTTCTAGTTCCTATAACTTCTTATCATATGAACAAATTTATAACCAACTAATTCATCCATCTATCCCATTCTAACCTTATCCTCCTTAATGACAACTTAAGAAATTTTCAAAATTTTAGAGCAAGGAAGATCATTAGGAACATCTTTAATAATTGAGACAGTCTTATTATTTAATTGCTTATGATGATGCTCTCCTTCTTGACACATTTCCCATGTCCACATTTTGTCTGACATTATATTGGTGTAGTGTTCTTACAAAGAACTCCCTCTTTTTTTTTCCAAGTTAGCTCAAACCTTCTTAGATCATTTTTAGATAAATATATCTAAGAAAGTTTCCATCACTAACCTCTACTCCATTTAACAATTTGAGGAAGATTTAATTGCTTATTATGTGGCCCATTGGAGAGGTTTTGTAAACCAACTCTCATTATTTTTTCCCCAACCTGATCTAATAGAGCTTTTCTCTCAAGCTTCTACCAAACATATTTCTTTCACTCTATAGGTGTTAAATTTCAAGACATTTGATGAGGATTTCACCATGGCATGAAAATTAGAGATTATATCCATTGATGAGGGGAAGCTAAAATTGACAAATAAGAGTTATAGTTTCAAGTCAAATGAAACTTCCTCCTTGAAAACCACCAACCACTCCAATATAACACCAAAACCAAGGGAACCATGAATGCAATTATCCTTAAAGATACCCCTCCTTTGGTTATTAACCAATAAAAATATTTTTATTCTTCAAACAAGAATACTTGAAACAAAAACCCTAACAACCAAAAGAATTATACTCCAATAACGGAGTCATATGCTTTAGTTTTTGAATAGTTGTTGAAAGGAAATATCATATAACTTCCTTCAATCAAACCCCCACAACAATATAATTCCTCTCATCCTACACTTGGTTAGTATAAGGAGAATGACTTGTGTACCTTACACCATGTCATTAGGCATGATGTGAATAAGTGAAATACCTTAAAAAGCATTATCGAAAAGTTGATTAACAAGGGGGAACTTGTGATAGATAATCCTAATGCACCTCAAAATCAGTTCATTTGACATATTTAGACAACCTTTTTTTATCCATTCCCCTTTCCTAAATATTGAAAATAATAAAGATAACTTCTATCACAACCATGAGGTCCATATTGTCAAAGTGATCCTTAGTGATCTCATTGTTGAGGAAACCATTACCCAAACCAATTTTTTTCCCCTCCACTTATTAAGGTAATGGAGTCACCTTCTATTCCTTTGAAAACTAAAACAAAGGAAGAAACTATTCCCCATTATCCACTTATTTAGGTAGTGGAGCTACCAACCTCTCCTTTGGAATGCATACCAAAGGAGACAACCATTACCACCATACCTTTCTCTTCCATCATATCTCAATACACTCTTCCTTTGGAAAGCATTCATAAGGAAGAAGTCACTTTATTTACCCCTCTCATGGAGGAATCACCTTCCCAAACCTTAGAGCCTTTGATTGAGGAAAAGCAAAAGGTAACCTCTTCCCTATCTTAACCTATGGGTTTGTCCTTTCAGACCAATACTGAAGGAACCAAACCCATCTATAAGCCTTTCTCTATATTAGTTCAAAACTTAGAATACATATCCCAACCCAACATATATCATACCACATTTTGGAACTATCTTGGGATCCCTTATCCAACCAAGAAATAACCCTGAAACATACATTTTCAATCCAAACTTACACTTCCATTAGTAAACCTAACATCACCCAAACTAAACTAGTATCAACCTCTACCTCTCTAACCATAGTTTCACCACCCAAAGTAACCCAAACACCTTTTATCATCCCAAAAAAGCCTATTAAAAACCTAGGCATATTGCCTACTTAGATCCTTACTCACCCTATATAAAATTTTGATTTAAGACCATCTATCTGACCAAATAAACCCCATGCTAAGAAAACTAAGAAAGTGGTGCCACCTAGGATCCTGAAACCCAAAACCTTGCCATCCATTTCTATCTTGCCTTCCATTTTATGTCCACATCCATCTTCCATCTTAGGACCTCATCATTCCATTTGGAAGACATGTCTCCTAAATATAACCTAATCCCAACTTCCTCTTTTATTTACACATCTAACTATTCTTTCGATGCCTTCTACCTCCAAATCCTCCACTACCAAACATTCTATTTATAACCCTTTTATTTACAAACTACCCACTACCAAGCCTATTATTTCTAAACTTTATGCCTCTAAAACATTTATCTCTAATCCATTAAATTATAAAATATCTACCTCTAATCCATTAAATTCCAAAACAACATCCACCAAGAATATTCTACCACCCAAAACCCCCATTGTGAAGCCTACTCCTTTGAAAACTTCCACCCCAAAAGCCAATGACAAAACCCCAACACCCTTATCACCTTTCATTTAGTCTTTCTCAAAAATCTTACAAAGGTTATTTCAAGATTATGTCTTGACTTTTCCTCCTATAAAACCATTTTACCCCCATAGTCCTAATCCATACTGGTTTAATGATAATTTGATTTGCTCATACCATAGAATACTAGGACATGATTTAGAGAACTATAAAGCTATATAATTCCTAGTCTATCAACAATGTGCTAATGATGACCTATTATCAAAATATCCTCCCATGATCCCACCACCACTCCAAAAACCAGAATTTACCACTAAACACCTACCTACTCACATATTCTCATCTAAGAGTGAGGAGGAACCAAAGTAGTCCTCAAGCCCAACTCTTCCCAAAATCCCTACCTTCCATTTGGTCACACAATCATAATCCCAAAAAATGGATAAGGTGAAGGAAGAAGTGTAAATTCCATGTACATACCCTTATTACACAACCCAATCATCCAATCAAACCCAAATACCCTCACCCTCACCTTCACCCAAACCCAAGGTGTCCATCTTGGGTACCTCTCAATCCAACACTTTTGAGTCAATCCAAAGAGTAGTTCTACAAAAATTTCAATAAACACTAGTGAAGATGAGTTTATATGAAATAATAAATACCTCACCTCATTATCATTAGGGGATGATATAGGTTTTGTAGTGCATAAAGGTTCAACTAGAATATCCACAACCTCTAGTAGCCTTTGTTGGAGATCTTTAGCTTCTCACCCTTGTTACCTTTAAGGAGTTAAAAATACCCTCAATTCATCCCCAATATCCAAATTATCCCCTCTCAATTACCACATACATCAAACAAACTTGCATCATAATGTTTATGATTTATAGGGGAGATAACATCAGCATTATCTCCTCTCACACATATGACCAACTGAAATTGCTAGAGAACATTATGTCAAAAACCATAATGGTACTTTATTCATTCAATGATACTATAGTAATAACTCTATGAAATATCATCCTATACATTCATTTAGGAACCCACACACTTCTAGAGATATTTTATTTATTAGAATGTGAGTTCCAATATAATGTTTTTCTTTGATGCCCTTAGATCCATTCAATGAATTATATACCATCTAACCTACATCGATGCATTAAATTTGAGCACGAGGGTCAAGTAGTTGCCATATAGGTTGAGCCAAATCCTTTCACATATTAAAACATGATGTAATCAACAAATGATGTTCTCCTCCTTCAATCCACCAAGCCTTCACCAACCAATGACAAATCCACCATTTCCACCAACTAGGCCTTGACTAGCTCATCCATCCCTTCTACCAAAATCCCCATGAAAGAACCCTTAGAATTAGAATTCCAAAGTCTCTCACTTGTGGAGTATCACCTCTTGACCTTGTATGCCTTCTTTACTCCCTAAGAGTATGGGAACCTTGATGAGAACCCTAATTAATATCTTATTATCATAACCATTATTCCTTTAGTCCTCCCAATCTCCAAACTAATCTTATCTATGGGGGACTTGATCAATCACTTACTACTTCCTATACCTCTTCTTATCCTCAACCTTTAACCTCTAATTTTTTATATGTGGATAAACTAAAGTTTGGAAGGGATTCACTCTAAGACATTACAAAAATAGCCCACAGGATTTATTTCCATGTAAGACTTAAAATCTTTATGAGAGATTTGGTCTCAGATTTACTCCACCTAAAGAGCCAACTAATTCTCCTCCTATTACCATCATTGAAGAAGAAGCTCCACCCTCACCAACCCCTTCACCATTAGAATCTAAGGATTTCAATATCATCCCCAATAACATTTTTGTCAACATGGTTAACCTTAGAACCCTTACATATAAAAAGGTTGGGGAGACCATAACCATTCCTCTAACTCATCCGAAGATGGTAGAAGACTATTCTCTTACCATTAATATTGTTTGATGTTAGGATGATTTAATTCTTGTCTATCTTGGTGCAAAATATTCCTCTATCCATAAATATCTCCCTCATGATACTTCAACCATGTTGAACTAATCCACCATGGATGTCAACTTAGGTACTCAAGATAACCCATACATTGTCAAAATCAACAAATTACTAGATTCCTCACAGCTTCAAGATTTTCCCTCATTCTTGAAAGACCATAGCATAGCATTTACTTGGTATTAAAAAGATATGCTAGGAATCTACCCTTCCATAACTACCCATAATATCATTACTACCCATGATGTCAATCCTATTAAGTAGAAGCTTTGTTAGATGTATCCTCACATATCACTTCTAGTCAAAGAAGAGCTTCATTGCCTCCTATCTATAAATTTCATCCAACCTATTAACTATCCCCAATTTGTCTTGAATATCATCCCTATCACAAAAATAATAGGGGGAATTTACATTTTCATGGATTTCCATGATCTTAAGCTTGCTTAACCCAAAAATGACTTCTTTTTGCCAAGTAATAACTAGCTTATTGATCTTACAGCTAGTCTTAAGTTGTTATCTTTTATGGATAGTTTTTTGGGCTATAATCGTATCCTTATTACCCCTAAAAATCAACATAAAACTACATTTATCACCCCATGGGGAACCTTATGCTATAGGGTCATGTTTTTTGGTCTTAAAAATGTTGATGCAATCTAACAACATGCGATGACCTATATCTTCCTTGACCTTACCCATAGAACATTAGAGGATTACATAGATAACCTTCTTGGGAAACATAAATTTCATAAATATCATTTATCAGTTCTCAAGGTTATTTTTGATCACCTCATCCAATTACCATGTTCACCTTAACCCCAGGAAATACATTTTTTGGGTTTTATTAGGAAATATTCTTGGCTCTATCATCTCTCTTTGAGGAATTGAAGTTGATCCCACTAAAATAAAATCAATCCATAATATGCCTCCTCCAACCCACCTCAGTCAACTTCATAATTTTTAGGGGAAACTCTAATCCATTCATTTCTTCATCTCTTAAATATCTGATAGATGCCAACGTTTCCATCACCTTCTGTAAAAAGATGTATCTTTTAAGTGGAATAAAGACTATCAAAATTCCTTTGATTTAATTAAAGAGTACCTTTTTTCTATGCCTATCCTCATAATTCCTAATGAGGATAAACTTTTATACCTTTATATTTTAACTATTAACCACTACTTATGAGCAATGCTTACACATCATGATGAGAAGAATAAAAAACAATCTATACACTATAATTAATACACTTATAGAGTATGAGACTCAATACACCCATAACAAAAAACTTTTTCTCATCTTGGTCTTCTTGGCTTCCAAACTCTACCACTACCTTCTCAACCATAAGACCTATGTCATAAATAACACTGACCCATTCAAGTATATGCACTCCAAGCCATACAAGAACTAGCATATGGGTAAATTGGTCATTGTTCTAGCCAATTTTGACCTTGATTTCCTCAATTAAAAGTAAATCATAGGGAAATTCATTACTAACTATTTGGTGGAACCACCTTGGTGGACAACCAACATTCTCCTCTTGAGTTTTTTAATGAGTCCATGATGACTCTTTCTCAAGAGAATTTCACATATCAAATGACCATATTTTTCAATATCTCAAAGTGATAAGATGGTGGGGGTAATAGTATAATTCTCATCCCCCTTGATGGTGAAACCCTTCCTTTATCTTTAAAGTTTGATTTTAATTTTACTAATAACATGGCTGAGTATGAAGCCCTAGTGATAGGTCTTCAAACTACTTTACTCTTAGGAGTCAAAACCATCATTATTTTTTGTGAATCCCAACTCATGGTCAATAAAATTAATATATATTACCAATGTAAGAATGATTTTTTATAATAGTAAAAAAAACTAGTCAATGTACTCTTGACATCATTTTATCATTACATTATCCAAACCATTCCATGTTTTATGAACTAGTTTGTAGATATAATGTCTTCCCATACTTCCTAGATCCCATCTGGACATTCTAAATCTAATAAGTTTTTTTATCCATCATCTTAATAAGAATTCTTATACCAAATTTAACCTTCATCTCATCTTTATTTTGAAGGAGACCTAACTCAACCTTTGCTATAATTAGATCTTCGACTATCTCAACTTAGGTATCATTCCATCCAATATTTATAGGAATAATCAAGGAGGATTTATTTAGAGTACCTTTCATTATAACATACTAGGGGGAATTTTTTACAAGCATGGATTAAATTGTCTCCTTTTTCATCACCTATATAGTCAAGAAATTTCTCATGATATTAAAGAAATACATGTTGGGATTTATGGAGGACACTTTAGTGGCATAGCTATCACTAAATATACCCTTTGCCTTCATTAATATTAGCCCATCCTTAACTAGAACTATTATTATTATGTTAAAATGTGTGTTAAATGTCAATAATATGTAAATTTACATAACACACCTAGCCATAGTCTCCAATTATGCAAAGATTTATGGCCCTTCTCAAAATGGGGATTGGATCTTATTGGTGAAATTAACCCCCATTATTTATAATTACATCATTATATCATCACTATGATAGAATATTTCACAAAATGGGTGGAGGCTATTCCTCTCATTTCAACTAAAGCTTAAAATATTATCAATTTCATTAACCATCATATTATCTATCATTTGGCATTCCTCATAAGATAATCAACGATAATGGTAAATATTTTAAAAATAAAAAAATTCTAATGCCTTTGTGATGAATTTTGAATTAAGTTAATTTTCTCCTCAACTTATCATCCACAAGCTAATTGATAGGTGGAATCTTATAAAAAAAACCTTAATAAAATGTTAACTAAAATGGTTAATACACTTGGTTAGGATTGGCATTTACAAATCCATTTCCCTTTTTAGACATATCATACTAGAATTCAAACCCCTATGGGTGCTACACATTTCTATCTTTTTTTTGGAGTAGAGATTGTCTTACTTCTTGAATTCCAAATTCCATCTCTTCATATATCCCCACAAGATATCATTTTTGAGTGTGATTCTCATCAAGATTGTTTAGCCCACATTGATCTACTTGAAGAGCTTAATTTATCCAAGCTTAACCATATTTGTGTCTACTAAGAAGGAATAAAGTATGCCTATAACAAAAACTTAGGAGAACAAAAATTCAACATCAAAGACCTTGTCTTAAATGAAAATCAACATGTAACCAATATGGAGAAAAACAAGCAGGGAAAGTTTGATTTCAAATGGCTTAGACCTTATATCATTATGTATAGGTATGGACTAGGAGCTTATCAATTATCCTCTCTTGAGGGTAACTTAGAACTTAAGCCTCTCAATGTTTTGCATATATATCCTTTCTTTTGTTAAAAATATCAAACTCACCTACTATCTAACCTAAGCTCATCCCTTTTTTAACAATATTTTCACCTTCATCACCTCACTTTGAGGACTACTAATTAAATCACAAAATCATGTGATTTTCTATCATAGTGTAGCCTTAATCCTAAACATGGGTACCACAACTCTACCCATGCCATCATTCTCATGGGTACCTTTTGTCCCTTATGGGAAGAAATCCCATGGTCATTATCTCTCAAATCCTCTCACCCACTATTTTTAACCTTCTTATGTTTTAGTTTTTCCTTCATAAAGGTAATACTTTTAGCCTATATAAGTAATTTATTTCATCAAAAGAAAAATAATTAACAACCATCTATCCTATAGGTCATCTCTAGTATTAGTAGACTACTCCCTTAAAGGATAGTTTCAAAAACCTATCAAAATTTCTCAATGTAAGGTAAACTAATTTTAAGGATAACTATCCCAAAGCCTAAAATAAGTTGTATAAAGATTATACCAATCCCTTAAATGATAGATAGGAAAATTCATTTGTCAAAATCAAGAATCTTCTTTGAAGATTCTCATATCAATTAGTTTTCCTAAATTAATAAAAAACAATATCAAAAGACACATTATTTGGAATCCATAATTAGCTTTCATGAGTAGACTTTCTGCATAAATCAATCTACACCATCTAAGACATAGATTTGTTCATATTGACTCTTTGACAACCTACATAGGAGGAAACCTAGTCTTACAATAAGATTCCTTTATCATCCATCTCCCCTTTATACCCTTTATAAAATAAGGTATTTTGAGTTTACTTGAAATTATATGATCAAGAGACTTCTTAACCAATTGACAATCACTAGTGTGAAGCATGTGAAGGGCTTATGTTCATAAGCTAGTCAAACTTCAATTTATTTTAGTCCTTGATAAAGAAGAAGCATCATGTATCCTTCTTGTTTTCTCAAAAATATTTGTTGATATATTCATTAGATGATTGATTTTTTATTGTTTTATCTTTCTTTTCTTTTCTCACATCTAGTTTTGTTTTCCAAACTTACTGTATGTGTTTAGAGATTAATTCACCTTTCACCTTCATCTAAGAAAATGTGATTCATTAAAAAAAATTAAATAACAAATATGTGTTTTATTTTGTGATTGACTTATTACATTATTCCTTATAGTTTTTTTAATCATAAAACCATTTTAATGAATTTAAATCGCATACATCAAACATCACTTCACCCTTATAACCAATCACATCAACTAATAATAACCATTTTTCACATCTATAACCCTTTCATCATTTCTTTTTAAATGAGTCATCCACATATGTTATCTATCATATGTATATCTAGATATGAAATCATATATTCATTAATTTAAAAACATATAAATTTCTAACAAAACATACTTTTACTCATGAGGGAAGATTTAATCATAACATCATCATAATATCCAATAATATCATAAGCAATATCATGAACATAAAAAAAATCATCCATAACCATAAGTAACATCATCATATCATAAATTAAATCATCAATAATTAATGACCTTAAACCATAAGCACATCCATAACCATGATCACATAATGATCTCATAATATAAATAATCATATATATAACATAAATATCCATGTCTCTCACAATAATGTGTACATCTCTCTAAATCAGCTCATAGGTTGGTATTAAAATCATATAATACATCAGAATAGGCATCTCATAGGAGTTTAAGGTGGAGGATCACCACTACTCCCCAAATCTTATCTATCTCTTATCCCTTTCTATGCACCCTTAGATTCTACCCACTAACCTAATGTCACACTACTAACTCCCCCTAATAACTATTGCTTTATAATCACCATATCAGGGATCATCTAGAAGCTATCTAAAGACTTATGCCTCATAATATCTGAGCTCCTTGACCATGGCCACATACTTATCCACAATAATGGTCCTCAATGGTCTTTTAGGTGTTGATACCTACCCTATTGCCTATCTTAGAGCATTTCTCTCATGTGTGACCAAGGATAGCTACACTCTAGCCTAATCCCTCTCTTGCATAAGATTGGCCACCTATCCCTATGCCTTATCTTGCTCTAGAGTCACCACTACTAAATTTTACTATGTTATGGCTAGATTTACACTTACCTAATCTCTCTCTAAAATAAGTGCCTACCTATCATAAGCATCCACATCTATTTAATCCCTACCCCTCCACCATGTCTACATAAATAGCCTTATATTCACCATCTACCATAAACATTGTCATTACATAATACACCTATAATAATATAAGGTAATCTATCATAACCCTCATATCAGTAATAATTTCAACCACTGGTAGCTCCTCATGATCAATCTCTATCTCCTCAGGCTTTGGTGGAGGTAATGGTGCCTCCCCATCCTCTCTCTTATACCTTAATAAATCACCTAAGACACCCTATAAAATCTTCAACTATCTCCTAACCTTGTCAAATGGGATGAGCTCCACGTCATGGCCTGACCTCCCATAAATCCACATGTAGCTATATAGTGATAGGGTTTACCTAGAGTAGCTCAACCATGTTGGGAATATAGTATATGACCTAAAAATGACATCTCCATTAACTAGTGCCTAAAACCTATCCCTATACCACTCTAAGTCTCGTACTACTCCCCTTGGTGTTATAAGTGCATAATTAGCTCTTCACATCATGAAACCAATTCTAAAGTCCATTTGGGTCCATATGTGTTATGGCAATCCACCTAGTTGAATCACCTTAATCTAATCATGTGCCCAATAGTGAAAAATAAAGATGATACCAATACTATAATACCTATGTACTTTGTGTCCCCAAATCTCTTAGTAAATCTAAACTAGTAAAAATGGGGTTGAAGCAAACACTATCTAGTTGATCACCATGTCAATAAGAACACCTAAAAATAGAAATGGAAATCTACCACTACTAAAATTTGAGAGTGCATAATAGGAAATGGTTATCATCATCATCATAATCCATCTCCCTCCCCTATCCATTTGATACATAGATATGTAATGGAAACCTCTTACATGCCACCTAGCATGAACAATGTATGTGCTAAATAATTTATCCATATGTGTGTCTTGTTATTTGCTATCAATATGATCTATTAGCTCACCCCATATTAGTAGCCATAAAATTCAATCAATATCCTTTGGTAGGATGGTAATGTCTCCCACAGGAAGAAATAAAGTGTTGTTAGTAGGATCCCATCTCTCGATTAGGGTCACCAATATAGATTCATCGTTAGGCATGTGCTCATAATACCCCATGCTTCTTAGGCCCAATACAATCATATTCTCTCACTCTTAATCTACCATATCATTGAGTACCTTGTCTAAGAGCTAAGACACTCAATCCTACATCTTCAATTATTTCCTCACCTACAAGGATAGATATTTACCTTACTCTACCTTGTACTTCAACCATAACCTATGAAATTTACCTATTTAGCCTCACCCCTATTTTAACTTCACCTCCACTTCACCTAATCCTACTTAGGCCAAGTTATATTTCACCCTATCCAACCTAAATATCTTTTACATAACCCAAACCCTTACTTTATCTAACATCCTACCCACACATTTAACTCACTCCTAATCCAACCTTAACCCTATCTTAGTATACCTCTTTTACAAAATTCTTCACCTGACCCTTTAAATTTTAACCCACACCTTGTAATGACCTCTAATGTTTGATTGTTGACCTTTGAAGGTTCCTTATAGAACCATCACTGATCAATTGTTGACCATTAATGATTTAGTGGTGGACCACTAATGGTCTACACATCAACTACTTAATGGTTGCCTATCGATTGATGAGTTTTGATAGCAAGTTTTGATGGTCATTATGTGGTGACCACAAGTGACCTAACTTGAGGTTTCTCTACCCCAAGCTTCAAACCACTCAAAAAATAACTAAATTATACATAAACCTCTAATAACCCTCCCACACCTTACATACCTCAACCCATTTCATCCTACCCCTCTACCAAATTTCATACCAAAAACTAAAATACCCCAACTTCTAACACATAACCCAACCACACAATAAAAAAATTAAAAATTCAAAACATAAAAAATCCAAATTCAAGACACCCGCTACCTCTTTATATGTCATTTATCATGGAAGATCCATTAAAATCACCACTATCACATGACCCTGCATTCTACCCCTACCTCATTACATCCTTATTGACTCTCAAATCTATGCATCTTTTTATAGGTTTCCTTTTGACCACCAATAATCACTAGGTGACCATTGATAGTTGACCCCTATCATTGATGATCAACTCCTCTAAGGTTATCTTATCCTATCATATCTATTTCCCAAAGGACTACCTTACCACAAGCATGAAACCACTGAATAACAACTCCTTTTCTACCAACCAACCAAATAACATTGCCCTGGTCATTTTAGTCTACCATTTACACTTTTTGTGATAACCTTTCCCTAGTAATTTTTGCCACATGCCTACTTTTCCATGCTTGGTGAACTAGTGCTACTTTTGTGCACCAACCATTTAAGTGCCTGAGAGCATGAACCTCTATGGTCTTAACACATGTGACTAATTTATCTTCTTAGGATCACATCCTACCTCAGATACCTATTACTAAATCAAACTTGACTAGGAGACTTGAGTTTATGGGAGTAGCCCATATCATCTATGCCTAACACTATGACCTAGTTACCTAATCACCTCTCCTTCTAGTATAACATTATTTTAACACCTACCTTAATGATGGAAACCTAATCTATGCATGATCTATGATATTTTACTTAGTTGCATTCTTTTCACTTATTTGCATATAAATACCCACCCAACCAACCTTGTCACTCACCTTTTCACCCACATATCCATTTTTCAAACCTAAACCTAACTCTATTTCACCTCACCAATTCTCAATTTGAGGGACAATACCTCCTCCCATACTTGGGGCATCCAACCTTCTACCAACTTATCCATTTTTGTTTTTTTACTTGATGATATAAAATTTACAACAAAAAAGGGAAAAATGTAGACACTCAAAAACTATGTAATGCATTTCTTGTTTTCAAAGCACCCTATGAACCCATTTTATTACCTTGGAACATTTCATAACTTCTAAACTACCAAACATGACTAAAAATGACTAATCTTATCCATTTTGACTATGTTTCCCTAACCACCGATGGTCAACCCTCAAATAGAAATAATTGACCTTAACCATCAATGGTTACCTAAACTCTTGCATGATCAAAAGAATCAACTATAATTCGACTATAACCAACTCATTGAGTATCTACTATCTAAATTTAGTCTATTATTTACATGATCAATGCATGATTATACTAACTAATAAATTATTTATCAAACTCTTTTATTTGAACCTCTCTTTCCTCTATATTAAGAGATGAAGAGAAGGTTGAAATCATGATCAAGATCATTCAAGAAGGTACAAGAGTTTCTGACTCATAAGTTAATCCGAAAGGTAAGTATCTATGTTTTTTTTTAATCAAGATTCAATAAATATATTTTATGTATTTCATTTCTTGTGTCATTCCTATTTATTTCCCTTTCATCTTATTTTATTATGTTGGAGTTTTGTAAGTCTAAACACTTCCCCTGTCACCTCTAAACCACCCACCAAGACATTCTCACTCACTTCAACATCTAATCCCTAGACTATATACCTTTGAGTATCATTTCCTATCTCATGACTGACATTTAACCCAAACACCACACCTATAACCTCTCTATAACTCTCCTCAATATATTTTATTTCCCAAACCAAATCCCATAGTAACCTCTAATTATCTTACCTAGCTATCTATGAACTTCCTTAACCACCAATGGTTAAATTTGTTTGATGGTTACTTAACCACCAATAGTTATACCCATACTACTGATAGTCATTGTGTGCATATTTTTACAATAACAAGTTGATTTGACCTATCTATCCATACCCAAATTACATTTTTTTAATTTATATTTTATCATATAACTCCAACTTATTCTATGAATCAAGTTTGATTAATTTATCATTAGCACTCAATTACTTATCATTATTTTTAGCCAAAGTCACTTGTTTCTTTTCAAGCATTTCTTGTATTTTATTTTAGTACATTCTATTGTTTCATGTAAGAATCTCTTTTGATTTTATCATAACTTAAGTGTTTTAAAAGTATGGATTGATAGCCTCTAAGGAATCTTGTGCTTCTATGATCTAGCCCACACTAGATAATCCACCCTACTATCTCACTAATAATCCATTCTCTTCTAGTGTTTTTTTATCTATAGGTCATCCTCCCCAAACAAAGCAGAGTATCCATAATCATCTATATTCATGCATGCACAACACATCAAGTTATACTAACCTTACCCTTATTTCAAGTTTTATAACTTTATTTATAAATAAAATAAGAAAATTTTTAGTGAAATAGTTTCCGTCTTAATAAAATAAGAAATCCCTCTTAGAGTTTACAATTTTTTAATCTTTACTCAACTTTTGTTCTACAAACCTAAAATAAATTATCTATAATGATACAGGATATTAAAATATATTTGTATACACTTTGATATATTTTAACATGCCTGATTTTCTTTATAGGCCTTTATACTTTTTCTTTAAAACATGTTATAGACCTTGGTTTATGTGTTGATGTCACTCCAATCTAATATTCTTAACTTGTAGACTTGTCAATACTATAATTCCTTATTTTCCTACCTTTTAGGCTTGAGTTAAAGGTATGAAAAAATTGCTTAATAATTTCATAAAGTTCTTTACTTTTTCTTGAATCATGCTTAGGAATCGTGTATCAACATTTCATTATCATGAATGGAAACCTTGTTAAACTTGGAAATGTTGTTCCTTACTGCAACATCATAACCTGAGTAACTCTACCTTTCTTATCACAATATAATTATTGGAAATAATACAATATATTTAAAATGATATGGATACCCTCTTTAAGACCTTGAAAATGTTTAATATTATATTTGTTCTTTCTATTCATGATTAGTCATGAAAACATAGTATTACAAACTAACAGGTATCTATACAATGCTTGGAACTTGTTTCTAAGGTATGGAATCTTAAAATAGGCTTGTAAGTCTCTTGAAAATGCTTGAGACTCATAGAAACTTCCATTCTCCATTGAATAAATCATATCACCTTGGAGACTTCAAAACCTTTTCCACATAGATTTTGTTAATCCTGAAAACCTTTATCCTCATTGTTATAAAACTATAAGTGAGTGTTTGAAACCTACCACCTTATATAAACCTTAGTAGACATGAAATCTAGTAATCATTCTCCAAACCCTCTTTGAAACATGTCAATTTTACCTCCACATGTCCATAGGAACATTAGGAGAATTCAAACTCCTTAAAAACTATTTCCCTAGTTATAAGTTTGAAGGTCCTTGGAGAGGTTTTATAAATCTTACACAGGGTTTGGATAGTATTAAAGGATCTCATGATAGTCATTAATGTTTTATTAGATATTATGGAGGTTTTTTAGACCTAATCTTCTCTATCGAGGGTGATCATTTGACAATGGATGATTTTATTGCTCTATTCAGAAACTTATTATTCTTTAGATATTTTATAATACCCTAAAATGCATTAAACCCTACAACTTATGTCTTTTGGTCTCAAAATTTGTTTGATATATATAACATCAAAACCATCTATCATAGATATAGGCCTGTGTACACTTTTTAATTATTTACGGACCATGAAAAATTGACCTACTATTATTTAAAACTCCAAAGGGCCTTGATAAGGTGTTAAAGAGGTGTATGTAATAATTTATATGCTTATAGAGCCTCAAAACACTTTAAAATTGTATTTCCTTGGGTGAGGTTTTAAGACCTACATTCACTATTATTAGTGAAATTCCATTCTTCTATCTTTCTTGATTAATATATACATTATTGGTTAAAGACTCATAACCGTCTTAACACCCACCAAGACTTGTTTTGAAGCATGCATTTGTTGAACAAAGATAGGGTGTGACTAATTTTTCATGATCAACCCTGAAAACATAGTTTCTTAGATATGATTAATGATTTAGATTGTAGACATCTAAATCTGGCCACTGATAACCTCAAACCAAGCTTTTGGCTAATTTCCACCCAAAATGCATAATTTGGCCTAAAAACATTAAAACATGATAAATGATGTGAAACTGACACATTCAAGTGCCATTTTTAGATAGGGTATCCCTAAATAGGGCAATGCAATTTATGGGTTAGCTAACTTTGATTAGATCAGTTCAAGTCAAAATGCCAATTTTACACCCACATGCTCTAGATTGCTCTTTCCTATCAAATATTCTGCATAAGATGCATGCCTTCATCATTTATTTTTGGTAACATCCTAAATGGTATTATAGTTATAATGCATCTAACATCACCTTCTAATTCTAATCTAGTCAAAATTTGGACCAATAAATGGGCATTCTAATAAATTTTGAGTAATTTGTGTAGAAAGTGCTTAAACATGCTTAAGAGCTAATTAACCCAAATCAAGGCCTAATTAGTAATTCCATGGAAATATGTTGAATAATTATTTTTGGAAATGAATATTGAATATTTGTATCATTAGATGACCTCATTTCTTAGGAAGACATCCCTAGGACATAAATGCCACAAATAGCAAGATTCATGCCCTCCATGCCTCATCAATGCCTTTCATGATGCCCTCCATGACTCTTAATTTCCCCTTATTATAATGTCAAGATGAGGATAAGTACAAAGTTAATTACAAAAACTAAATGAGTCCTCAACCACACATCTCAATCTTTAGATGGATGGTTCAGGTTGATTCTAGACATTCTGAAAAATCTATAAATAGAGAGGCCATGAACATCATTTTTAAGATATTTTAGTGAAAATTTATTATGCTCAAATATAATCAAGGATTTGATTATGAAAATTTATATTTACAAATTGATTCCAAGCCAAGACAAGCCACAATCTAAAGGTGCCTAGGAGAGATGGAGGTAACCAAGCTTCCATTGCCAAGGACTTCATGAGCACAAAACTAAGCAAGCCACTACTACAAAGACATTTGGAACATCTAAGAAAGGTGAAGGAATTCTTGTGTTCTATTCCTTACTTTTTAGTTGTGCTTGTAATATTTTAAAGAACTAAGCTCTACCTAATGTCTAAACCTAGAGATGTTATGCTATTAGTGTGTTTATTTCATTTTGTTTTCATTTTGGAACTAACACCATACTAACCATCTTCTCTTGAGTCAAATTCTTAGATAACATAATGGCACACCCAGTGGGATAGACACATCTCACACATGAGGAATATAATTTTACAAATCTAAAATATTTATTTAGACCTTTAAAACTCTTGAAATTCTATTTTCTAGTTTTATTTTTCCAATTTTGTTTACCATGGTTTGACACAGGAACTGATGCCAGCAGGTAATACCAATATCGGTTGCATAGTTTAATCGATGTTAATTAGGTAACTAACATTAGATAGAAAAAGTAAACATCATTGGTTGTAATAACTGATTTTGATCAATGTGTTTTCCCAAAAACATAGACCCAAGAGCTATTTTTCCAAAATTTATTATTGCAAACCAAAAAGAGCTTCAAAGCTAAAGGACATGCCAACATTTTTGCTATAGGACCAAGATTGATATTTGCTCAAAACATGTTTAAATCATCTTTTTCATGCTTAAAAATCAATTAGGAACCTTGTTGTGGGTGTTTAACAAAGAATTTAGATGTTTTTGGTGAATTGTTTTAAAGTTTGCAAATAAGATTAAGGGGTCAAATGAACACCACCAAATCTTTCATTTTGAGCTTAAAATTGAACACACTTGTCAATTCTTGTTTTCAATAGTTGTTTAGATAAAATATTTATTTCAAAAAAATAGGAATGTTGTGTGTATGTTCTTCCATTTGTACCCTATAGGAAACCCTTAGAATCAAAAGTGCCATTCCTATTGAAAGTAGCCTAGTCCAAGGCTTAGAAAGAATGTCATCTAAACCTCTCCCCAAAAACACGTCAAAGTTTGGGTGACCTTGAAAATGACCCTAAAGTCTTTCTACTTTCATTATTTCTTTATTTTTATGCAAACATAGCTTATGAGGGGGACTTCATCACCTCTTATAAGTTCTTTAGGAAAGCTTTGACCTAGGGTTTCATTTCCTGGCATTGACTTCATTTGGCTCGTTTGGAGTTGGACATGGGACATAGTGGCACATTGGACATCACATTACACTGAGCAAACAATAGGATGTAGTGGTTATAAAAAGGAATAAATTTTTTTATAATAAGTCAAGTGATATAAACCTAAAATACATGCTTTTATTTTACATTGTTTTGTGTGAAAGTCATTGTACAATTAATTCCCCTTGATCATTTGGAAACTTGTTACATTTTAGACAAATCCCCACTTACCATAAAAATATTTTTGGTTTAAGGTGCACCTCAAGGTCCATGTCATAGTATTGTCATCTAGGAGAAGGGGGGTGTAGAAACCCTACTATATAATGCACATTTACTTTTGGATGAACACTTCAAATCCTCTCAAATGATGTATATTGATAGATTCCAAATATAACAAGTAACCTTGTTAGTTTAGGATCTAAGAATGATTAATTAGTTGGTCTTGTCATAGTTTAAAGTCTTTTTTAAAGTTAAAACTTAGTGTAAACAAACAATCCAAACAAAACACATAGTCCTAATTTTCCTTTGAACAAAGAGGTGTTACACTACCCATGAGAGATTATCAATTTTCCGTGTTCAAAGTTCATCAAAAGCTTGAAAGTCATATCATTCACTTTGGTGTAGTTATGCTACCCAATTGAGTCTAGACCTTTACAAAAGTTGTTTAAGTCATTTACTTATAATCTAAATTTGGAATTGAACCTTTTCAAGTTCATAGGGTTTATGTGTTAAGTGGGTTCACCATTTGCACTAAACTTGATGGAACTTAAGTTTAATTTCTAATTTAGGTTGAAGGTTATTAAAAGACTTATAATCATTATCATCACTTGATATACTTAAGCCATTTTGTGACAAACACTTACACTTTGAGTTTATGCACCACAACTTTTTGAGTTAAGAAAAGTAGTGTTATGCTGTCAAAATTGTAAGAAAATGTGTTTTCCTTAGAGAGTCTTTGATAAAAACCTTTTTGTCACACCTTTTGGGTAGTATAGTGTCATTACACTACCCAAAGAATTTTATGTATTATTTCATGGACCCTTTTGCATAGAGTTCCAAATTTGTCCCTACATGTTTAGACTAATCCAAGTGTACTTTTGTGATATTTTGTCTAAAATAGTTATATTGATCACCTTTAGCCTAGTTGTAAAAATAACCAAGTTCTATACCATTTTTTGTGGGAAAATTAACTATTTATAAAGTGCCTTTTGTTTCATACGTTATACCTAGTTGATCAAGTTCATGTCCAAGAATCAAATGCCTAGTGTTTGTTATAAGTGTTTCAAATCCATTAGATTAAAAATTTCATCTATTTTCAAAGTATAGCTTTTGATGCTATTTGGCTAAGCATCCTAGCACATGCCTTATTTGAGCCTATCTTTTGATGTCATATTTGGCCAAAAGACCTAGGAACTTTTAAATTCTTATATTAGATAAATTTGAAACACTTTCACCTTAGATTTTAGCATTTTGATTTTAGGTCCATTTACTTGATTATCTTTGTGTGAGTAGAGAAACATTAAATACTTCATGTTAGCTTGTTTCCTAAAAAATCTTTGTATAAACCTTTTGATCCTTTTGAAAAATCTAGACCATGTTGGTACATCATATATTTTAGACATTATCCATTTTAGAGTTTGTAGAAATATTTGACCTTTTATCACAAAATCATTGACTATGGATCCCAACATGTATTCCTACACTCATAGTGGATTCATGTATAATCCAAGGATTAGTGATGTGGTTACGTAGGAAGAAATGGTGAAAGACCCCTATGTAGATAATATTACTTATGAGATGGATTCTTATCCCTCTTATAATACTCAATCAAGGGCCCAAAGCCAAGATCCATTGGCTAACTATCTGGTTAACACACCACCTTATTTAGAAGAAGACCAAGAGCAAACTATGAAATACCTAGCTATAATACCTATAGTGGATGAGCCAGTACTTCAATAGTCATATTATACTAATACAAATTTCAAGTATGATCCATTTTTATTTGAGAAACATTTTTTAGAGAACAAAGATGAGATTATGGTTAGAGACATAGAGGTAGGGTCCATATTTTTAGTAGACTTCCCCCGTAAAAATTTACCAAGTCTAGTAAGAGTGCCCCACAATATCATTTACAGTCAACAAGTTTCTTCTAGTAATCCTATGGATCTAGTATAAATAACATACTAAGATCCTAATATATCTGATCAAGGCAAAAACATCATGGAAAATCACTTTAACCCAATGTAGACAACATATCAAACCTGCCTAAATCTAGCACATGATTCAATTAGATGAACATGGCAAGTAAGCCTCTTATTGACCTAGTTCCTTTAATAGGAGTGTTGATAGAATTAACTAAACAAGAGAATATGATTTTGACCCATTTTTACGAACTACTTTGATAGATAACTTGATTCATATGCCAATTATTGAAGAAGTGTCTTCGATCTATACACAAAATAGTGAGCCAAAGGTAGTAGACAATATGCAAACAACATATAGTCCCAATCAAAGTGGTACTAACAAATAAATAATTATATAATAACATGGCCTTGTAGTCAATCCTATGAATATATCATCCTACTATGGAATAGGAGTTTCTACACCCCAACCTCAACCAGGTTCTTCCTCAAGTATACAACCTATGGGATTAGGTAATAAAATAATGGCTAATGTCATGCCTCAATGAAAAAATATGATGAACCCTAATCCTCCTCAATAGGTAACAAGTAGTATTCTAAAACAATAGGCACAATTTAGTGTATCAACACAATAGAGGAAAAATACATTACCACCTTAATCAGGGGAAACTAATGTTCCACATCACTAGGATATGATAAACATACCTCTTCAATCGTAGATTAATATGTTGATACAAAACAAATAAATGACTAGTCAACAACATGCAAATGTGGGTCAATGATAAATGCCAAATCTACAACTTGATTTCACTTCCTCATAGGGATTTACATAATAAGGAGGTCCCCATGTTTTACGAGTACCTACTAGATAATTGTTCATTCAAAATGTGCCACAAATCTAGAGATAAGGTCTTGGTCCACAAGTTTTGACTCAAAAACAAGGTTTGATTAGTTAGGAACATGCCCCTTTTCAACCATAGCAAACACAATTTAGTTATATCCCTCTATCCCAGTCACAAAATCCTCTAATTCAAACCTTTATCACTAACCCAAACCAAAATATCACACAACCAAATGTGTAATTTTAAGTACATCCTAATCCATGTGTGAATATTCTTGGTCCATTCCCGAACCAAACCAATGTACCCCAACATGTATCTCTATCATAACCAGGTCAAAGTGTCCCACTTATGACCTCCAAACCATCAATCCAAACCAATATTCTCCCTCAAACCAATATTCCTTCTAGTTTACTATCCTAAGAATTGTAATAGATGAAGGATGAAATCACTACCATTTAAGCTAGTAAACAAACTAAAAATTTCAAATTGGATGATGTATGTTCCTATCCATTCAACATGGAGTATTTTTAGATACCATTTCCTCTAAGATATGAAACATCAAAATTTGATAAATACAAAGGGAAGGGTGACCCTAAGGCTCATTTGACTAAATTTTTTTTTGCATGTGAACTAGTGGCATATAGTGACATATACCTTTTGTTGTTATTTCCAAGTATCTAGGCTGGACAAGACTTGGAGTGGTTTTTAATGTTGCCCAAAAATTCAGTAACAATTTTTTTTTATCTTTGTGATAAGTTTGTGTAGCACTTTTCCTGTAATCTCGAGCATGATATTTATTTATGGATTTAACACAAGTAAAGGAAAAAAATGGTGAGAGTTTTTTAAGTTATTTACATTGATGGAGAGCCCTTGTAAGCCATTTCACCCATAATTTAATAGATAAATAATTAGCCATTGTGCTTACCAAAAATTTGCATAGTGAGATAGCTTATCATTTAGAGCTACAATGTGTGCATACTTTCAAGGAAATCATAAAGAAAGGCTTATTTATTGAGTGGGTGCTCTTCAATAAAGGAGTTATTAATTTTAATTCAACTAATGAAAATCAAGGTACCAATCAATGAAATGACCAACATCCCATTCAAGCACCAACATCATAACCAACATAAGCCAATAACAAAGAAAGACCGAAGCAATTCAACCATAATAGGAATGTTGTGGAAAATGGAGTAATCAAGTCTTGTCATGTCCAAATGGTGAGAACATCATTTTCACTACCTTTTCATGTCACTCCTACGTAACCAATGCCATAATCACAACTAGAACCTACACAACAAATATAGTAGCATTTACCATTATAAATCCCTCCTCCTAGAAGAATCATACCTACATGTCATATCTTTAGTGACCTAGGAGAACCTATTCAGTTTATATTTCATAAGCTTACTACCATTAATCTAATAAGTTGGCCTATACCAAATAATTATCCACAAGGTATTATTTGTCCTAATTAGTATAGTGAAAATGAATTATCTGACTATCATCAGGTCAATGGGCATAATCTACAAAGATGTGTCCAAATCAAACATTTAATTGAGAATACGATAAATAATGGGGAGATAACATTGGATAATGGTGCTTCCAGTTCCAATCAAAATCTTGGGATTTATTAAAACCCTTTTCCCTAACATAATAATTAGTAGCAATAAATAATCAACAACAATAACAATAATGGCTAGTGTAGTAGAGAAATCAAAAGTATCAAAATCAAAGACTAAACCAGTAGAATTAATAAAATAAACATTAGAACCCATAATGCTAGAAAAATGGATAGAACCAAGGTTAGAATGGTAATAACCAAAAAACCTACCATATAGTTTCACATGAATATAGTAGGGTTGTAGTTCATATTATAGGTGTAGCATTAATACCATCACCATTAATCCTATACCAAGCACTAATCAACATAGACCATTACTAAGCAACAACATTCAAATAAATTATATGGATAATCCTTATTTGACCTATGAATGCATATAGACAAACTAAAAAACTAGGACTTCTACTTTTGGACCTTATATTGATAACTCATTCTTACCACATGACCACATGCAAGTGCACCGGCAACTAAGACTTGTCATGTCTAGTCCCACACCATTCGTAGCATTTGTTAGCAATAATGGTCTATTATTTAATGCTAATTGTGTAATCACAAATTAGAGTTAAAATATTACTATCCTAGTCCCATAACCATCCACCACTTTGCCAATCATCCAACCAAACATGTAGCCTTGGAATAAACCATTCACTACTGACCAAGATAAGAAGATTGATATTGTAGAACAATTACAAAAGAAACCAGAACAAATTTATTTTTTAGATTTATTGAAAACATCAATAATCCATAAAAACATCTTGAATTATTGTTTGACCCAATCCATTGTTTCCAGTTACATATACCATAATAAATTTCAAGCTTTGATTGGACACTTAGCTCCAGCCCAACAAGTCACATTCAACTAAAGCAATATGTCTTCCCTTGGCCCACTCCATAATTATCTATTATACATAGAAGTTTATATAAGATGGCATAAACTTAAATGTCTCCTTATATACAATGGATCTAACCTCAACAAATGTCTCTCAAGCTCATCAAGCTTTTTGGGTACATAATGATAGATCTCTAGCTAGAAATAATAACTATCAAATCCTATGATAATCAAGAAAGAGAATCACAAGACACCATTACCTTGATAGTTATCATTGGGCCTTTGACCCATGATAAAAAATTTATGTGCTTAATCTTGAGGTGTCATACAATATGTTTCTAGGTAGGCCTTGGTGACATGAGATTCATGTATTCCTATCAATGCTATACCAATGTATCAAGTTTTCCCACTCAGGAATGGAAGTGAATTCTAGGAGATTTACACCCATATGAACATTACAAGCATATTGAGCCCAAATTTTAAATTTATAATTATTATTATGGTATGAATCTAAGTTCCAAGTAGGATAAAGGAAAGGATATACTTATCAATCCTTCACCAAATAATTTCATAGATCGTAATACCTTAGATTCCCTTTCCCACATGCCACCTCCTCAAGCTTACAATCATTTCACCATTTAATATAATTGACTAAGAGAGTATGTGACCCATTATACATTTGATATTCCTAATCTTCCTTAGAATATAAAAACCTTTGGGTGACCTAAAGTAAACCCACATATGCATTGGTAACAAAAGAATAAAGATAAGGGACCTGTCACATTTATACCAGCATCTAGCCTAGGACCTAACCCTCTTAAAATGGATGAATCATGGTTATATAACGACAACCAATTTGATTTTTATAAAAATTCAAAGTATCTTATTCCTAATATGATCTTGGAGCATCACAATTATGAAGGAAGAGGCCTCAGACTAAATCAGCAAGGAACCATCAAGCTAATTTCTATGACTAAGTATGAAAGACCTTATGGACTTGGATTTAAACCATCAAGGGGTGACCCCACATAGATTATTTAAACTCCATCACCAGTGACTAGTGATGATGATGTTGATAGTGAAGCAAGGTTTGATCATAGCCTCACATTTGATAACGTAGCTAAAACCAACTTGTCTGATAATGATGCCATTTTTACCCTTACCTTGGCCATTCATCACAACCCTTTGCCATTATATTATCACCAATTGATAGATTGGGACCAACAAGAATCTAGTTTACCAATTGATGAGTTCTATAATGATGAGGCATTCTATGATTTCATAGGCCTTAGAGACAATATTTCATTGGGAGATCACAAATCAAGATTCTCAATCACATTATAACCTTCCACCTATTTTGGAGAGTGAGTAAACACCATTAGCAAAAATAAACAAGTAAAACATTAAGGTCCCAAAGTGAAAAATTCTTTGAGGAACTTTATGAGTAGGGAAAAAGTAAAGATAAAGGTCATTCTAGTGGTGAAAACCTATTTTAGGCACCATTAGCTAGGGGTGTTCATTCTTCTTCAAATTTAGACTAGGAGACCACCAACAATGAACTTGCTTGTGGATCCAAGTTTAGATTTGAGTAATAACAAGTATTTGCTCAAATTCTCCAAGAATTTATAACTATTTGTGTTACATAGCTAGATATTCCATTAGGGTACTTAGATTCATCATGCCTAGGAGAAGTTAAAGAACAAGTCCTAATAGTGGACTTTGACATAATTCAAAAATTCAAGTCATTACCTACTATCCAAGAAGATGGTTTGACCCATCTATTTGAAGATATATTAGGGGTAAATACAGGGACTTCATTAGAATTAAAATGGATAAAATTAGATGCATCCCTCATTAAGGAAGAACATGATGTCTTTATAGATTTGTTGAGATAATTTGTATATATTTTTACATGGGCCTATTTTGACATGCCAAGTTTAGATCCCGCCTTAGTTCTACACCATCTTATGGTTAATCTTGACACCAAATTGGTAAAACAAAATTTATGTAAGATGCATCCTCACAATGTTGTATTGGTAAATAAAGAGTTGGAAAAACTCTTAGAAGTAGGATGTATCCGATCCATTGACAACTCAAAATGAATCTCTAATGTGGTACCTATTAGTAAGAATCTAGAAGGGATTAAAATCTATATTAATTTTTGAGACATTAACAAATATTGTCCTAAAGATGATTTTCCCTTACCTAATATCGACATGATCATCAACTCCATGGCTGGTTATGAAATGCTTTCACTCATGGATGGCTTTTTAGGATACAACCAAATTAGAATAATACCAAAAGACCAACATAAAACAATGTTCACCACTCCATGGGGAAGATTTTATTATCAGGTAATGCCATTTGGCCTTAAAAATTTTGGAGCTACATATCAAAGATCCATGAATGTCATATTCCATGATATGATGCATGATATTCTTGAAGACTATGTCAATGACATATTAGAAAAATCTAAAACTAGGGATGACCATCTAGTAGTGTTGCATAAGATATTTGAAAGATTATGGGAGTACAAAGTCAGACCCAATCCAAAGAAATGCGTGTTTGGTGTAACTTCAAGAAAAATACTTGGCTTCATCATGTTGCATAGAGGTATTGAAGTTGATCTATCTAAATTCCATGCTATAACTAAGATGCCACCACTAACCAATTTAAAGCAACTCTATAGTTTGCATAGAAAGATCTAGTCAATCCGATGCTTCATCTCTTAGTTAGCAGACAAGTGTTATCCATTTCCACACCTTTTGAAGAAGGGAATTTCACTTCATTTGGATGATCACTACCAAATAACTTTTCAATAACTCAAATATTATCTTGTTAATCCACCTATTTTATTACCTCTTATGCTAGGAAATCCATTCTTGTTATACCTATCAGCTATTGACCATGTTATGGGGATACTCTTGGCTAAACATGATGACAATGGAAAGGAGCACATTATATACTACCTATGCCATACCTTGGTTACATATGAACATAACTATGCACCTGCTTAAAAAGCTTGTCTAACCATGGTCTTTAAAGCTCAAAAATTATGCCATTACATGTTGAATAATAAGACCATAGTCATTTCAAAGGTAGATCCACTTAAATATCTACTATCTAAAACAACTTTTTAAGCTAGAATGGCTAAATAGATCATGATTATCAGTGATTTTGACATAGATTATTAATCATAAGGTAATTAAGGGACAAGTTCTTGTAGATCAACTTGTTGAAGCACCTCTCATAGACACACATCTACTCATGTTTCAATTTTTTAATGAATCCATAATGACCATCATTAACACACCCCTTGAGGAGTATCCCTATAATCTATATTTTGATGTTTCATTTACTACACATGGACTGGGGGTAGGCTTATTATTTATTATGCCACAAGGGGGTTTAATCCTTAAATCATTCAGAATCAATTTTCCTTGTATAAACAACATGGTTGAGTATGAAGCACTTTTTGTAAGACTTAGATAAGTAGTGCATTGGAACATATCTCATCTCCAAGTTTATGGTGATTCTTAGTTAATCATCAATTAGGTCACAAATTATTTTCAGAACAAATATGATGAGATAATTCCCTATAAAGCCATGGTCAACACCCTTAAACAAAATTTTTCCAACATTTAGTTTGAGCACATACCAAGGGATAATAATAGAACTACAAATGTCATGGCTACTATTGGCTCTCTAATTTGACAAATAGATAAAGCTAGAGAGTATCAGTTCCTCATCAAGAATTTGTTAGCATGAGCTCATGAACCTTCAACCATTGCCATGGTTTGTGATATTATTGGTCTTAATTTTATTTGGTACTCAAACCTATTAAACTACCTTCATGACCAACTCCTACCACCTAACCTATCTTGAAAACAAACCAAAGATTTTGTTTATCATTCCACTAGTTATACTTTACTTGGATCCA
This sequence comes from Torreya grandis, assembly GCA_037957365.1. Classification (NCBI taxonomy): domain Eukaryota; kingdom Viridiplantae; phylum Streptophyta; class Pinopsida; order Cupressales; family Taxaceae; genus Torreya; species Torreya grandis. Next base: position 295,711 of record JARHVA010008050.1, on the reverse strand, counting down.
CCCTTTATTGTCGTAGTTTTTATGGAACTCTACTTCATTATTTAACTATAGTAGAGTCTATGTTAGTGTTAAGAGAAGTTCATGAAGGATTATGTGGAACTCATTCTAGTGGGGTAGTCCTATCCAAAAACCTCTTGTGTACTAGTTATTATTGGCCCACAATAGATGTGTATGCCACTACATATGTAAAAAAGTGTAACAAATGTCAATGGAATGCTAATCTAATTCATAGCTCATCAAAAACTTTGAAACTAATGTTGACACCATGAGCATTTTCTACATGGGGACTTGACCTCACTAGGAAGATTTAACCCACTTCATCTAATTGCCATAAACATATCCTTACCACCACTGAGTATTTCACTAGGTGGGTTAAAGCTCTAAACCTCACATGACTAGAAAGCAAATTTCTAAATTCATTTTCAACCATATCATTTAAAACTATGGTATCCCTTCTGATATTATATTTCATAATGGATTATAATTCAAGAACAAGGATGTAGACCAGTTGTGTATTGAATATAACATCACATAACATTTTTCTACAACATATTACCCTAAAGGTAATGACCAAGCCAAGGCATCTAATAAAATAATTGTTAACATCCTCAAAAAGATTGTCATTAATGTCATTCATGATTATCACCTCCAGATATTCCCTACCCTTTGGGCATACCATACCAATCATAGTACCTACATAGGATCCACTCCATACTCACTTGTTTATGATATTGAAGACATCCTTCCAATTGAAGTTGAATTGCCTTCATTATGCATCTCTTTCAAGCATGTCCTACATGATCATGACTATCGAGTAGCCCACCTACAAGAGCTAGACCCATTTGATGAGAAACACACAACCACACTCAACAATATTCAAGCATATCAAAACTAACTCAAAGTCCACTATAATTGATATGTTAAGTATAGAACATTTGAACTTGGTGATCTCATTCTTAAAGAAAAGCAAAATATTACCATAGTTGAGAAGAAGCATAAAAAGAAATTCAAACGCAATTGGATAGGGCCTTTCATCATCACTATAGATTATGGATTACGAGCATATAGGCTTGCCACACTAGACAAAGATGAACTTCTTAAGATAATGAATATTATTCATCTAAAGTGGTACTGTACTTGAGTGTTAAGGTGTATTATCTATAATGACCATTTCAATTATACCATTTTATCACTATCCTTCTTTGTAAAAATGCCATCCTTATCTATACTCTTCACTATATCCACTTTCCTCTTATATTATATCAACCTAATGTGTTATAAAGCCTAGTCTATTTGACCTTGCTTTTTACCATTAATTATGTAGTTTTATCACCAAGGTAACTGATTAGTTCATCTGTTGGTTCAATTAATTTAGACAAAGATCATATTTTGGAATAGTATGATAGAAGTTTTAGTAGTTTTATCCTTCATTTGTTCTTCCTTTCTTACCACTAATCTTAAAACTAATTATAACCTCCTTTGGGAAAATTCATACCATTGATCTATGCCATTATGTCTTGGTTATAACCACTTATGGGAAAACTATGGGAAACATTAAGCTTTGACATACCAACTTACCACTTCATATGTCATACTTTGCCTTTTTACCAATTGTGTTTGTTTTATTTGGATTAACTACTATAATCATCAAGTTCCTCCACTGTAAAGGCATAAATATAGTTACTTTAGGTCCTATTATAGGAATATTTCGGTATAACTAATACTTGTTAAGTTTAGCTCAATCACCCTAAGCCATGCTCTCACTATTTTGTGAGCAACCTAAGCCATGATCTCACCATTTTGTGAGCTTGAACAATTTAGTGTCTCATCATTTTTGATTGTGTTGAGATGCTCCAAAATAATTCCAAAAAAAATTGAAAATCATTAGAAAAGAATAAAAACATTGACCACTTCTTTGCCTTAAGGATTCTAGGAACCCTTACTAAGTTACAAGCAAATCACTTGTCATTTAGTTTTCCCATCCTTTTTCAAATTTTTCTCCCACACACTTGTCATTTTTCAAGACCATTAATCTTCTTCTCTCTCACACATCAATTCTATTTTTTCATTAGTTATCACATTCTTCCCATTCCCTGGGAGAACTACATTTAGCCTAAAGTTTTTTATTAGATATTACATCCATAGAATTATGTAGGTATCATCTACTTGCCTATTTCATATGGATACAACTCAGCCACCCCCTTCCCTTTCTTTTATTCCCCCATTTTTTTCATTTGTTATGATGTCACCTATTGTCTAGGGGCAATGTTCATAGGGTTTATATTGCATTAATTTTTTGTTTATTTTTGCTTATTTTTTTTATTTATTTGTCTATTTATTTGATTTTAGAATTGTTTCCTTTATTCAATTTATGTTTTTTCATTAAGTGATTCCTTTCCCACACTTACACTCGAATCCATCCATATTCATAGGTTTATATTGTCATCATGGTTTCTATAATTGGTGCATTGTTTTCTATTAAGTATTGGATTATGGGAGTCAGTCATCATGCATATTTTAGCCAAGTCCTCATGATTTTATATCATGATGCCTATCAACACATGCTATAATAAACCTTAAATTCAAGAAGTCTATTTAGCAATAATGACATCTCTTCAGCACTGACATTCTGATTCACTCCCAATCATATCCCAAATATAGTAATTATCCATGAAAGAATTTCAACCTTTATTAGTTTGGAAAAGCATCTCCCTAATAGTAGGTTATTTAAATTAATCATTATACTCTATATTTACTTATAATCATCCTCATCCAAGTTTATTATGTTTGCAATAATCAGGGTCTAATGATTATAACCACATATGGGAAGATCATTACACACTATCCCACCTACATTTGTCAATGATTATAACTACCTTTGGGAAAATCATTGTGTTGTCACCACTTTAATTTTTTGCCTATACAGGAGCATGTTATTATCTTTTTTGTCTATCCTAACTAGGGCAGCTCCATCTTCTCAATGATTATAACCACTTTTGGGAAAATCATTATGCTATCATACCATGTTGCCACTATCTGGGTATAATGTTTATAATTGCCTCTGGAAAAATCATTACACACCATCCTACTTTCATTCTCAATGATTTTGACTACTTTTTTATTATCATTGTCTTTTCACCCAATCATCTTTCCTTTCTTTGGTCCCCTTGTTTCACCTTTTTCTTTTTGAGGGATCATTTGTTGACCTACTTGTGCCAATCATTCCCTTGAGGGGTCATCATACAGTTAGTTTATCATCGATGTAGTTGTAGGCATACAAGACCTTTTAATTATTTGAGAAGACATTATTATGATTATATCTTGTAAAGCCTTCCCAAATAGGGGAAAATTGTAGACACCTAAATATAGCCACTGATAACTTCCAATCAAGATTTTTGCCAATTTCTACCCAAAATGCACAATTTGGCCTAAAAAAAATAAAACATGATAAATGATGTGAAACTAACATATTCAAGTGCTAATTTTTGCTAAGGTATCCTTAGATGGGGAAATGTAATTTATCAGTCAACTAACTTTGATTAGATCAGTTTAAGTCAAAATGCCAATTTTACACCCATGTGCTCTAAATTGCTCTTTCCTATCAAATATTTTGCACAAGATTCATGCATTCATTATTTTTTATTGGTAACATCCTAAATTGGAATATGGTTCCAATACATCTAACATCACATTCTAATTCTAATACATTCAAATTTTGGACCAATACAAGGTATTCTAATCAATTTGAGTAATTTGTGTAAGAAGTGCTTAAACATGCTTAAGAGCTAATTAACCCAAATCAAGGACTAATTAATAATTCCATGGAAAATTGTTGAATGCTTATTTTTTAAAATGAATATTGAATATATTCATCATTAGGTATTCTCATTTCTTGGGAAGACATCCCTAGGCTATAAATGTCACAAATATCAAGATTCATGCCTTTCATACCTCATCAATGTCTTCCATGATGCCCTTCATGCCTCTTAATTGCCTCTTATTACAATTTCATGATGATGATAATTACAAACATAATTCAAAAAATTTAATTAATCCTCAATCACACATCTCAATCTTGAGATGGATGGTTTAGGTTGATTCTAGACATTCTCTAATATCTATAAATAGAGAGGCCATGAACATCATTTCTAAGTTATTTTGGTGCAAAGTTATTATGATCAAATATATTAAAGGATTTGATTATGAAAATTTATAATTCCAAAATTTTTTCCAAGCTAAGCCAAGCCACAAGCCAAAGGTGCCAAGGAGAGATGGAGGTAACCAAGCTTCCATTGCCAAGAACTTCATGAGCAAAAAATTAAGCAAGCCACTACTACAAAGGCATTTAGAGCATCTAAAGAAGGTGAAGGAATTCTTGTGTTTTATTCCTTACTTTTTAGTTTTGTTTGTCATTTTTTTGTTAACTTATCTCTCCCTAGTGTATAGGCCTAGAGATGTTATGGTATTAGTGTGTTTATTTCATTTTATTTTCATTTTGGAACTAACACCATACTAACCATCCTCTCTTAAGTCAAATTCCTAGATCACAGAGACCTGATAATCTCTCTTGAGGGTCATAATTTGACCATGGATGATATTATTTCTCTCTTAAAAACCTTATTATTCTTTAGATATTTTAAAATACCTTAAAAATGTATTAAAAACCTGCAACTTCTATCCTTTTGGCCTACAAAATGAAGTTTTATTTATTGAAGAGCCAAAGAACATGGATAATATAGATTTGGTCTTCAACAATACTCAATCATCTCTACTTTTGTATCTAAAAATAAGCCCTATAGACCCTTTGACAACTTATAATCACACTCTTTTTCATGAGAAAACCTATTTGCACCTGCATATCTTTAATTTACTCTTGTTTATGGACTACCACTTCAAATGTTGACCTATATATCTAAATGTAGACCCTTTTTTGATGATCCCACATGATCTTGAAAAAATATGGATGCCATTTAAGGCCTTATAGATTTATAATATACTTTAAATTTTTGCTTTCTTCATTACCATCTCATCAAATCTCCAAATATGATTGTAAGCTCTTAAAATAATGAAGACTACACTTAATACAAGCTTGAAGATAGGTAACAACTTAATCATGGTTCAAATTCACTCCTCCCATGTTGGTGAATTAAAAATTCCACCAAGAAACATGAGTGGAGGTAAAATAACTAAATCAAATTCACTCCTAGTTAATATGTATGTATTTGAAGAGTTTGTGAAAAGGTTTAAAATCTCAAAGTGACTTTATGAAACCCTATAGAATGTTTCACCTCCTCTAAAATGACCTAATAAGATACTTAATACCATTTTACCCTTTTATGAACTCGTGAGTTATTTTTAATAAACTTTACTCTATTTCACATTGAAAATAGTTAAAGAGGCCTTTACAAGGCTATTATGGCATTGACAAATGAATTTTTAGGCCTTTTAATAAGATATTAAATTAGGGACAATATTGAATGATTTTAATCATAGAAATGAGACTTGATAAGGTGAAATAGATCATGTAAGACTTTTGACACACATTTATATTGAAAATCACCCCAATTGGTCTACTTTAAGTCTAATGTCAATCTATAACCTAAAAAAATGATTGTTATATCTTCTCCAGTAAAGTAAATTGTTCAAGGAAAATTAATGAATCCAAACATAAATGTTTTAAGGCTAGATTAGTCATCATGAATAATCATATAATACCATATTCAATTGATTCTAGCAAGAAAAATATTTCCCCAGGCATATCATGTGCCAAGATACCAATGTGACTTGAATAATCAACATATACATTATGTGTTATGATGCATTCCCAGGATTTATCTATTATAATTATGTGTATATGTGTAATTTTTCATTATTATAATCAATGTATTTTCTAACACTCCAAAATTAACCTTTAGGATAAGATGGTTCAATTATCTCCAAGTTTAGGGTAACATGAGATTGGTCTAAAGGATGTGGGTGACCTATAAGAGGACAAAAAATCTAGTTTATGGGTATAGATCACCTGATACATCAAATGTAGCTTAATTTATAATACCTAATTATGTTGGGGTGAAAATAGATAGATAAATTCACAAAGAGAAACCTAATATAAAGAGGTCATGCACCAATGTCCTTCTATCCACTCTAAGTGATCTTCAAGAAACACATTATGAATCAAGTGAAGAACAATGACTAAAAAAAGATTCGTAATGAAATTATAAAAATTATTATTTCATGTGAAGGATGTGGTGGATTCCTTAAACCTAAAGGTAATGTAAAATAGGTCTATTTTAACCACTATCAACTAGATTACTCTTCAACATAGCTACTGCACTCTAACACATCACATGACCTACATAAGATGACAATCTAAAAACTAGGTGAAGGAGAGGTGAAGGAGAGGAAATGAAAATGAGGAAAAAAATCACACTTTATAAAAATAAAAAAACCATAACACACCAATTCTATAAAATAAACATGTAGAAACTCTTTTCTTTATTGATCCTTAAGGTTCTCAAGGTATAATTTAACAGAGTTTCATTACACCCAATTGAGTGATAGTTAAAATAGCCTTAAGTTCTGAATATATATAATAATGAACTAGAAAAAAATATAATTTGGCATGGGAATAACATGAATTGGTCATGAATGGCCATCTTCCCTTTAATTGGTAGTTACAAGTAGCCTCCAGACTCCATGCATTGCCTAGGCTGACTATTGTCTTCAATGAGCATTTTTCAGAGTTAAAGTCTATTTTTAACCAAGGTTGACCCATTTGGACCCTAATAAAAAAAATACTTGTAATTTACTTTCCTTTTTATAGTTACAAGCATTTAAATGGATCAATTAGGCCTTTTTCATGAAGCATTTAATGGCCACCTCTTTCTTGTATGCAAGTATGATTTGGAAAACTATCACAACCTTAATGGTGGATAATAAATGGTTATGATCACTTCATGTGACTATTATAGGAGTTCCATTATCATGAATTAAATACATACTAGCCTTATAAAACCATGAACATCCTCATTTTGTTGATTAAGTAGGCTTATAAAGAAGTAGCCTAGTCTTTTGACTTGTTCACCATTTGGATGGATATCAAGATTGCATAAAAACTTCAAGATGACTAAGTGAACTTGTTTCACATATGAACCAGCCTAATATACCAATACTTAGGATTTATAAGAAACTCATACCTATAATATTACCTCAATTATATGACTAGGTCACCTCCCTTTAGCACAACTACACTACATGTTTGACACATACATATATGAACATTTTAAGGCATACTTATGGGTGTTTCATGACTTGATAAGGTGAAACACATATCATAGTACCTCCTATAATTATTTTAAACCCTTAACCAAGTATTTTACCTTGGATTCTATTTAAAACCTTGTAAAACTATATTTTTAAGGGGTCCATATAATATTTCATAAAAAATAGTACTATGGATGGGATCCATTAAGAGTGTATCATAAAAGTGTTTATCAATCCATACCAATGAATTTGGTTGAATTTTATCTAATATATTCTTAATCAGGCCCTTATTAGATTTTTAGGGAGGTTTAAGTGGTTTAAAACCCTTTAAAATGGTTCATAAAGGTTGGGACCTTACCCTCTAAACCAATATCGCTGATCGCTTGTAAGTAGGGCCCCTCAACTCTCACAAAATAATCATCTCCCCATAAAACCATTCCATATAGTTATGAGATTGCTAAGTTACCCCTTAGGTGAGAAATGTGCATTTTGAATAGTCTCAAGGCACTGTTAGGCAATAATGACCAACTGTGGCTTCTCCCCTACAAACCAACATGGCTCACACACCTAAAAAAACATGATAAACACCTCCATGGTGGTATGAAATTTCATATAACCCTATTTTTCTCTTTACTATGGATTTCAGTTAACACTACCTTACGAGAAGGTGTTAAATCAATAAGATTAAATGCATGGTTTCTAATTTTTGACCTTAAGATGGAGTTTTGAAGTACATAAACACCTTTATTGTCATGAAATTCACCCCTTAGGGCCTTAAAATCACATATATTGTCTTGATTAAGCCATTTACTTCCTCTTATGTGCATGCAATTTTTCATTTAGGTACCTAGGTCTATTTGTAAGTGGTTATCCATCATGGAAGACCCTATAGGTGGCCAATGTATAATTTTTTGAGACCTTTGGGTACCTCTCCCTCAAAAACATATGGGATGTGGATGTCATTTTTAACTTTTTAGATATAGGCTTATAGTTGCTCATTTAGGTTTGATCCTTACACTGCACATCTTACACATGTAAAATAGTAGGCCATTTGAGTGCTTAGAGGACTTAGGAAGACCACTAATACCTTTTCATACCCTAATTACCTCATTTAGATGCATTTAGAGATGTAATTCCTTGATTGGGACTAAACCTAGGTTTAAGGAGGGTTTTTTAGGTTCACCATCCTAATGATAGTTCAAACAATATGAACCTCCAAACAAAAACTTCTTACCATGAACATTTATCCTAAAGACCCAATCAAATCTCCTAAATAAACTTAGGTACCATGAAGATTATATATTGAGATATGAATGAAAGATGGTGTGCTTTGAGCTCTTTTCTAGGTATTTTATGTAGGTTATAATGTTAAGGTTTATTTATAGAGTTGGGACATTAAATCCCACTCTCTCCTTCATGGATATGGAGTCCATAGGGGTTCCAAAATCCCCTTTATAAGTGTTTAAAGTGGTAACTTCATATGGTTATTTAGGATAATGGAGCTTAGGAGGGGGATAAACCCAAAACAAATAATCTGTTTACATTCCCCTACTTTGGAAACCTCTTTAAGGACCCATATAAACATCACACACACTCTCATGTATTTTTAATATGATTTGTGGTTTTATATATACTATTAATGTGGAGGTGGGGTTTTGAGACCTAAGGGAGGCTTTAAGACTTATAGCTTAGACTCAAATTTAGAACTTCCAATCACTTGTACATGCATTTGTAGCCTCAATATTATCATAAGATCCTCCTTAGTATAGTTTCCACCTTTTAAATTTGTCCTTATTTTCTAAGACCATCATATCAACCCTTTTTTCTCTTAAGGTAAGCATCACTATCTAGTATAAATGCTTGTAATAGTTAGTGTTGATGACCTAATCAATCTATCTCAACCATTTGTAGAGTGGAAATCAGGGCTTAAATAACATATTTTAAAGTGTGAATATAGACTTGAGGCTTGTCCTCCCTAAATCTGTTATAAGGGCTCATTTACACAACCATATATTAAAGCCTATGTGTTATGGGTGTGCAACCTAAAATAAACAATCACTCTAAATGGGTATCACCATCACATGAACACATGAGGGATACATATGCACTCATCACCCTACTATTCCATTTTACATGCTCCTATCATTATCATTCACATTATTCATGTAATTTATATTGACTGAGTAAGGATACGTCACTGTATATTCCTAAACTATTTTGTTAATCATCTCTTCAAACTCATTGTCCTTAGGAGCATGATTCTAATGATTTTACTACTATCTTATTTTGAGTTATCTTATCCATGGTATACTACGTATCATATTAAAGGTTGAAGATAGTTTTCCAATAGTCTTGTAGATAGTGATTTATGCATAGTGGCTACCAAAATGTCTATTGAGTAGGTTCAAAAGTTTAGAGAGTACTTGTATGATTATAATTGAGACCCCAATGACATTGCTTGTGTTAAAATCCATCCCTTTAAAATAACTATCTATATAATATATGACCCCTTTTATGCATCCTGAGACTCATCTACATATGACAAGTTTAAATCCTTTAAAATTATGGTTGAGTTGGGTTATTGTAGGTATCCATCATGCTTGTCAATAATGCTCACACCTAGATATGACCTTTTATACAGTGTCAATTGATTTTCATGATTTCATAAAGGATTTGGTCCTGATATAAATCCTTAAGTATGGTTATCAGGTTTTAAACTTGCAAATGGTGGTCATAAGAATTTATGGATTTATATCTTGGAATTAAGGGCTTATTAGGAGGTAGGTTGATAGTGATGAGACCACTAGATGGAAGAGGTTCCTTAAGATCTTAAAATGGACCATTGACTCAAAAATATAATGGAATATAAATAACCTTATCATCCTTAATCACATACTAGATAGGAAAAAACACTTGGACTTTATAAATAGGCATATGGAGTGAGAAATGGAAACCTAGGACTCTCTGAATACCTCAACTTCTACTAAACAACCTTAACTTATACTAATCAGGTTTTTGAAGGCCTTGCAGAGCTATTTGATGTTTTATTGACTATGGTAGCTATAGTGAGGTTTGAATATCTTCAATTAATAATAAAATTTAACATGAATATAACACTTCTCATTCCATTGTGCTCTAATGAACACTAAGCCATTATCATGGAATACTCAATCCATGTATGTATTAGCAATCAAATACTAGTCATATTCATATGAAAACATCATTTTGAGAGAGTTGGAGGTCAATATATCCATTAAAATTAAACTAAGGAGATATAAATAGCTTAAATTCACCATCATTAAACCTCAACATTGTTCATTATCAAATATGTGCACTATCACTTTTCATCAATGGAATCCTATTTTAAATCTATAAATAATGGTAGTTTATATGTTCCTTGCTCCCATAAACTCACACATGTGAACCAAGGGTGAAGGATGCCATGACAGGACCATGCAAGACTAGAGAAGACATGAATAATCACTAGTTACATCAAATCAGATAATAATGCATTAAAACTATTCCTTTTATTGGCCCTACACAAATGAAAAAGGAAACCTAGATTGCTTAACTTATTAATGTTTGTTTATAAAGGACAATGAACTAATATTGAAACCAATTCCCAAAATTGGGAGGAAATTAAACCCCCTTCCTTTGGCTAAGAGATTGGACCCCTACTTTCTCTCTCCTATATGGACTGAGTACAAACCTAAAGTGTTATCCATGGCTACCAAAGACATCAATGGAGGAAGTGGAGTAGTTTTTGGATATTTTGGCCTTGAAACACTTAGATTCCATCATCTGATGCCTATGTTGAACTCCCTTTGTAGATCCCTAGCTACATTTGACCAAATTTGTACTGTATGGATATGTACTTGTCTAAGAACTCTTATAAAACCTTATATTCCTACATTTTCTCATATTTTTAGACCATAAATAATAATTGGTGATTAGGAGGGAAAATAAGGGTTATATAGTATTTCAAAACACATGGTATGGTTGGGGAAGTTGAATGGACATGTCTTCACATGTGTAAGGCCCATTTAGTGGAAAATAAAGGTCTTTGACTTATGATAAGACACCCATAACATATAAAATGGTTTGATCATGGCATTATGGGGTTAATGGAGGATTTTGAAGATGTAAATGGTGGTCTTAGTGGCATTTTGACATCAAAGAGCATCACCTTAAGGTCAAAACCCCATTCAAACCAATATATATGAATTCAAGTAAATGGTTCAAAAGGATATCAGTTTAATACATATTAAAATACATTAGAACATTCCAAAAACCTAAATTAGGTTACCATATATATTTATAAAATCATTAATACTTATGATCAAGCCATACCTCATCATACTAGATGGATTCAAGATAGGGTCATCAACTACAAACATTGGGTTATCTTCATAATGATAAGAAATGGACCAAAGAGGCCACCCTAAGGCCTATTATATATCAACATACATAAATAAACATATATGGAACACATGACACAAGCTTAGATAGGGTGAGAAGATAACTACTATGGTATTCCTTGACATGTTCGAACACTTGAATCTACTACTTGATATGATAACCAACAATCTTCCTTTTGATTGCATTAACACTTCAATAAGCATAAGCAGAGTGACCAAAAGTGATGCTTTTGGGTTCTCATGAATGCATTGACTCTTTTCTATGATTAAGGGTAGAAAGTAGTCAATATTACTAATAAATCTAAAGGTTTGACCTATCTTTTGGTCAAGAGGAGCCAATATTTATTTGTCTATCACTCATGCATAGGTGAAGACTCCTTGGTTACACTATTACTTCATGAATAATATCTTATATACCTCAAATAATTAAATAAACTTAATAAGACACACAAAAAGATATAAGAAACATAACAAGGACACATAATAAAAAATAACAAGAACAAACAATCAGCTATCAAAGAATGTGTTGCAACACTTGGAAAAAAAAAACTAACTACTATATACAAAATAGTTTTATGATTATAGTAATAATACCTGAGCGACATCCCATTTATAGGGATACAAATTTCATAACCATTCATTTTGGATAATTGGAAAGAATTATTTCATTTACATCTAGCAATGACATATGGTCCACTTCAAAAAATATCAAATTATGAATGCTTACTTGGCTTGGCACGATCTTCATCCCACTTAAGTTCAATGTCACCTTCTTGGAAGGTATTTGAAGAGGCTCTCTTATAAAATGATATTTTGTCTTGATCTTGGATGATCCACATGGCATTAATAACATCATCACTTATCTTGTCTAGCTCTCTCAATTCATTCATCCTCACCTCCATTATGTATACACATAATATTTTCAAACTTTTATCAATTACTAATGCTTTCTATCTTGTAGGAACATGTCGAGTCTCAATATCTATGAGTGCACACATTAAAGGGTGCACTAGGAAAGTGGTGGGAAGACCATTGGTGCTTCATAATATTGTTGTCCCTTATTTCCACTTGTTACCAATCCAACCAACTCTTAAAAAAATCCCCTAATATTATCCTCCTCTTTTGGACATTCTTCCAATAATTTTCCACCTTCATTATCTATTTCCCTAATTATTTGTCAATTTATAGAACTATATGTTGGCCAACCCTAAAGCTTAAGGGGTTATATCCTATGTTCAAAATTTCCTTCTTAGTCATGTTGAAGGAACTCAAGACATGTTTAGTTAATTTATTTTATAGTCATATTTCAATCTTATATTATCAACCTTTAGTGAAGGATTGCATGAAAAGGATGTATTTCATGTTATCTTTACTCTACAAATTTGGTACCTTAGTGCATTTTCTATCTAAAGACACAAGATTTGAAAAAACTATTTAGTAGTTTAGTATGTGCTTGGGGATGTCAAAATTTATCTCCAAAAAATATGTGTTTGGATTCAAAAATCCCTTAAAGATCTCCTAGTGAATGCACTACCATCATTTATTGACATCTCACTTGATCAAATCATATATCAATGGCATGCAGATAAAAGCTTGAGTTAGTGGAACAATAAAGATACAATGAAGTGTGTTTTATCTTTCAATCAATATCAATGGCAAGCTCAAAGTTCAATAATTCCAATGTTCCTAGTGGCAAAATATTAGGTGCCAATATGAAGATCTAATAACATGTGGAAAACTAACAAATCCAATGGCTCTAAATAAGATCAATGGTGCATGATCCATCCTACAAAACTAGATCAATGATGAGAAAAGGTCAAAGAGTTAAAGGATCACAAGGATGAATGAGTTCCTACTAAGTGCCACAATTATGGTAAGTTATAAGATCAATGGTGTGCATTTGATATTACAGACTAAGATCAACAACACATGTTTAACTAAGAAGAAGAAACTAAGGGTACATATGTCAAGGAGATTAGATTGAATGTGAGGTTTCCATGTGGCTCAAGAGCACTAACCAAATGAAGCTGACAAAGAATCCATAGAAAGTACATGGTGGTGATAAGTGTCTCAATTTATGAAGCCCAAGTCAAGGATGAATGGCCAACATTGAAAATAAACATCTAGGAGCAAATGAGATGATGACATGTGTCCAAAATACATATTATTGTTGAAATATTGGTAAAGAGTGTGTTTTTTAATAGATCTTGATTATTTAAGATATTTTAAAAGAGCATCAATGTAGGAATATGTGGGAGAAGGAATGGTGCAACTATTATAACTATTTTTTGAGGTGGCCCTGATCAGTTAATATTTTTTAAGGAGAATAAACGTAGGGTGGTTTTAACTATTATTATAAGTTTAATTGATCTCATTAATGACCTTTTCAGAGCCAAAATTTCTCTCCTTATATTTTTTTCTTCCTATAAATGTAGGCATTCAGCTCTTGATTTTGATCCCTCAGTTAGGTATATAAAACCTATGCTAAAATCACTTTGTAAACTCCTTTGAATAAATATAAGTAAATTTTAGATTCTATTTTAATTCAAGTGTACTTTATTTAAGTATAGAGTTTATGTTGCTTATTCATCACCTATGTGTCCTTCATGTACCTTCCTTCAAGACTATTAGTTTCTTGTAGGTTGTGTAAAGAGTGTTAGAGGTACAATCACTAAGAGAAAGGAGGGTGAATTAGTGAGCCTAAATAATCCAAACTTCAATTCTAATCTTTATAATTACTTAACTAGTTACCACAAGCATTCATAAAGCATACATATCATTCAAATCAATAAGAAAGAGAGACAATGCAAGATCAACCACATAACACATGACATACATGAGAAATACTCTTGGGGAATAAAACCCACTAGAACCTATAATTAGACTATTGTCTTATATAAAAATATACAATTTAGAACAGATGTAATTAATCAAATAATTTCAATCCCTATTTAGTGAGACACCAATCTCATAAGGTGCTACCACACCTATCGAGCTGAGCTACAACAACAACTAGACCTTTTAGCTAGTTTTACCTTACAATGAGGCTAAAACCACCTTAGATGATAAGATTCAATAATAAAACCTATAAAAAACTTCTACCTCTTACTTTATGTTAGCAACACTTGATGATGGACCTCAGCTAATCACACTTCACCTTTGCTCACACTTAAATAGCAAGCTCTCTATTCTACCAATAGAATTATGACCAACAAGTCATATAAAAAGTCTTCAATTTTCTCTAAAATTCCAATCATAATAAGGTTAATGTACCCTTTATTCACTCCCTAACACACAAAATTCTCTCTCAATTTTCTCCTTAGTCTCTCAGTCACACATCTAGGACCCATCATCTTTGGTTCCACTATAAATAGAGAAATCTTGATAAACACCATCTTGGTTGGCCATTAGGTATGTCTTAACCCTTAATACATATATAATATGAAGAAAAGGATCAATATAATATACATAGTTTATACATATCATCTATGGTTCACCCTTAAGTATCTACACCTTTTAAACAAGGGACTTATAGCTCTTATAGGTCTCATAGAGACCTATTCACCCATTTAGCTCTCTCTCGATCAAAACATGAACACATAACCAATTTCAATTACATAGGTCCACTATTTATGTACCCTAAGACATCCTCAAATGATCATAATCAACTTATCTCACCTTTTCATATGATCAATCAACTCAAACATAGACCTTATGCATGTAGTCATTATGAATGAATACATAGTCAACTTTTTAAGCAATATTCATATTCAAGATAGATTGATCACACCTCCAATATCCACACATATATTCCTCATGGATTATACAACATCATTCAATAGTTAATTCATCATGATACATAAAAAAAATGATATAAGATCTAATATCCTTCTTGGTTTACCTGTAGAACAAGCACAAAAACATAGTCTACTTTGAAGCTTAATATCTTTGTCTACACACACTTCCAGATCTTCAAATTTATATTTTTGAATGTGCATTTAATTACTATATAATTTTTATTTTTACTTCATGATCAAATTCATATTTTATCTAAATATTTGATCAAAATATAGATCTCTAGTTTTTCATGTGTAAAATTCAAATATTTGAATAATAATAGTTACATTTAACCTTCAAACACATTGCTCAAATCTCATGGACTCAAGTCATTATCAATCTATCACCATTGATATTGTGTAAGATTAAATACATATACCACCAAATTTAAATGCTAAACCACTATCACTTTGACCTCATCTCATGTCCTCTTGAAATTTTTACTTAATGTACTCCATCAATCTCTATGGATCAACAAGGTCAATATCGATCAACACTCACCATTGATAAAATTTTAGGATTCCCTCTAACCATTGGGTCATTATCCTATACCTTTGTTAATACATTAAACATCATGAACCTATCCTCATATCATTATATCCTAACTCCTTGGAGAACTTTTACAACATCTATCTTTCTCTAGATTTAACTCATTAAAAAATGGATATGGGAACCCTATCAATATGCATGAGTATCCATTTTTGCACTTGAATAACTTATTTTGTGCTTACCTGAAGGATCTTAAATTTGGAATAAATGATATCCTTATGAGAATCCAACAATATTAATCACTACTCCTAAAACTCTAGTGTATGAAAGATATAACACCATTAAATTTCCTTCTCATAAACTTCTATCACAAAGCCAACCATGTCCAAATCTACCTAAAAGCAAAATTTTGGTCATCCATTAGTTTTGTGTTGCTTTAGTTCATGATATCAAATTTAGCACAAATTATCTATGCTATAAATTAAACAAACCCATATTATTAGTTTTTATTTACACCTTAACATGTACAAGATATAACACCTACAAAATGCTCACTTAGTTCTTTCTATTACACTTCAAAATTGGCTAAGTATGGGAAAATAATGAAATATGTCTTAGAAGCCAACTTTGCACCCTCATATCTCTAGCCATAATTAGATTAATTACTTAAGATATAACACATAACAACTAGGGAATATAGTGATCATAATAATACAACCATCTCCCCTTGGCTCCTTCCCACGTGGTAATGGTGATGTCATCAAACTACCTACTTAGGTTTTCTACCACTAGACCTAAAGTGTCTAGATGATAAATATGAAAAACTATATGAATTCCACTTGTGTAGATAATCTCTCAAAGAATGGATCACATCTTATAGGACCCCTTTAATGTGTTCAAACATCCATATTCATCCCTGAACATCTCTAACCATGTCAACATTTAAGATCAACCAAGCCACCTTTAAGCATACAAGAACAAATACATTACACACTTTATCATACAAGAACAAGCAAATTGTACACTTTGTCATTATCATATATAATATTTAAGATATTCATCCACTTACCAAGACACCTCCATTACTTCATAAAGACAACTCTCCACCAATATCCCCCTTTGTCATTGATGTCAATAACCATCATATAGCAATATATTACTCACCTTCTCTCTCTCTTCAAAACACTCCTACAATAGAAACTTTCTCCCCAACATGAAATTTCTCCCCATTTTAAAAAAATAAAACATGGGAGCACAATAATCTTGAGGACCTAAAAAAAATATCAAAATAATAAAGGACCATCTTAGAAAGATGATACAAACTCCCCCTTACCTTCAGCTTACTTTTGCTTGTCTTAACAACCTCCTCTTGCTCAATGCTGACACACTTTTCAATCAAGCACTAAAAATTATGAATAAATAACACACACAAGAAATAAAATATGATATAAATTATCAATAAACATTTGAGAGTGACTCCCTTTAATAACTATGAAATTTTACATTCTAAGCATCTTCATATCTCTACACACCATGAAGAACCACCATACCGGCTTACTAACCTTCTATCTCAAGACACATCCATGAACACCAAATTTGAATTTGAAATATAAAAAAAATAAGAAACATGAATTTAACCAACCTAAGAAAATAATTTTAGATACTCATACCTTTATCTTTTTGAGAAACTGATAAAAAAACACTCTTCTTTAACCTAGGTCTACCTAGCCTCCTTGTAGCTCTACATAAAACATGCACAGCCCACAATTTGTAGTAGACACATATTCAAGACCTAAAACATCATATATATAACACTCTAGTATTCCCCCTCAATCACACCAATTTTCATCACCAATCCCATCCTCTACAACATACTTCTTTCACAAACTTACTAGCCAATTAACCCTCTATATTGACAAAAACATGAAATAGAGAACCAAAAATCTTTAAATCTCTATAAATCCTGATTTAACCACCCATTTGTCCAATTAAAATTATTAATAATACTCAAACCTCAACTCATAAGGTATAACATTTTTTATAGTAGAGCCCAAAACCCTAGAAACATAAAAACAAGCAAGGTCAACAAACCTCTTTTTGGTCAATGTCCACCTCTAAAACTTCGTATACACCAAGAGACAACCATTAGAAAATTATAGACCAAAAATTTATCTTCCATACCTTTGGTAACCCATGAATCCTATAACCCATTTTAGGCCTACTTACCCTAAAAAAAATAGAGAAAACTGAGAGCACTCAAAAATCCTCAATTAGCAAATACATACCTTCAGACCTCAAAAACACATAGAGCACACTAGAAATAAATGAAAAAACCTTTCTAAGCACCAAAAACTTCTTGATATTCACATAAAACTTATTAATCCACCCGGAACCACCCATTCTAACTTTGTACTATAGCTCCTTCACAAACCTCTGAAACAATATCACGAACTTGTTACCCCCCTTAACCAAATACCTTCTCTAATGGCATTATCATCGTAAAAAAAAATATTGATTCTCCATACCTTCTTATCAGATTCAATTACTCATTCATTTCATCCTAGGACTTGATCAATTACAAAGTTCCCCATAACTTCATATTTCATTAGGAACATGAAATCTTCAACAAGTCTTCAAATACTTGTTTTCATATCTTCTCACCAAACAATATCTAATAGCCACCAAGATTTGTTTGTCTTATAAGTATCTCCTTGAATCCTAAATAGAGAAACCCTCTACACCATAAAGTTTTACCATGGTGTGTAACTAGGAATTGCCCATAACTCCTCATATTCTTTCTCCTCCTTTCTCAATTGATACTTATAGTTATTTTTCATCTTCTTCTTTGGCTTAAATATGATAATTGATTCATTTTCTATATCACTTTCACTATCTTCTAAGACATAATTGATAACACACTGAGACGACCCAGATTCATGACATACCTTTTCATTTGAAGAATTTACCTTGCCATTTGCAATCTCATTACTAGATATTGATAACTGATGTTCTTTGCATGAAACTTTCTCAACAATAATAGGATGTTCACTTAGATATATACATAATTTATAACTAGCCTCATCCATTACCTTGGTCTTCTCCTTGAGCTTGGTCTATTTATTTTCAACATGAATAGACTTTTGATTTTCCTTAATTTTTGATCCCTTTTGCACCTTAGCAAATGATCCATCAATATTCTTGGACTCAATAGGGTTAGTATTATTAGTCTTTACTACCTTAGGTCTCCATGCCAAATTTTGACTCTTCTTGTCTTTTATAACCATCTTACCTACTTGACCTTTGAGTTTGGACTGATTTGCAACATAACCCTCTAGATCAACTTTCTTATCAACCTTTAGACTAGTGTGATTATCTTTGATAATTTTTGGTTTCCATACCTAATTTTATCCTTTCTCAAACCTTATAAGATCTCTATATCCTTTGACATGTCTTGAATACCTCTTAACACTATTTGGATAGAATCTAGTAATATGTCCACCCTTATGACAACTAAAACAAATATCATCATTCATATCCTTTGACATATTTGAACTATGATCAATCTTTGGAAATACACTCCTTTTATCATAACTCCATGATTTCCAATTATTGATTGACTTCATTTTATAGTCCTTATCTCTATGACCATACTAATTACATGTATAACAATGACAATGAAATAAACTAGCATACCTTACAACATTAGGTTGTCTAATTAACATTCTAACATTGCTATTTAAGTTTTCATTCTTTTTCACTTGCTTATGATTCTCATTATTTATTTCCATCTTGTCTAACTTGACTATAAAAATATCATGCTCAATTTTTAATGACTTCATTTCAACCTTCAGTTGATTACACTCATTTTCTTTTAATTTTAGATTTGCATTTGTAATCCTTAACTAATCCTCAAGAATATTGATCTTCTCTTCATTTATTTTGACCTTATTGGCCATGTATTTCAATTTATATGCATGTATTTCAATATACTTGATCTATTCTTTATACTTATTTTATTATTTGATGTCACTTCTCTACTGTTATGGTAATCTTTTTTATCAAACAAGATGTCCTTTTTATTTTGAACATAATTTTTTTTTGGAGTCTATTAGATAAACCTTGAGATCATTAATAACATTATCATCCCTTTTGGCATCTTTCTTCAAATTACATATTTGTTATTCAAGTACCTTGATCACAACCTTCCACTATTGATTTTCTTTCTTCCATTGCTTAGCCATCTTTGTACCTACTTAGGATCATCATCAAGATATTAGGCTTCCTCTAAAGGACCCACTCTGATACCAATTTTTAGTGGTACAATTATTTGGGGGGGGGGGGGCGAATTAGTGATCCAAAATAATCCAAACTTCACTTATGATCTTTACAATTACTCGACTAGTCACCACAAGCATTCATAAAGGATGTATATCATTCAAAGTAATAAGCCAGAGATATAATACAAGATCAATCACATAACACATGACATATGTGGGAAACCCTCTTAGGGAATAAAACACACTATAACATACAATTAGACTACTATCTTATATAACAAGATCCAATTTAGACTAGTTATAACTAATAAAGGAACTATAATCACTATTTAGTGAGATACCAATCTCATAAGGTGTTACCACACCTATCTATTTGAGCTACAACAACCAGACCTTTTAACTAGTTTTACATTGTAATGAGTATACAATCACCTTATATTCTTAGATTCAACAATATCACCTATATAATACTTCCACCTATAACCTGATGTCAAAAACACATGATGATGTACCTCAGCTAATCACACTTCACCTTCACTCACACTCAAATAACAAGCTCTATATTCTTCCCACAAAATTATGGCCAATGGGTCACATAAATAGTCCTTAATCTATTATACTCTTTAAATCATACTCAAGTCACTCTACCCTTCCTTTTCTCCCTAACACACACAATTATCTCTCAATTCTTTCCTTAGTCTCTCATTAACACATCTATAACCCATCATCTTTGGTTCTTACTATAAATAGAACAATCTTGATAAACACCATATTGGTCATCCATTAGGTATGTCTTAACCCTTAAGAAATATATCATATGAAGATAATGATTAATATAATCTACATAGGTCGGTTATAAAATCTATGGGTCACCCTTAAGAAGCTACACTTTTAAACAAGTCACTTGTAGAGATTATAGGTTTCATGGAGACCTATTCACCCATATAGCTCATCCTCAAGCAAAAAATAAAAATAAGACCAAATTAAATTATATAGGTCCACTCTCTATGTCCCCTAGGACATAATAAAATTATCATAGTCAACTTATCTCACCTATATGTATGCTCAATCAACTGAAACATAGACCCTACCCACATACCATCAATGAACACATAGTCAACTTCTTAAGCATTGTTCATACTCAATACATATTGATAACACCTCCAAATTACACGCATAGCTTCCTCATGGAGTATACAACATGATCAAATAGATAATTCATCATGAAACTTTGAAAGAACATTAATATAATCTCAAATATCCTTCTTGGGTCACTTGTAGAATAAGCATAAACACATAGTTGACTTTGAATCTTAATATCTTTTCTTGCACACACATCCAAATACTCAAATCTATTTTTATAGATAAACATTGAAGTCTTATACAAGTTTAATTTTTAATACATCAGAAAATTCATCTTATATCAAAAGATATGATCAAAAATATCTCTAGTTTTTTCTGTGTAAAATTCAAATATTTCAATAACAAGGGTCACAGTTAACCTTCAAACATAATACTTGAATCTCATGTAATCTTAACTCAAGATCAATCCTATTTCATTGATCTTGTATAATATTTAATTTATATACCACCAAATCCAAATGTTAAACCAATTTCACTTTGATCGCATCTCGTGTCCTCTTAAAAGGTTGACTTAATATGCTCCATCACCCTCTATGGATCAACAAGGTTAATATCAATCAATGGTCACCATCGATCAAATTGTATAGACACCTGCTCATCATTACATCATTATCATGTAAATTTACATAGACATTAAATTTAATGCACCTATCTTCATCTCATTTCATCCTGACTCCTTGGATAACTCATGCACCATTGATATTTCTTGAGCTTTAACTCATTCAAAAATGACTATGGGAACTTTGTTAATATGTATGAAAATCCAATTTTTCACCTAAATAACTTCTTATGTACTAACCCACAAGATCTCAAATTTAGATAAAATGATCTCCTTGCTTAGGATAATACAACCATATGACTCACTACTCTTAAAAATCTTTCATGCATAGGATATAACACAATTAAAGTGCCTTATCATAAACTTCTAGCATAGGGCCAACCATGTCCAAATCTACCTCAAATGCCAACTTTGATCATCCATAACTTTTGTCATGATTAAGTGCATGATCTAAAATTTAGCTCAAATGATCTATGCTAAAAAATGAACAAAACAATATGATAATTTTTTATTTACACCTTCACATGTGAAATATATAACACCTAAAAAATACTCACTTGGTTTTTTTGGCACACTACAAAATTGGCTTAGTATGGGAAGAAAGTGAAATCTATCTTAAACGCCAAATTTTTACCCTCATATCTTTGACCATGATTTTGGGCATGACTTTAGATCTAGTGTAAAACAACTATGGACTATAATTATCCCAGACATATGACTATATCCCCTTGACTCCTTCCTATGTGGCAATGGTGATGTCATCAAATTGCCTAATTAACTTTTATGCCACTATATCCAAAGTGTCTAGATGAGAAATATGAACAAATAAATGAACTAAATCTTGTTGGGAGAAAGGTGAGTATGAAGTTTTTATTCTATATCCTTTAATAGATTTTTTTGTGTCCTCCATGGATTTCACCTTAGTGGGTAAATTTTTAGGAGCAAGACCAGATCTAGAATCTCTTACAAAAATGGTTAAAAGGAAATGGGTTATTCAAGGAGAGATAGTTATTTCACCAATGTTGAATGGTTTCTACTTGTTTACCTTTAACTATAAAGAAGACATGAATATGGTTTTGTGTGGAGGACCGTGGTCTTTTGGAAAATGTTCTCTTACTATTAAAAAATGGGAGCTGAATATGGATTTCTCAGATTCTTTTTTCTTAACAACTCCCATCTGGGTTAGAATTCTTGGACTCCCTTTATAATTTTGGCATGAGGACATTTTTAAAGGTATTGCCAGTTCTTTTGGGGAACTTGTGGCATTGGATAAGGCTATGACAACCAGAACCAAACTTCAAACTACCAGGTTGTATGTTAAAGTGATAGATCTGAATCATCTCCCAAAAAAAGTGGATTTAATATCCAAGTTGCGTAAAAACACTCAAGGAATTTTTTTTGAATATCTTCCCAACTCTTGCTATGCTTGTAAGAAACAAGGGAATTAGGTAAAAAATTGTCCTTCCAAAAGCAAAATTCATCCTAGTAGTGTTATGGATGGGAAAAAGACTATGGGCCAACAAAAGAAAGTATGGAAACTTAAAGAAGATCATAGACAAGAACAAAAGGATAATGAAGAAACTAAAGATCTACATGTTGAGGCAGGTAAAGAGCCTTCTTTTGAAGATCCTAAAGGCCCACTTGCTGAGGTGGATACAGAGATTTCTTTTGAGAAAGAATGTTTTGAGACAGAAGGAAAGAGACTACAATTAGAAACCATAATACCTACACAAAGAATAGATGAGTTAAGAGATTTATCAAAGCAAATCATTTTCTACCAAAGGGTAGAGGATCGATGGAGAGATGTAGATGGAAAAGCAGGGCTAGAGGAAGAAGAAGTTTTGGCTAAAGATGGAAATAAATTAGAGGAGAGAGATTTTATTTTTTCTCAGTCCAGGGAGATTAAGGATGATAATGACTTCCCTCTAGATGAGATTCTTGTGAACGATAATGGAGAAAACTTAAAGCATTTTCTAAACCAAAGAAAAAGGGCTAAAAAAAAGACCAATACTAAGGGAGTAGAAACTAGAAGTAGCAAAAAAGAGTAGCAAATGAAGGCAAAACATCTTGCTTATACTCTAGATAAATCTGAAAAAAGAGATGAGCAAATTTTAAAGGTAAAATCAGATGTTGGTTCTCCAGACAAACCTGGAAGAAGATCCATTAAGAAAACCAGAGAGCTAGAAAGTAGGAATAATATTGATGATGGGAGGTAGGCACCTATTCTAGATTTTACCCCTAAAAAATAGTTATTAATCATTACTTGGAAATTAGGGCATTGATTTTAAAAGGGACATTAATGTTTTCCCTATTTTACCTTAGGTTGTTGCTACTTTTTAGGAGGTTTCAGGAAAGCTTCTCCTGGTGCATGTTTATGCTTTATCTTTTTTGATCCTGTAAAAGGGTTTTGCGGCCCCTTCAAAACCTATTTTTACCTTAATCTAAAACTAAATGAATTAAACTTATTCAAACAAGTTCTCAAAACATGTATTGCATCTTATAGGACCTATTTCACATGCTCAAACCTCAGTACTCATGCTTCAACATCTCTAGCCATGTCAACATTAAATATCAACTAAGCCACCTTGAAGCATACAAGGAAAAATACATTGCACACTTTGTCATACAAGAACAATCATATTTCACAATTTTTCATTATCATATAGACTATCAAAGATATTCATACACTTACATGTACACCTCCATGACACCACCATGACAGCATGATGATAACTCTCCAAGAATGTGTTAGTTAGTGAGGTTTTTCTTCAAGTGTCATAAGTCCATAGTGTCTTGCATAGTCCTATCTCTTTCTATCCTTCAAGTTGTAGGTCTCTATTAAACCTTCATTCAAAATATTAATGTTTGGCACTTTGTTATTAAATATGATCAATTTTTATCTCCATTGGATTCATCACTAGTCATGAAAGTGTTTAATATGAGAGTGAATTATTGAATATTTGGTGCATCACCACTTACAGTAGGTTTTTAGTAACTTATTTTCTCCCCCTTTTATTCCCAATTGTTTAATTTATAGGAAAAGAGATTCAAATTATCATATCTAAGAAACTATCCTCATAAAAAAACCTTATAGGTCTAACCCAAAATGATGTAACCCGTAGCCTAGGGTCATTCTCATATTGGAGTAGGATTGAGAGTAGAACTTGAACACTCTCACTTTTAGCTAGGGTGAAACCTAAGTCTTTAATATTTCTGACACACATGATGAGACTTCAATCAAGGAATCTATACATGATCTTGGGATAGATCAGTAATGTGGGAGAATAGTTGAAATTATTGGATCAATCATCAACATATTAAAGGGCAAATTCATACATCAAATCTCTACTGTGTCTGCCTAAAAAGGTAAGAAAGTTTAGTTCATTAAATTGCCTTTGGATATTACAAGGAGGAAAAGGCTACCAATTTCAAACCCCAACCTATCACCCCCTAATTCTCCCACATCTCTATAATCTATAAAAGTTTCCCATATTTAATCCACTAAAAGTCCACCAAAGCAAATGCAAATGGCAAGGTCTAGATTTTAAGATTGTATACCCTTCAATGGTTGTATTCCTTTTAACCTTCAACAATATGATGATATACCTATTATATCTTTGATGTATTTACCATAATTTATAGGAGAAAAATATATCACTCATATAGAAAACATAGCTAACATTGTAAAAATTTGTTTACTGCATAACATAATGCAAGAGAATATAGCCATGAGGCTACTAGCTACATCCTTGAAAGGCAAATCCTTGTAATTGTATATGGGTCTTATTCCTACCTCAATAAATACCTACAATGAGTTTGGTGAGTACCTATGTAATAATTTTAAGGATAGAAGTGACCATGTGTCACTTGTTGAACCACTCACCTTAATCAAGAGGGCTCCAAATAATCTATGGTTGATTTCAATCCAAAAACCTTGGGATACGATCAATATCATCATTAAGCCCACACCCAATTATTATTTTATTTATTATTTAAAATCACTAAATTCAATCTTGTAGTCATGATCCAAATTATGGGTTGGACAACTCTACTTGAGGATAATGAGATATCTATAAAGGCATAAAACTATTTGATAAAAGTAGGAAAAATCATTCCAAGACCTCTTATGCCACTTTTTCTTGATATTAAACCAACCTGATCTACCATTTCTTGATTTCCTACACCAAAAAAAAAATCTCAACCTAATGATAGTCAAGTGCATAATTTTTCAAAGATTGAGAGCTTGTGGAAGGGATAAAATACCAAGCTAGTGGATATATAGAGATAGAAATAGACTTCATATAGGTAATGCCAAGGTCCCTTCAAATACCAATACCCTACTAAATCCTATAATAGACCCCCTTATCCATTAAATCAACTAGCCTAAGGCCAAATTACTTAAGTTATATCTCATAATAGATACAATCATACAGCTATAAGTAGCTCAAGAGCCTTGGTCCTGACACAAAATAACCTTGCATAAGAGGGTCAATGGTAATCAAGAAGGCGGTCCAATGAGATTTTAATGGCTACAAATGGATAAATTTGTCAATATCCTAGTTGGTAGCATTCTTTTTCATTTGATGTCCATGACATATTGCCTCCTCCACTATAAGGTCATCCAATGAATCAAGATAACATTTTTACCATGACATCATTAGAAGCTCAAACTAATTAGAAAGGAAGCATAATTAAGGCACTAGTTCAAACCATGTGCATAAAATTTCAAGAAGGGGAGCATATGTTTTATCATGTATTAGTAAACATGAGGAATACTATATTAAAGGTAGATGAACTACTTTCATCCAATACAAGGAATAAAAAGATGATGTTGGATGATAATTTGGGGTAGCTTAAGGCTTATTCAACACCTCCAAAAGTTAGTCAATAGGATATAACCTCATATATAGCTTATAAAATTCCTAAAAATTAAAAAATATCTCAACATCATGTATAATAGTAGAAGTCTCCTTTTACTCCTCATGTCACTCAAGT
This sequence comes from Torreya grandis, assembly GCA_037957365.1. Lineage (NCBI taxonomy): Eukaryota > Viridiplantae > Streptophyta > Pinopsida > Cupressales > Taxaceae > Torreya > Torreya grandis. The sequence continues at coordinate 268,730 of JARHVA010008050.1, read as the reverse complement.
GCCAAGTGATACTTCTACTTCCAAGGTGTAGTTCAAAGGTATTATTATTCCTTTCAATATTATAACATATTAAAAAGGCTAATGTCACTATGTCTATGTATGATGCTCTATCTATTCTAGATAGAAATAGATTCTTCTGCAAGAGCTCTCCATTTTTTCTCATGTAAATAAGACAAGTGATAAGGTGAACACTATTTTATAAATAGTAGTCAACCTAGTCAAATTTAAGTTCCTAGTCAAGATCCTAATCAAGGTCAAGTTCATAATGTTTTTCATCCCCATAGGGTTGTCAATCCCCCTTTATTATATTTGTGAGTCATCATAGAGGACTATTTAGTGCACAATTGTATGATAGTTTTGACTGGTTCAACCTTATTTATGCCTAGATCCATAACATATAAACTTGAGCTTAAGTATGTACCTAATGAAAAAGGTGTTCACTAATTAGATGGTTCCCCCACTAAAAGATTAGGTATCATGAAATATCTTAAGATCACATTGGAATTTTTCCCAAATTGTGTCATCACATAGGATGTAATAGTTTTAGACCTACCCCCTTATTTTTACCTATATCTATCTAGGGACTTTACTAAAACAATTAGGGGTTATTTGTCCTCTAATTGGTCATACATGCTTTTTAAGGCCAGATATGGGACTAGGGTCACTATTAGGCTAGAACCTATCTTTAGGTTCCATCTAGATCTTTATATGCCTAACCTTGAAAATGTTAATTTTAATATATTTGATGAGGACGAAAATTCTAATTAAAAAGATTCTCATGACCATCTTGAAGGCATTTTAGACCTATACTTAGATGAATGTACTCTAATTATCATGGACTTTATCACTATAACAATATTGAAGAAGCAAATTTTTGGGTGTATTATATGGATGAAGAGGGTGATGATATACCTTGCTTAAATAAAAACACTCAAGAGGAAGATGGTATATGGAATTAATTATTTGATGGTTTAATATAAAATAATGGTAGTGGAGATGGAGTCATGTTATTTTCACCCTTATATCATAAGTACTATTCAACTTTAATATTTTAATTAACTTGTACTTTAAAAATAGTTGAATATGAAGCCCTTATACATGGTTTGAAAGAGGAAAGAAGAAGAGGTGTCAAACTTCTTCAAGTTAAGGGCGAAGGTGAACTTATTATGTAATAAGTGAGTGGAATAAATGTAGTCAATAAACATCATTTAAAAGATTACAAGCATCATGTATGGGATCTCATAGAGGACTTCTTGGTATTCAATATAAAGTCCATACCAAGTGAGGCAAATCAACATGTAGATATGCTTGCAACCATTAGAGCTCAATATGAGATTGTGGAATTAGTAAAAGGTAATCAAATTAAAGATAAGGTAAAGGTCATTTTTAGGCCAACTATACCTGATAATGAGGTGAGTTGGCATGTGTTTGAAAATGATGATCAAATTATATGTTTTATGATGCATGAGGTAGAATTATGCCACAAGAATAAAAACAAATTACAACATTATTATGATGAGCATATAGTGTAGATGAGATATAAAAAACACACCTAAGATGCTTGTGACATTATAAAACATCATCAATAAAGATGACCAAGTGAGAAGAGGAAATACATATATCTTAGCTAAGGAGGGACATTATGAGAGGATAGAGATCTTGAAAGGTAAATTATTAAAGTTAGGAAAGATCAACACACAAAAAGAGAGAGATACATTTGTTTATTTATGTCAATAATTCTTTAATGTATTTTCATGGGAATACAAAGATCTAAAGGGATTTAATCCCAAACATGCATAACATACCATTGAAATAGAGAATAATGCAAAACCAGTCAAACAAAAATAAAGGACCATCAATCCAAAAGTGGAGGACTTGATGTGAATGGAGATATTTAAGTTGATTTAATCAAGGATAATATTCCCCATAAAACATTCCTCATGGGTGGAAAACCTTATTCTAGTGAGAAATAAGAAAGGGAAGATACGTTTGTGTGTTGATTTTAAGGACCTCAATAAGGTGTCCCTAAAAGACCATTACCAACTACCCTCAATGGATCAAATTGTTTGAAAGGTGGTAGGTTCTTATAGGTTCTCATTTATTGATGGATACTCTAGTTATAATTATATTATTATCAAGGAAGAATATAGACATAAGACTACCTTCACCTCAAAGTGGGGCACTTTTGCATACATGAAAATGCCCTTTGGACTATCCAATGTTGGGGTAACTTTCCAAAGGGTAATGGATGTTTCCTTTGAATTTTTTATCAATGACATGGTTCTCATATACCTAGATGATGTCATTATTTTCTCAAAGGACCCAACTAATCATATTACTCACTTGAGGTTAGTATTTGAAAAATGTAGAGAGTTTGGTGTATCATTGAATACTAAAAAATATATATTTTGTGTTCATGAGGATAGGTTATTGGGTCATGTAGTTTCTAGGGATGGCCTTTCCATAGACCTTGAAATAGTTGAGCCCATATTATCTTTAATCTTTCTCAAATGCAAGAAGGGTCTATAGAATTTCTTGGGAAATATTAATTTTATAAAAAGGTTTATCTCATGCTTTATATAGCTGGTTAGGCCTCTTATTCACATGTTAATAAAATGCAAGGAGTTTACATGGAACAAATAATCTAAGAAGAGTTTGAGGCCATAAAGGAGGCCACCTCTCATTCCAATATAATTCTTAATCCAAATTTTAAAACAGAATTCTACTTATATGCCTTCTCTACATTGGATGCAATCATTGCCATGTTGATGCAACAAAATGATCAAGGTTTGGAATAGCCTATTGTTTTCTTGAGTCAGGCCTTAGAGGGGTTGAGGATAGGTATATTTTTGTATAAAAACATATGATTGTAATAGTGAGAGTTTTAAATAATTTTAGTCACATGGTATCTAATAGTAAGATCATACTCATGGTGGTATACCTAAATATTAAATAGTCTATACTCAATAAAGACCTTAATGAGAAAAGAGTTTGATGGGTGATAAAATGCATGGAGCTTGACCTTAAGGTTAGATTAACAAATATTTTAAGGGGTAGATATTTATGTAAACACAATGAAATAGAGGTAAAACAAGATAAATATCATGTGTTGGTAGTCCATGACAACCAACATGTAGCTACAAACAACACACCTTTCAGTTAGACACATGATATACTCAAATTTCTTTAGTTAAGCTAATGTTATATGTGGATAGATAGAGCCAATGTAAGGAAATTCATGTTGAAAATTATACCTTATGTCATGATAAATGGAGTACATTTCAATAAATACATAGGAGGCATGCTTTTGAGGTGTGTGGAATCATGCTAAATAGACAAACTACTTAAATAATTCCATGATGGTCCAGCTGGTGGTCACTTTTTTACTAAGACCACAACCTATAAGATCATTATACTAGGTTACTATTGGCTTAGAATGTTTAGAGATGCACAGTCTTGGGTAAGTAAATTCTGAAAATGTAGAATTTTCATTGGCAACTATAAATTGGCCACCCTTCTCTTTTAACCTATATAATTATAATAACCCTTCATGCAATGGGGCTTATATTTCATAGGGATGATAAAACCCCATTAAATTAAAGGATATAAATGGATCATTATAGATACAAAATGATTTACAAGATGGGTTGAATCAACTTTTCTCAAGGATGTTAACGAATATTCTATTTTGGAATTTTATGATAGCCTTGTGACTAGATTTGGTGTTCCTTCTACAATCATTTCTGATAATGCATTGCCCTTCAATAAAAAAAAGGTATTTGAGTGAGATATTTCACATAAAATTTATCTCAAGGCATCATATAAATATTACCCATAGGAAAATGGATTATCATATTCCACAAATAATAACTTGTTGAGGATTAGCAAGAGAACTATGGAAGATGGTCAGAGGGAGTGGCATAATAGACTAAGAACTACCCTATGGGTAGATAGAGTGACACATAATAAATATGTTGGATACTCCCCATACCTTATTATCTATAGGAAATAATCCAAACTTCCTATTTCTCTTGAACTACTTGCATTAGAGCTTGCACACAAACTTTAGCTCCTAGAGGATGATGCTAAGCACACAAGGTTAAATGAACTAAGATAGATACAAGAGACAAGGGACACTTCTATGCACATTATGTGGTAAAATAAAAACCAATTAAATAGGTCACTAAATAAGATATCCTCCTAAAATATCTTCAAACAAGGTGATATAGTCCTCAAATGGGATGAGGACTATGCAAAACCAAGAAAGCACTCAAAGTTTGATAGTATTTGGAGTGGGCATTATGTCATCATAGGTTGTAAAGAGAGTAATGCATTTAATATTGCTACATTTAATAGAGAGAGCATTCCCATATCTACAAATGGTAGGTATATTAAATTATGATACTAGTTTATTGCATGATCTTTGTACATAGGTAGATAGGTCTGTCTTTACCTCCAAGTGCTTTTATACATTACTTTGGTTTTTTTCCTGATGTTTAGGTAGTTTTCTGGTGTGTTTTTTTTTTCCTATTTTTTGTGTGCATATAATTATTTCAAATTGTTTCTAGGAGTTATGTAGAATATTTTTTGTAAGTAATACTTCATTTATCTATTCATCATGGGCAAGCTTGACCAAATTCTAGGTTCCATGACTAGTAAGTTGGTCAAGCTAGCTGAGTCACCATAAATGTTGGTCAATATCTAAAAATAGAAATTAGAAAACCCTATATCTTAAGGGGTCATGAAATATGTTCAAAATAATCTTGTTATTAATGTTGAAGGTACTCAAGACATGTTTAGTAAGTTTATTGTATATTCATATTTCAATTTTGTCATAGTATCCTTCAGTGAAGGATTATAGGAAAGGATGTATTTCATGTTTTGTTTTTACTCTTTAAATTTGGTGCCTTAATGAATTTTATATCTTAAGAGATAATATTTGAAAAATTATTTAGTAGTTTAGGATGTGCCTAGGATGTCAAAACTAATATCCAAAAAATAGTGGTTTAGATTAAAAAATACTTAACGAGCTCCTAGTGAACACACTACCTATAGGTGTCAACACCTCACTTGATCAAATTATAGATCAACAACATGCAAATATAATATCAAGTCAGTGAGACCATCAAGATATAATGGATCATGTTTGATCTTGAAATCAAGACCAATGATGAGCTCAGAGGTCAACAATTCAAATGTTCCAAGTGGTAAAATCTCAAGTGCCCATACGAAGATATTACAACACACAACAAAAAGATAAAGCTAGTGGGTGAAAATAAGATCAATAGTGCATGATCCATCATGAAAAATTAGATTAATAGTGAGAAAAGTTCAAAGATTCAAAATAACCCAAGGATGAATGAGTTCATTCTAAGTGTCATAACCGTGGTGAGTTACAATATCAGTGATGTGCATTTGATCTTATAGACTAAGATCAATGGCACACATTTAATTGATTATAAGAAATCAATGGTACAAGGTCAAGGATATTAGATTGAATGCAAGGCTATCATGAGGATCAAGAAAAACAACCAAATGAAGCTTGCAATGAATCTATAGAAAGCATGTGGTGGTGACAAGTGTCTTAATATGTGAACCCCAATTCAAGGATTAATGGCCATCATTGAAAGAAAACTTTTGGGAGAAAATGAGATGATGACATGCGTCCAAAATATAATAAATGGTCAAAATTATGCTAAATATTGTGTTCTATAATGGACCTTGAACAATTAAGGGATTTTAAAAGAGCATAAATGTAGGGGGAAGTGGGAGAAGGAATGGTGTGACTATTAAAACTATTTTTTGAGGTGGCCCTGATCAATTAAGAGATTTTAAGGAAAAAAAATGTAAGGTGGTTATAACTACTATTCTAATTGGAGTTTATCTCATTAATGACCCATTAAACACCAAAATTTCTCTCCCTATATTTTCTTTCTTCCTATAAATGTAGGCATTAAGTTTCATATTTCCATACCTTAGTTGGGTATATAAAACCTCTATTAAAATCACTTTGTAAACTCTTTTGAAATAATATAAGACAATTTTAGATTCTAATTTAATGATGAGTTTACTTTATTATATTTTAATGTATAGATTGTGTGTTGCTTATTCATCACCTATGTGTCCTTTGTGTACCTTTCTTCAAGATTGTTTGTTTCTTGCAGATTGTGTGAAGTGTTTGCTAGTGAGGTTTCTCTTGAAGTGTCATAAGTCCATAGTGTCTTGCATATACATATCTCTTTCTATCCTTAAATTTTTAGGTCTATTTTTTAGCCTTCATACAAAATACTCATGTTTGGAACTTTTTTATTAAATACAATCAATTATTGTCTTCATTAGATTCATTAGTAGTCATGAAAGTATCTAAGCTGAGAGTGAATTATTGAACATTCAACGTATCACTACTTAGATTAGGTTTTCATTTATGTATTTTCTCCCAATTTTCATCCCAATAGATTAATATTAAGAAAAGAGTTTCAAATTTTCATATCTAAGGAGCTAGCCTCATTAAAAATCCCTAAAAATTTGATCCAAAATTAGGTAACCCATAGCTTGGGGTCATTCCCATGTTGGACTATGTTTGAGAGTAGGACTTGAACACTTCTAATTTTAGCTAGGGTATAACCTAAGTCCCCAAAACTAACCTAAAACATTTTTTTATATTTTTCATGATATGTTAGTTGTATCAACCTTTTATTCTTATTAAAAAACTTATTTAGGCTCTAGGTCTACCCGTGGCTGACCTAGTCCATGACCTAGTAAGTTTTTGTCAATTATGATACTAGGTCAACCAGGTCAACCTTGTTAGCTATAAATTTTTGAAGGTTTTAGATTTAGATCCACCTATATAAATACATCCATTTATCCATCTTAGATAGTAGAAAATGGTTATTATTCATTTGTGCTTCTTTATAATTTCTTCATCCACCAATCTGCTTGAGGAGTCTTAGCTTAGAGTTTTTACTTGGAGAATAATATAGTCTTGTGAACAAGTCTTGGATGCTTTTTCATTTCTTATTAATCCTTAAAAACCAAAACAACATCTTTCAAAGCACCTTCAGCCAAGGCATAGATTGAGTCTCAATGGGTTTATATTCTAGGCAACTATCTCTAACTTTGTTCCTTTCCTTAGTAGATAGAAGTATCATATGTAATGTATTTTGAATAATATTGTTATTTTTCTCCATGCATTAAGGTATTACATATACATATCCTAAATATGATTCTCTTTTGCATGTTTACTTTTAGTATTGATTACCCCCATTTTTTGTCATAAGCTTTGGTGAACACTAGATTAGATTTTTGATTTACTCTTTATTAGTTTAGTGAATATGAAAACATAACACTTAGTTAGGGTTATTCCATAGTTTTTCTTGACTAGAGGCTTTGGAACCCTTCTTATAAATATTATTATGGTAAGAGATCCCTTAATTTAGTCTAGTGGATCTATATTGGTCATGACCCCAATTATCAAATGTATCCCCAATTAAAAGTGTAAGTAGGATTTATCTTCTCTAAGTTAGGATTAATTTATAGATATGATGCATTTATTATTGCATACATTATGGTGAACTATATGTGAGTCTAACCCTTGTAGGTTTTATTCCATTCTTTTCATTTCTATCATTTTATTATTTTTCTCTATTTTTGAGATTAGGTTGACCAGGCTAGTATATTAATAACTTTTTTGCATAGGTTTAATACATAGTCACATCAAAATGAATCTATTTTTTATTTGTTATTCTTTATCAGATATAGGTTACTAGATCAAGGAGGTTGACATAGTAATCTTATTCAATTCCAAATACTAAACTAGGTTGAGAAAGTCAACTTAGTCTATTATTTAGCTCCATAATAACAAACTAAGTCATGTCGATCAACTTAGTATCCTAGATAGCTTCTAGATAAAAATCTAGGTTGACCACATTGACTCAGTTATATTAACAAGCTTCAACAAATAGGGCTTTCACAAAACTAGGTTAACCTAGTCAACATAGTTGGTAGAATTTACAAGTAAACATTTAAGGAAATTTACTAGAAAATTTTCAATCCTCAACATCTTCCAACCCAACAAGATTCCTTTATTTATCTCTCTTTCAATTCAATTTTTTGTTATAGTTCTATGTTTCACAAGTTTACAGTCTTCAAAACTAAAATCCTATAGCAAACTAGGTTGACTTGGTTGACCTAGTTATGTAGTCTATCTTTTGTTTAAAACTCTAAGTTGACCTAGTTGACTTAGTTATTAAGGAATATTGATTATATAGTGAAATAACAACCATATCAAGTATTTTTTATAATGTTTTCATATAATTTCTTGTAAATCAAATCCATATCACTCTTAAATTAGGAATTAAAAACTTTATGCTAATAATTAAGTCACACTTTCATTTTCAGTTGTTTACATGCTTAGACTAACTCATATAGTCTCATTAGGTTATTTTTAAATATAACATTTAGTTTCACTATTTTTACCTTTTTACATACACTAATAAATCACATAATTTCAAAATGCATTTAAATAATTATCTACCCAAGGCCTACATACTTGGATTTCATCACCAAAGGGGAAGCTAACTTGGTTTTATGGCAAAGTATCAACATGTGATTAGTGGTATATATTATAAAAAAACCTGATACCCTTATCAATATGGTATTTTGAAGTGAGGTGTTAGGCCCCAATACCAAGCCAATACCATTGCTAATACAAATCCCATTTTGCCTAAATAACTTGAAACATCCATAGATTATTTTTTAGTTCCCTATTTTTAGTCAACTTATCTATCACACTTAAATTAACACTTTAGAATAATCTAACACTCAGGAAGACCACTTAACATTTAATTTTTAGTTGATTGTTTTTTATTTTCTCATTGTATGTTATATTATAAAAAACTACATTAGCCAACATTGGTATAAGGTTTTATGATGTGTGCCAATCAGATCATCCTCATTAATCTAATTATTTGTGTTATTTATTTCCCTTTTTTCTTCAAATTATATCATAAAATATTTCCAAATTTTTAGTACACTATCATTCTATGTGACATAGTCTCTTACAGACTATCTATTTTCCTATTTGCAATACTAAGTTAACCCAGTCAACTCTATATCGTTATCAAATTGTGTCTCTCCTTGATTATAATACTAACTCAACTTGGTTTATTCACTCTTCTCATTGCCTATTTGATATTACTATGTCAACTTGGTCAACTTTGTACTCTTATTTATTACCTTTACTTTGTTGAGATCTTCTATGTATCCAACTCAATTATGTGTTTCTCTTTCCTTAGTATTATGTTCATTTCCTCAAAATCAACATTAAGTCCCCTATTAGAATATTCATGGATAACTTGAATCCATTTGGACACTATATGGGATATTCATTTCTCACTCTCTTTTCTTCCCAAGATAACCCTCACTCTTGGGGCACCTCTTCCCCTTCTTCATTTATGGATTGTAACATGATTTAAATCACACCTTAAGATGAAGTAGGTGGATTCAATCATTTTTTACCTATCAAGACAATTTTCATCTTTAAACCTTTCAACATAATGTGGGATAAATTAATACAAGTCTATCTAACAATCCCACTAGTAATCCACCTTCCAATATCCATCCCCCTAATACCAATTTAGGGATTTATCCTATAAACAACAACCCACCAATTGATATGACTCAACTTGTTGCACAAGTCATAAAAAAAATTAACATAATGAAAACTTATAAGACCTCTCAAATTATGCAATTACAATTCCATTTTATCAATATGGCTAATAAACCTCTGGTTTAAAATCCTCAAGCCAATTAAAATATTATTCCTCCTCTTCTTAGAGATGCCTTAGGAAATGTTATTCCTCGACCTATTATGAATAACAAAATGCTTGAAAACGTATGAAACAAGCCTTTAACTCCTTTCATCATATCCATTGATGTTGGTAATATATCTCCAAATATAAGTATGATAGTAATAAAGACCCTACATCCTTTCTCAAAGCCTCTGCAAATATTTATAAAGAGTGGATCCAAACTAATACTTTTACCATAACTAAACTTCTCATTAAAACCTTTATTGGTGATGTATTGGAATGGTACAACCAACTTCCCCAACATTCCCTTTGGAAACTTGAATCTTTAGTTAATCCTTTAGTTAAGTAGTTTCAACATGATGATCTTCCTATTAAATGCCTTATCCATTTAATCAATGCCAAGAAATCTCCTACCAAATCATCTCATGATTTTATCAAAAGATGCAAATCTCTAGCCCATAAAGTTAACCATCACATGATTGATGATAATTTTTTAAAACTCTTTATCACTAATTTAACTCCTTCACTTATATATAAGGCTCAAAATTTTGATCCCCAAATGCTTAATGATGCTCTTGACCAAGCTAAATGTCAATAATTCCTCATGAATAAATTTGAACCTAATACCAAATTATTTAAAATATATTTTCAAACTTATACCAATGTAATAATGATTAATGTTCCTCTAACCAAACTAGGAGTTTATAAATCCTACACACCCCCATATTCTCACATACCACTAACTGTATAACAAATGAAACAATTTTTACTACCATCTATACCCTTTACTTACCCTAACAATCCTCCTAAATGGTATGACCCTAATCAATTATATTGGTTCCACACCAACATTGGTCTCCCATGAAGCCTATTGAGGGATTAATAGATTTATTGTCTCCTAAAGGCTTGTTGATTCCTTTAATCATGAAGCCATGATCCAACTACATTTTCAAAAGTATAACACCACTTATAAAAAATAAAAAGCTTCCAAAGCTTCATCTTCTAATAACCAAAAATATTTTTCCACATCTAATAATCAACAAAATACCATGGATATATATGTTACTGATGCTAACTATGAACAATATTAAAATAATTCTCATTAAAATTCAACTATCATCACAATCCAACTCACAAAGATCCTATCATAAAACCTAAGAAAGCATATTTAGAAGAATGACTTATCAAAGATACTACAACCACTAACATATCTTAAAAATCCCTAGAGAAATCACCTCCTTATTCCAAAGCCCCAACAACTTCCATTCCTTCAAAATCTATCTTACCTTCTAACCCTTTCATTGGTTCTTCTTCTAAATCCCATTGTAACTTTATAGAAGAACTTAACTCCATGCCTGAAAAGATTCCACTTATGAAGTTAGTTAGTAATTCCCCTTACCATCATAAGTTCCTTATGCAAAAATTACAAGAAATTTATGATACATTCTCTATATATGAAGAGCTACTCTCTATTGAGCCTCAACCTACCGACATACATATCATTGAATCAATTTTTACTTCTTCCAAATTATCTATTTAATTTCTTTAAGAAGACATTATTAATGATAAGATCATTTTTTATACCAATGATCCACCACTATTCTTTAAAATAACCATTAATATGACCCTTATTCATAAAGTCTTAGTTGAATAAAGAAATGATATTAATGTGAAATCTTTGTGGCTCATCCAAAAATTTGGCTATAATAAGGATCATCTCAAGCAAACCTACCTTACCTATCTTGTATTTGATAAAACTAATCAAAATCCACTTGGTTGTATTTGGATTTATCTAACAATCAGACCTAATACCATTAAAACTAAACTTATGGTCCATAATTTACCCCTATATTATAAAATACTCCTTGGTCACCCTTAGACTCATATAATTAGGGCCATCACCCCTTTTTATATCAAATACATCAATTTCCTACATAATGACAAATAATATAAACATGATGCTGATCACAACCCTTGGAGTATTCAACTTCCCCATCTAAAATCTCAATATCACATTCTTACCATTCCTACCATCAATAGTTCTCCATTACCTAAATTAATTAACATCAATCAAAACTTATAGGTCACTCTTTTTTATTCAAATGATGATGGACCTAGTGAATTTTAACATACTTGCAACACTACTAATCTACCTCATTATATATTGGATTAGATTTTTCCCTTTTATTACCTTGTGATCACACTATTCCACTAATTGATGAGATCACTAATTTTACCCCTCTATGTAATGCTTAGGAACCTTCTTATGTATAATATTCCTTCACATGCAATGGTTTTGGAATTGTCAAATTAATCCAAGATCCTCTAATCATGTCTCCATGAAAGTTTAGTAATCTTAGAATTTCACCTTTTGAAACTCCACCTAACTCTCAAGCATGTACCATTTCTCCAACCTATGATGAAAACTACATCATGGCCCCAATATAATCTTGAGACTTGAATGTAAAACATCATTAGTAAACTTTAGCTCAAATTCATGCTTTTAACTAGGATGTTCACACCATTTTAGATGTTCAAACCATTTCCTTAGATCTTGAATTAAATCTTGATGGTCATGTACCTCCTACTAATTCTCCACTTCTTGATACTCCTTTGGTGGTATAACAATTCTTATCTTTTAAACCTCCAAAAATTATTGCATCTTATTTACCACCTATAGATCCCATCACTACATCAAATTCTTCAATCTAATATGATCAATCTACTCCTCTTGCTCCCTAGATTACATTAGATGCCAAGACTATAGATGCCCATTAGATACATTATGAATATGATAGCCATGGTAATAAAATTATTGACCTTTAATTAGATTTTAATTATTATGTGCCTATTCCCACTTTACCTAGTGATGAATCTATTCTTGAATTAATTAATGCTCGAGAACCTCAATTTCCTCAACAACATCACAATTTTGGGAATTTCAAAAACAAAGCCCCTTATTTCAACAACTTCATTGCTAAAATCAAACCTAAATCTAATCTAATTTATTATTTTACAAATACACCATAATACTTCTATGATGTAAATGATATTCTTATTAAAGAAACTACTCGCATCAAATATGGTACTCAATCATTCCCTTAACCAATTAAAATTTCTCATGAACTCACACCTACTGAACATGATAAATTTATATTATTTTTGATAAATATCATGAGAAATTTTATTGCTCCTATGAATACATGTCTAATATTGAACTATCATTTTGGTGCATAATATTTTCACTTATCTTGATGCCAAATGTATGCATCAAAAGTAACAAAAATTTCCACTTGAGGTCTCCACCTTATGTCACAAATAAATCATCAAACTTCTTGATGTTAAATTATTTAACTACTAGATTATTCTGAATGGATTTCTAACATATCTCCTACTAAAAAAAAATGTTACCATGGTCATTCACATTTACATTGATTTCTATAATCTTAATCTTGCTTGTCCCAAAGACAATTTCCCTCTACCTTCCATATATGCCATTATCGACTCTATAACTAGTTACTAAATGTTATCTCTTATGGATGGTTTCTTGAGCTATAATAAAATTGGCATTTCCTCTGAAGATCAACATAAGACCACTTTTACCATAAAGTGGGGCACCTATTGTTATGTTAAAATTCCCTTCAGACTCAAAAATGTTGGAGCTACTTATCAACAAGGAATCACTCATATTTCATGATCATATCCAAAAAACTATAAAAACCTATTTGTATGACCTAATTTCCAAGACTAAATTTTGTACAACTCATATTTCCAATCTTTCCATCATCTTTGAGTGTCTTCTTAATATAGAGTTAGACTAAATTCTTACAAATGTGTCTTCGGTGTCACATCTAGAAAACTATTACGATTTGTAGTTTCTCTCCTTGATATCAATGTTGACCCTACCAAGATTAATGCTATTGTCAACATGCTCATCCCTAAATCCATTTACACTTATCTCAAAAAACTTGGGTGAATTAGATGATTCATACTTGAAAGGGCTTACCATATCCACTCTATCAATTCTCTTCTTAAGAGAGGAAATGATCTAGAATAGATAGATCTTTGTCAAAAAACATTTGATAATATGAATAAATCATTACTTCAACCACCTATGATTTATCCTCCTTAAAATTACTGAACTTTGATCCTATATACCTCTTCCACACCCATATCAATTAGGGAAATGATTTCCCAACAAGATGATCATGGAAGAGAGTATGCCATATACTATATCAATTAAGACCTCATTGATTACGAGAAAAAATACACAAAATTTGAATGGGATTTCCTTACCATATTTTTTTAGATGAAAACTTTGACATTATATGCTTTATCATACCGCTTATGTTATCATCCACTCTGATCCCCTTCATCACTTATTCTTCAAAGCCTTTGTTCCTAGAGACAAAATTGGTAAATGGATAGTCCTTCTCATGGATTTGATCTTTGAATTATTACTCAAAATTTCATCAAAGGAAAAATCATCACTAATCAAATTGATACCTCTCCCATACTTGTTATCGACCACCTTCAAGCTAGTCTTCTCGATGACAAGATTCTTTATATTGAAGGTCTTAACCAGGACATATATCTTAAATATTACTTCCATAACTTCACTATTGATCTTTAAGATAATAATATTGGTGAATCTATTATCCTCCACAATACTAATAAACAAAAAGTATTTATTGAATAACTTCTTGAAATTAATATCAATTTACATAAGGATATAATAACTTCTTGAAATTTATATCGATTTACATGAGGATACTTGGACCCTTTATTTTGATGGAAATAAATGCCTTCAAATATATGGTTCAAGTTGTATAATCAAAAGGCCACTTAAAAAAATCATCCCTTTACCTTTTATCTTAACATTTGATGTCACTAATAACATGGCTGAGGATGAAGCTTTAATCTTAGGCATGAGAGATGCTCTTGATTTAGACGTCTAATACCTGTATGCTTTAGGTGATTCCAAACTTATTTTATACCAAGCCAATACAAAATAAATAATTTCATTTCTAATCATAAAATTTCAATTACTCCCACCAAATATTTCATTTCCTTTGCCATCGAGCATATCCCTCAAGAATAAAATTATATGACTAATTCCCTTGCTTCTTCGACATCTCTTTTTCATCCACACTAGGTTCTTACAGATCCTACTTTTCTTATAAAAATAATAAAATCTCTATATTCTATTCAATTACAATACTCACTTACCTACACATTGAGTTTATCACCATTTAACAAAGCCCATGGTACAAAGACAACATTTAATATCTAGAACACCAAACTTATCCTCCCAACTTAGACTCTTGTGAAATGAATCACATTCACAAATAAGATTTTAAATATGTATTTAGATATAACATATTAAATTATCAAAATGTTAAAGGTAACTTTCTATATTATTTTATGAAATATAAGGTTCCTCCTATTATTAAACAAGTACATGGGGGACTTTATGATGGCTACTTTAATAGACATAATATATTACACAAATTCCTATGTATGGGATATGTTTGGCCCATTCTTAAACAGGATTCCATTTAATTTGATAAAAAGTGTACTCCTTTCCATCTTTATGATAGTTTAATTCATTCACCTCTAGTCGAGCTAATAACTATTTAATATCCCTATCCATTCTCTATGTGTGGATTATATCTCATAGGAAAATTACCTTGATCTCAAGATGGGCATATCTTTATAATAAGAACCACCAAATATTCTCCAAATGGGTTGATGATATGACATTTGTTAATGTCACTGATACTACCATCTCCAAATTCATTCTCTATCAAATCATTTTCTACTTTTGTGTCCCTCATACTATAATTTTAGGTAATGATGGTAATTTCAAAAATAAAGATGTAAAATATCTCTATGTTAAATTAGAAAATATCTCTATGTTAAATTAGAAATCAATCACAAATTTTTGACACCCTATCATCCAAAATATAATGGACAATCTAAGGCCACCAACAAAATTCTTAATAAAACTATCTAAAAGAAAATTCATGAAACACACATAGATTGGCACCTTCATCTCTATTGTAATCTTTGGGCCTATTGCACTGGCATACATACTTACACTAGGGCAACACCATTCTCTCTAGGCTATGGTTCTAAATTAGTCCTTGCATTATAATTTGATATTCTTTATCTCTACAAACACACACACACACACACACACACACACACACACACACACACACACACACACACACACACACACACACACACACACATTCATGGTATCATAATTGATGAATAATTATGTGAAGCTAGACCTTTTGCTTTTTATCTCCTCAGTGAGCATCATCTTTTTACTTTGCAACACAATTACCAATACAAGGTCCACATTTCCAAGCAACATAACAAATGAGTCAAATTTCATACATTTAATGTTGGTGATCTTATACTTAAATTGGACTACACTCATGATAATTAAGGTAAATAAACCAAAAAATGGTGGTGCCCCTATTTAGTCAAATATATTCTTGGTCTAAGTACCTATAACCTTCAAACCAATGAAGGTCATATTTTCAAATATCCCACCAACGCACAATTTGTAAAGACTTATTTTGCCTAATACTTACCTTATTTTCATGATTTTTATATTTTATCTAACACTTTTTTTAGGATACTTACATGGGTCTTAACCTCTACAACAATTATCTCTTTTCATAAACCTTAGGCCTTCTTTTTGGTTTCTTGATTTCCCCTTTTCTCATGTTTGCATTGTAAAACTATATATAAGACCCATTCTTCCTCATGATTTCCTTCTATTTGTTTTCACACTTTCTAGACACTTTTTATCACCTCCTAGGTTTATCTTTTGTGAGTAAAAGTGTAAGACCATGGATAGGATTTGGCCTTCCTCAAAAATACCATCTTTTTCTTATTCCATTTATTTTTTCACACACTTTTTGACACCTATTGGGTTTCTCTTTTGTGAGTTGTAGTGTAAAACCATTTATACGACCTGGCCTTCCTCGTAAAATCATCATCTTATCATTCCTTTATCTAGAATGTATTTTTTAATGGTTATGAGTTTTTTATTATTTTTCTCAAGATTTAGATTTTCATTATTTTGATAGATAAAATTCACATAACAACATATGTTAGCATGTTTTCCTACATTTCCCTCATTCTTATGATAAAGAATCATACTTTATTGTCATTGTATCCCTTTTTCACCCTTTGTTACATTATTTATAGTTTGAATTAATTCAAATTATTCCATGTTTCATTCCTCTTGATTTCCTTTCCTTTCTCCCAACATTAGATAAAACAAGGTTGATGTCAAGATAACACTTTTATTTCACCTTAATTTATGAGACTTTTAGACAGTATGCTCTCTGATTTCTCTCTCTTAGCAACCAAGTCCCAAGTATTCAAATTAAATTCATCTTTGGCACCCATGTATAATTTTCTAAATCTATATGGAGGAATAATATAAAAATCCATCAATAAAGTTAAAATCTAAATCATTTGAAACAAAAGGAAATTATATATAAAAGTTAACATACATCATTCAAAAGTAAAAATCACACTAGAAGATTGAATACAAGCACATATCCTATCTTCAATCAAATCTCAAAATCCATAGTTAACTTCACACCAAATCTAAGGTCCATTAGGGTGCATTAGTATGGTATATTGGAATAGGAGAATTTAACAAAATCTATGGTGCTACCTACTTTCTCATTCAAGTACCCAATCTTCATAGTATATTGATGGATCTATAAATGGTCTTGAGGAATGGAAAACACATTGTGGGAAGGTAGGTACATTTTAATTTTCATGAATATATCCTTCATGGAATGATCTACATACTTGATATTTTGACTTAAGACTTATGTGGCTAAGAGAAGTTCTTTAGAGTCCTTAAAATGAAAAGTCCTCATGTTTTAACAAACCTAATTTGAGTGTATTGACTTTGATAAAGAGTTTATCTACCTTAATTTTTACTTCATTCTCCCCTCTTCCCATTTCATTTCCAATTTTATAGAGATGTGTGATTATAAATCTATTTTCCCTCTTCTATACTTCCTTATTCTTCACATCTTAAAAACATTCTAGCACTACTTTATTTCAATTTTATCTACCCTTAAAATAAAATAATATGATTGAGAAACTATGAATTTCTTTCTTTACACCATGACATTACATGTTTAGATATGCCTTTATTTAGTTTTACCATTTGTAATTATTGTACTACCTTTTTTTTGAACACTTAAGTCCATTTATACTTTCATGTACTTTTTTTTCCATTGTTGAGAGTGTTTGGATTGTTACTTCTCACTCACAAATGTTGTTTTCCATTTATGCACCCTTTTGCATTATTGAGTGAGGTTGTTTATTACTTCTCACTCATCAATGTTGTTTTACCATTTTTTCTTTCACATCTTCATTTAAGTAAGTATTTTTATTGATTTTACATTGATGTTTGATTACCATACTTTTTGACATGTATCTTTGGTTTAACTTGTTGAGTTTTCATTTCTTACTTTAGGTTTACTTGTTTGAGTTTTTCAATCTTTAGTATCCCTGACTTTTCAGTTACCTAATTTATTCTAAATTTTAACTTGGCATTTTCTCTAAAATAAAACTTATCACCCCAACTTTCCATATTTACAAGTATATCTTGTCCACATAGCACTAGTTATCTGGATTTCCTTCATTTGTATGTTTTTTATCTTTAGTTTTATATCCTTAGGTTTGTCAAAGTAGTCTATGTGCCCTTTATGATCAAAAGTACAAACACATCAAAAAACCATCTAGAGATGAAGGTAAGTCAAGGTATGCATCATATTTTATTTTAATTTATATCCTTTTTGGTCATTAAATTTCAATTATTTTATGCTTTAAAATACTATAACTTTTTTTAGCCTCATCATTATGTGTTGTTATGTTCTTTTATCAAATTATCATCCCCTATTTTACCTAAGTGACACATGATGAAATTTGAGTGGGGAATATGTATACACATAATATTTTCAAACTTTTATCAATTATTGATGCTTTATATCTTGTAGCAACACATCAAATCTTAATATCTCTAAGTGCACACCTTATAGGGTACACTGGGAAAGGGGTGGGAAGACCATTGGTGATTCATAAGATTATTGTCCCTTATTTCCACTTGTAACCAATCAAAACAACTCTTAAAAATGTTCCCCTTAGATTGGCCTCCTCTTTTTCACACTCCTCCAATCATTTTCCACCTTCATTTTCTCTTTCCCTAATGTAAACCTCTTTTTGATAGTTTTCATGACTATGTTTGTTATGTCAACCTTGTATTCTTGTTGAAAAAATTATCTAGTGTCCAGGTCAGCTCCTAACCAACCTAGACCATGACCTAGTAAGTTTTTATTAATTACAATACTAGGTCGATTGGGTCAGCCTTGTTAGCCAAAACTTTCATAAGGGTTTAGGGTTAGATTCACCTATATAAACACATCCATTTTATCATTCTTAAAGAGTAGTTAAGAGTTATTATTCATTTTTGCTTCTTTAATATCTAATCTTCCACTATTATACTTGAGGAGTCTTAGCTTAGGGTTTCTACTTAGAGAAGAATCTAGTCTTGTGGACAAGTATTAGATGCTTTGGCCTTTCTTATTGATCCTTACAAACCACAGAAACCTCTTTTTAGGCACTTTTGCCCAAGGGAAATATGTGTCTTGATGGTTTCATCTTCTAGGTAAGTATCTCTAAATTTTCCATTCTCTTTAGTAGATAGAATTATCATAAATAATGACTTTTGAATAATATTTCTCTTCCTCTCCATGCATTAAGGTCTTACCTATACATAGCCTAATTAGGATTCTCTTATGCATGTTTACTTTTATTATTTATTAAACCCAACTTGTGTCATAAGGTTTGGTGATCACTATATTATATTTTTTATTTACATGTTATTATCTTAGTGAAAATGAAAAAATAGGACTTAGTTAGGGTTATTGCATAGTTTTACTTGATTAAAGGCTTTGTAACCCTACCTAATAATACTATTATGGTAAGAGATGCCCTAATTCAGAGTATTGGATCCACATTGGTCATGACACCAATTATTTAATGTATCCCCAATTGTAAGTGTAAATAGGATATATCTTCTTCGAGTTAGGATTGATTAATATGTCTAATGTATTTCTTATTTCATACACATTACATCACTTTCCTTAAGTTCAAGTTGGTGTATAGGCTCCAAGGCTAGAAGCTCAAGTGATATGGGTAGTCTTGATTATTTTCCATATATAATCAGGTATGGTGAGTTTCTATTATACATATTAGGACTAATATTATCTACCCATAATGTAATAATTAGCCTAGTATGCCACTCCCTTTGGTTGTCCTCCATTCTTATTCTTATGATCCTAATTAGATTGTTATAAGTGGAATTTGCTAGTCCATTTCCCTATAGATATTAATTATATGAATAATTAAGGTAGATACCATGATTAATATCCCATTAACTCACCTATTCACTATTTAAGAATAATGCATTGCCTGATCTGATGGTAGAGGGGACCCCAAATCTAGTTATTAGGCTATCATAAAACTCCAAAATTGAGTTCTCATTTACCTCCTTAAGTGAAGCTACCTCCACCCACCTAGTAAAGTAATGAGTAACAATAAAATATGTTTTATTTATGGAAATATATGGGGGATGAATAAAACTTAAAATGTATAGGTTCCATTGTATGAAGGGTTAGTCAACCTGAATAGGCTTTAGAGGTAAGGCAACTAGTCTTTATTTGCCTATGAACATAACACATTTTAGGTACCTCCTAATCCAAGCATGGGATTACCTAAATTAAATTAGAAAAAAATATCCTAATCTTATTATATTTGATTATATTGTCTTGGATAAAAAGTGACCTCTTAGAATCCCATAATGAAACTATCCTAGAATCTTGTCAATTTGACTAGTTTATACACACTTTAAAAGTATGCCATCAAGGTATTTATTGAAGAGTACCTCATAAAAAAAGATATAATTAATTTATTTAAGTATGAATTACCTCCTTATTTTCATATTTAATCTTATAGGACATTCTCCTATTTGGAGGAATTTTACCATGTCTTGGGTCAAAATAGAAGGAGATGTTGTAGTTGTTTATTGATCATCTTGGACTACCAAAACCATTTCCTTATCTTCCTCCACATAATACTCAAGGTGTTAACATAGTCCTTTAACCATATCCAATCTGGTAACCTTCACATCTATGTCATAATGCATGCACATGGTCACTAGACTAACTCTCTTTTCATTCGACTAGCTCTCTTTTCACTCAAGTCTCTATTAAAGATGAAATTGTTTCTATACAATATTCTCTTTCACATTCAAAGGAGAAATGAGAAACTAAGAGATGGTATAGGGTTAGAAGATACCTGAATGAAGTCGTGTGCATTGAAATCAGATGTTGGAAGGTACTCCTCTTTGGTTGTGGAAGAATGACACCTGTAAAGAAAAAGAGACTAAAACACAAAAAATGTTAGATGAGGAGATGGTGGGCTGTCAAGCAAAAGCTTGATCCCTGAAGTACAAAGACTTCCTTGAGGGATATCAACCCACTGATTAAAAATAGAATATTTGATAGAAATAGAAATAGTGAAAGACAGGATGAAAGAAATAAAAGACAAAAAGCAAAAATGTGTACCTGATATGTAGCAAATTGCTCTGCACAGTCGCTAGTGTCGGTGTCTATGCCGGCATCGATCGAGGAAGGGTGCTGATGTCAGTTAAAGTGCTAGCATTAGTAGGGGTAATGACTAGCATCAATCAGGGCAGTAGTTTTTAAATGGGGTCTGTCGGGTCTTGACAGGGTTTTAGGATTGTAGAATGCTCTGGAGTTTTGTCTAAGGGTTAGGGAGCCAGTTTGGGAGTCAAAGGGATTATTTGGGGGTTTGTGTAGAAATTTGGGTAGAGTTATAGACTGTATACTCTAGAAAGGGTGGATAGAGGTGATATGGGAGGAAGTCAAGTTGGGTCTATAATCTGAATCTAAATCAGGGTGGTGATATCAATTAAAAACAATAACCAAAGAACAAAATAAAAGCATAAAACAAATGCTTACCTGTTACATGCTGAAGATAGAGTAGGAGACATAATTGATGTTGTCAATGTGTTGTAGAAGTTTGATGTAGTAGACCTCCAGTGAGATGATTGAAGAATAATACCTATACCGAAGAGAGAGAATATGAGAGATTTGATTGTAGATTGATTGAATGCAAAATTTGGTTGATCCTCCTGAAGGTCGAATGAAAGAATGTTTTGAAAGAAGGTCTGATAATCGATCGAGAAACTGATTGGCAACTGAATAACAAATAATAGATAATAGATAACGGATCTTGCATTTGAGTTGAGAACATAGTATTAAGAATAACCAACGTCAGCATGACCACTAACATCGGCTGAGTAGTGACTGATGTGAGCAACATCGACCGAGTAGTGACCGACGTCGGTAGATGCAAAATGGGAACAGAGGCTAA
The DNA here is from genome assembly GCA_037957365.1 of Torreya grandis. Classification (NCBI taxonomy): domain Eukaryota; kingdom Viridiplantae; phylum Streptophyta; class Pinopsida; order Cupressales; family Taxaceae; genus Torreya; species Torreya grandis. Next base: position 246,411 of record JARHVA010008050.1, on the reverse strand, counting down.
TTTTAGCTTTCTACTCATTTTTACATGCTACTAGGGTTAAGGCTCATGGGAAAATGGTCAACAGGGGTTAAATAGGCATGGGAGAATAAAATGGGGGTTAAGGGGAGGATGACAAGGGTTAGACACAATTTCAGTGTCTACATTTTCCCCTTTTTGTCTTGTTGGTTGTTTAGGATGAACTGTAAGACAAAAATAGGAGTTAGTTGCCCCAGGTATGGGATGAGGTGTTCCCCCCTCAAAGTGGGAGTCGAGGGAAGGGAACTAGAGATTGATTGTCAATTTGACAGAGAGAAGAGAGGCTCAAGAATGAGTGTGAATGTGGCAAAGGGCAAGATTGCACATATACCACACCACACGGTAGTCAGGTCAAATTGTCATGGGCAATGGGTCGAGGAGTGCTAGAATCAAAATAACTAGGCCCTAGCATGAAGTCATAGCTGATTAGGTCATTCAGTCTAAGATGTAGCTCCAATGGGTCATTATGTTCCAGGTATCCCAGGTGTAGGAAGTACTCCTAGAAAACATGAAAAAAGCACAAGCATGAGGGATCAACATGCTCACGATCTGATACTTGTGAGGGTCAGGTGATAATTGGCCAACTAGGCATGATGCAACAAGGCAATCAAAACAACTAAGGCAGAGTTGTCTCGAAAGGGGTCAGAGGAGATAGTCGTGATCTCCAAGGTCGGGTGGTCAATGGACGAAGGCAAAAGTGAACACAAGGGTTCCCTAGGGGGTGAAGATCAACTAGTCAGGAATATTGACTGATGGGGGGCATGATTGGGGGGTAATGGGATGAAAAAGGAGGTTTGAGGGCAATTGATGTCAGTTAGAAAACTGACGTCGGTGGCCAAAATGGACCGACAGTGGCATAAATCGGCTGATGTCGGTGCCCTAGGGCACACCGATGCCGACATCAGTGGCCTACCAAATCTGACAAAACTAGATTGGTGACCCACCAAAATTCATTTGTGATTGTGCTAAAGTGAAAAAAGGAGCTCTGGAGTGATTGGGTGAATAAGTCTTGAAGTTGACCGGTTCAGCAGTGTGAGGTGGCAGGGCGAGAGTGGGTGAGAAAGGGAGTGAGTTGAAGTCAAATTGGAGGTTGCAGAAGGTATTGTTGGCCAGTGAGGGTGTTGAAAGAAAGTGATGTAGAGGAGATGGAAGAGGGTAGTAGAGGACCTGTGGGAGGTCCACCACCAGCATCACCCATCGTGCCACCATGGCGGCGATGATGAGATGAGGTAGGAGACGCATTGAACTCATTTGGATGGGTTTTGAATTTGGTTTTGTTTTTGGAATTTTTTTTATTGGAGGCAAAAATAGAAGGGGGAGGGTAGATAGGGGGGAGGGTAGCTAGGGGGAGGGGGAAGCCACAAAGGGGAAGCCCTAAATTTAGGGCACGCCCCATTTGATCCTCAGGCCAAACTAGTCGCTGACGTCGACTATTATCATCGACCAGCAGCCAATGTCAGTCAAAAATGACTGATGTTGGTTAGGTGAGTGCCATCACTAGCACAAAAACTGATGTCAGTGGCTGCCTGGTTGAAAGAGGTGAGAAAAAGGGTCCAGTCAAGGGGTCAGAGCCACGCCAAGGGCTTCTTAGGGATTAGGGTAGGAGTAGCAGGTTAAATATGTTTGACAAAAAATGAGATTGACATGGTTGTGATTGTAGGCAAGGTAGACGTTGATGCGATGAGATCATCTCCTGATGCTACTGATGTGGATACACAGAGGCGTGACCAGTGAGGAGTGGGGACACATGGCCACAGTTGGGTTAGGTGTATTGAGATGCTACTATAGGGTGGTGAGGGACGTGAGCTTGATGGTGGCTCTAATTGAGTGGTGGGATTATGCCACCAACACCTTCCACTTGTTAACAAGAGAGATGATAGTGATGGTCAAGGATGTGTACTAGATTTTGTGGTTGCTAGTGCACAGAGTAGACATATATCCGTGCTCGCGAGAGGTACATGACATTCACATGGTTACGTTGTTTGGGGAGCACATCGTGGAGACAAGCTACCATTCAGTGAGTTTTGCATATGAGACATTATATGCAGTGGATGAGGAGGCACATCAGCTAGCAATCCTAATGATGATTAGGATCATAGTATACGCACTACCAGATGCTGAGGGAGGCAGGTTCCTGGTCGCCATGACTAGAGTTTTGACAAAGATGCTTGAGTGAGAGACAGTGTTTGCCTGGGCACTTATATTTTTGGCCCAAGTTTACAGGGAGCTATGGGGGATCAACTGGCGGTGGAGGTATAGTCTGTGCATTGGTCACCTACTACACTACTGGGCTTATGAGCACATCATAGTCACATGTCCTATCGGCCTTTCAGGAGCTATCTAGGCTATTTTTAGGGTCAGATTCAGGTGATGGCAAGAGGTCATGGTACAGATGTGAGTAGATGGGGTGGTCAAAGACATTGACCATTACAGAGGGGTATTGGAGGCCCTTATCCCAGTGGAGATCATTTGGAGACCATACCTGGTCTATCTAGCATTCTGAGACCACGCAGAGCAGATGGTCAGGGCTCAGAGCTTCAAATGGGTCTGAGGCAGATGAGCTGGCGAGCTTGAGAGGATACCAGTAGAGCGAGTGTGGCGTCAATATGGGCTGCTATAGGATGTACCTCCCACATTCCTATAGTATAGGTGGGATGATATTAAGGTGTTGCTCCCACTGGTAGAGGAGACAGAGGGTCCAGATTTTGAGGAGTTGTTGACAAGACTTGGGGTGGCTGACCCAGGTTATACAAAGGCCTACATGGCATGGTGGGCAGGGATTTACATAGGGGTTTAGGTAGATGTATAGGTAAGGGTACAACCAGATCTATAGGTTGTTACCAAAGAGCAGGATATAGCCCGCGAGGAGAGGGACACTACATGGCAGGAGAGGGTTGCAACATAGGCCCAGGTGACCATTTTATAGGGCCAGGTCACAGTTTTATAGGGGTAATTGGTAGGGGTGACAAGTCAGGTCATAAAGATGATAGGCTGGGTGGCAGCACTGACAGGGTATGTTACAGTGTTATAGGGATAGTTGGTTAGCCTAGGCACAGGTAGTGATAGGATAGGTTTTTGGGGGGTAGGGCCCAATGCAGCAGCCAGCTCTGCAGTAGCTGACATTTTCACAGGGGGTAGGACCATTAGCGTCAGTGCAGCTGACATTTTCACAGCCACAGGGGTCAGTGTAGGGCATGGTAGCAGGTCAGATGGGTCCACCATAGACTGTATCTATAGTTAGATACAATAATGCATTGGATGAGATCACATATTATGAGAGAGCAATTAGGGGGTTTCCTTAGATAGAGTGATACTTAGATATGAGGGTGGAGTTGAGTCAGTAGCGTTCGATGTCGTGGGTGACTGCTACCGATTCATGCAAATGATGCAGATCAGAGGGAAGAGAGGATACAGCATCTTCTCAGCCACCACCACCACCACCATAGCCACAGCCTTGAGGGTATATTTATGATATGATGTATATACCACCCTTCATGCTGATGATGTGAGATGTATGATATGGGAGAGAGAGACAGACACACATTGTGTCTTTTTGTATAAAACTTTTTTGATATATATATATATATGATGAGATGACTTTGATTATGGACATGAGTTATGAAAAAAATGTTATTATAGATGTATTTATTGGCATTTTGATTTGATGGATGTGGATATTATGTTGTATGTTTATGATGCGTATGTGATGATGAATATGTTTATGAAATGGTTATATGATGATGTTTATTGACTGTTGATGATAGATTATATGAGGATGACTTTGGATTAGATGATGATGGATGTGATATTTAATGTTTAGCTTGTAGATTAGGAAATGTGGATGTTTGATGAGTTATGATGGATGAAATTTATGACTAATGACTTATGATGTTATGATGAAAATGAGAGTATGCTAATGATTATGAGAATTGATGATTGACTGTGTTGTGATTGACAGGTGACGAGCAAATGAGATGAGAGAAAGTGATGAAGAGGATGGCTGAGCTAACCCCAGAAGACCCCATGTCAACTAGGTGCTACCTACATAGCCCTTATCCTAAGGGCCTCAGGCCAATGTAGTTCTCCCAAAGAGGGAGGAAGAGTCAAAGTGGTTGATTGCTTGTGGTCTAGGTCAAGTCACAGGTTAGAAGAGGATAGGGTTTGTCCATTGGGTAGACGAATAAATGAGGGTGGTTGAGATAACCCCAAAAGATAGTCATGTCATCTGAGTGCTACCTACATAGCCCTGATTGAAAGGGGCCTCAGACCAATGTAGTTCAGGCTAGGAGACAAAGAGGTCGAGAGTTGGTCTTGGTCAGGAGAATAGTCTAGCATGTAAGGTTGTTCACCTTTAGCAATTGTCCACATTAAGTGATGGACATATGCTAAAAATGAAGTGAGTCTATTTATGTGTTAGCAAGTAATGGTTTATGCTGAACATAAATTGAGTAGTCAAGAGTTTCCATGTACATTGGTTTCCTTAGAAACTAGGTTAGGTGAGTGGTTTGAGCTGAGTGTGACAAATGATATAATGTGACAAAAGTGTAAAAAAAGGTAAAAAGCATAATCGCCCTTTCATTGACAAGGACCACAATGGCAACATAGATACGGGTTGTTAGAACTAAGAGCCCCATTCATGCAATACGTTGTTGACCAGATGTTGTGTTAGAATGGTAATCGAATCACTTTGACATTAAAGTGAGCTCGAAGTCCCTTGAGCAAGTGTTAGGATAGGAGGAAATAGGGTAACATGTTTTAAGAGCAGAGATAACCTTGCCCATTTTTATGGGAGACCCTGAGATAACTATAAGTCAAGTCCATGACTCATTTTTTTTTTCGGCGCAGACTGATCAATGCGAGAAGCCTGTATAGAGATGTCATTGTGCTTGGTGGTTAGTTGTGAAGCTGATTGATGCGAGAAGCTTATAAGATAGTGTTTTTTATTGCCAGATTAGTCATAGCCATCCTTCGAGGGAGTGGTCTAGAATTTTCGCTTAATATAAGGGCTTTTGAATAGCTACCCTTCGATGGAGCAATCTATTAGCTACAACAATGATAGTACAACTATCCTTTGAGGGAGCAGTCTACCTTTTTAATTTGATATTGATATGGTGACCGTGGATATTTGACATCTTGATTTGTTTTGACATAAATGTGAGTCATGGACAAGATTATAGAAGGTCAAGGGCTCCCTTTTATTAGGACAAAGCATCCATACTATATAAAAGGGTTATAAAGGAATTGTTAAGAGGAATAGGGATGAAAGGAATTAGGAATAAGAGGATGGGGATTGCTCAAGGGATGAGCTCAAGTTAAATGTCAAGTGAACGAGTACTCGACTAGCAATAGAACGGTCGCAGATGCAATGCATTAAGAGGCTCAAGTTCTGGTTGTCCATCAAGAGAGGATAGATGATAAGTCCTTGATCCATACTTGTGTGTGATGATGAAAGGTATGAGCTAATTAGGGGCAAACTTGCCTCATTTACTTCACTCCATATTAGTCACATGCTGATTCTCTTTGAGGACAAGGTCTCCGATATTGAAATCTCATTCTCGTAGATTTTTGTCATAGGCTCGCTTGATGCAATTTTGATAGACATGGAGATGATTAAGGGCAGCAAGATGGCACTCGTCAAGTAACTCAAGTTGAGCTAAGTGATCTTGATGAAAGTCATCATTGGAAAGGATGCCATGTAGAGAAATGCAGTGAGATGAGATCTATACTTTGAGAGGTAGGACAGCCTCTATTTCGTACATGAGAGAGAAAGGGGTAGTACCCGTAGAGGTTCAGATGCTAGTGCGGTAGGCCCATAAAGCGAAGGGAATGTGAATGTGCTAGTCCCTTCCTGTGTCATTGACCACCTTCATGAGAATTTTAGTGAGAATTTTGTTGGAAGCCTTAGCCTGCCCATTTGCTTGTGGGTAGTAAGGCAAAGAGAAACTGAGCTTGATGCCAAATGAGTCGCATAGCTTTTAGACAATTTTGTTTTTGAAGGACTTGCCGTTGTCGGTGATGATCTTATGAGGGACACAAAAATGATAGATGATGTGGGTGCTGATGAAGTTAGCGATCTTGTCAGCTTTTGTGGAGATGATAGGAATGGCTTCCACCCACTTGGTGAAATATTCAATGGCTGTGATGATGGATTGATGATGAAGAGATGAGTAGGGGTTAATCTCACCGATGAGATCTAAACCCCACTGAGAAAAAGGCCAAAAATCTTAAGCAATTTGTAAGGTGTGGCTAGGGAGATGAAGCAAGTTAGAGTGCTACTGACACTTGATGCAATGCCGGACATAGTCACTACAATCTTGATGAAGGGTAGGCCAATAATAGCCCAGACGAAGGATGTGCTTGGCAACTAAATTCCCACTGAAATGTCTACCACAAATCCCATCGTGGACTTGCTTAATGGCCTAAGATGCTTCAGTGGAAGTGAGATAGCAAAAAAGGAGGCCGTTGAAGCCTCGCTTATAGAGAAGGCCCCCTAGCATGGTATAGCAATTGGTATGCTTGATAAAAGCTCACCATGCATTGCTAGAGAGGTTGGGAGGAATGATAGAAAAAGATAAGAAGTCCACAAGTTGCTTATACCAATCATCTCGTGGGCTAGAGTCTATAGTGTTGACATGATTAATGTTACGAGAAATATAGGAAGGCAATGACACATGATGCACCATGACAAAAAGTCTAGATGCAGATGAGGAAGATGGGATATGCGAAGCGATAGAAGCCATGGTGTCAACAAACTTATTCATGGATCGAGGAATAGTCTGCAAGAGGTAATCATTGAAAGATGTAAAGAGAATGTTAGTATAGTTTTTGTACCTTTGCAAAATTTCATTTTTACAAAGGTATGAACCATTGACCTAATTGATGATGAGCTGCAAGTTGCTGAAGATGTTGATGGACTTGATGCTAAGAGAGAGGGTGGTCTAAAGTCCCAAAATTAAGGCCTCGTACTCAGCCATATTATTGGTATAATCAAAGTCAAGCTTAAAAGATAGAGGCATGGGCTCCCCTTTGAGTGGGATGATAATGACCCCATCACCCCCACCAAGTTGACATTTGGAGCCATCGAAGAACATAGTCATCTGATAGACAGTGTCATCGGTGGAAAGCGTGGTGATAGATTCATCAAGAAACTCACACTGCAGAGGTTGATTGTTAGGAAGAGGGGCATCTGCTAGTTGGTTAATGATGGTTTACCCCTTAATAGATTTTTGCTGGATGAATTTGAGGTCGAACTCAGCAAGCAGCATGAGCCACCGAGCCATACGTTGATTTTGATATGGCTTAGAGTGCATATACATTAGAGGGTCGGTGTGGGTGATGACAAAGTTCTTATGGTTAAGAAGATAATGGCAGAGCTTGGTAGTGGCAAAGACTAATGCCAAATAGAGTTTCTCAGTATGGGTGTACCGAGTTTCATAGTCGACCAGTGTTCAGCTGATATAATAGACTGCTTGTTCATAGTGATGCTCGTCTCGATGCATGATCATGGCACCCAATGAATGATTAGTGGCTGAGATATAAAGGTAGAAGGGTTGGTCATCTTTAGGTGGAATGAGGACTGGTGGAGAGACTAGATAGCATTTAAGGGATTCAAAAGCCTCTTGATAGTCCTTATCCCATGTAAAGGAGATGTCCTTCTTAAGGAGATGATGAAAAGGTTGGCTGTGAGATGAAATGGTGAATGGATTGGAGCTTCCCTTACAAACTACGAAGCTGCTTGAGATTGGTCAGGGGCAGCATTTCAAGGATAGCGTGAATCTTGGCAGGATCTATCTCAATGTCATGGAAATAAATGATGAAGCCAAGAAGCTTACCAGAGAGGACCCCAAAGACACATTTCTTGGGGTTAAGGTGAACATTGTATTGAAAAAGATGAGAGAAGATGATCTTGAGAATGGTCAGATGGTCACGGCGAAGCTTGGACTTGCCTAGTAGGTCATCCACATAGTCCTCCATGATTTTGTGGAGGAGATCATGGAAAATGTAGGTCATGGCATGTTGATAAGTGGTGCCTACGTTCTTCAAACTGAAAGGCATGACTCGATAGTATAAATTCCCCCATGGGGTAATGAAATTGGTCTTGTGCTGATCTTCCGAAGCAATCAAGATTTGATTGTATCCTTAAAACATGTCCATGAGAGATAGCATCTCATGGCTGGCCGTGAGATCAACAAGCTAGTCAATGTTAGGAAGAGGAAAGTCATCTTTGCGATAGGCTAAGTTAAGGTCGTGATAGTCCATTTAGATCCGGATCCCCCCAGTTGCCTTGGTAACTGGGATGATGTTAGAGACCCACTGTGGATAATCAATCGGCTAGATGAAGGAGACAGAAAGGAGGCGCTGAAGCTCCTCTTTGACAAGGAGGGCAATGTAAGGATGCATCTTTCAAAGCTTTTGCCTAATAGGCTTAGCCTCTAGTTTGGTGACAATGTTATGGGTAGCGATGGTAGCATCGATGCCGGGCATGTCACTGTAAGTCCAGGCAAAGGCCTTGTTATGGTCAGAGAGGAACTGGGTATAGTCAAGCTGCTCCTAAGCATCTAAAGATTGGCCAATCTTTAAGACATAAGGAACATCAAAAGAAGGAAGATTGATGTCAATGGTTGATTCATTTAACATAACTTGGGTCTCAAAAGGGAAGGAGCACTAGATGAAAGAGTCTTCGGCACCCATGTAAGAAAGAATGGCATCCTCGTCAATGCAGTGGACAGTGTGAATGGTCGTCGACTCATCTTCTATCATGTTGGAAAAAATGAGAGGGAGAGACATGGACACCCCATTGAGCTGATAAGTCAGGGGTTCCAGGCAGATGGTGTTTATGTAAAAAAAAACTATGAGGAATGGAAACCACCAACTCCGTAGGTGAAGGAGGAAGAATGGGCGAGCGTGGAGGAGATTGGTCAATGGTTGGTTTGGGATAAAGGTCTACAAAGTCTTGAGTGGGGTTGTGATATCCTAGGCCATATCATTTTTTGGCATCATCATTGTTGAGTGGCTTAATAGGCTGATGGGAGCCCTGCTCATAGCGTCTAAAACCAAAACCCTTCCATGCACACCTATAAAGGTAAGTGTTTGCAAAGGTGGGGTTGCCAAGAAATGAGAAGTCTAATGTGAAAGGTTGAGGTGAAGAAAGAGGATTGCCATCAGTAGGAGCTTGATCAAGCCCCCCATAGACAAGGTTGGTTCAGATCTGAGGAGGACCATAAGGCACGATCATCCTGATCTGATGGTTGTAATTAGGGCTGTGATGAAGGCATCTATACTCTTGTGGAGTTTGGAACATGTCTAAGGCCAACAAGTGATACTCCCCCAATGAAAGTATTTGGAATATGTCTTCCATGGGGTCTGTGGTTGTCACTTGAAGGGGAGGTGTGAGGGCGACCGCCTATTGTGAATTGGTCGAAGCTTTTGCAGATGGAGGCAATGCCAAGATTGATGGCTTGATAGGAATGAGGATGTCATTTGGACAGTAGGTGGTGTTACAAGTTTTGAAGGGTGAAGGGTTAACAAGAATGGTGTGGACATGCCCATCGTGCTCAAATTTCACACAACGGTGTAGGGTGGAGGGGACACAGGCCATGGCATGGATCCAGGGTTGGCCCAGCAACATGTTGTATTAAAACTCTCCTTTGACGATATAGAAGAGCTCTAGGACTGTGCGTGGACCAATGTGGATGTGAAGGATGATTGTGCCAATGGTCGTGGTAGTGGTGTCATTAAAGGAGTGCAAGATTGCATCAGTTTTGGAGATGCAATTCTTGGGAAGAGCTAACTGATCAAAGGCATGGGTGGAGATAATGTTGATGTTGGCACCTCCATCGATCATAATGCATTTAATGTGTGTTTGATCAACATAGGTAGTGATGAAGAGGGTGGCATCCTGATCTTCCATGTTGGATGTGGGAATCTTAGAGTAGTTAAATGTGATGGAGGCAACAAGGGCTAAAGAGTGGACAAGGGCAGCAAGTGGCTGGGGGTCCTCAGGTTAGACCTCCACTACCTACAGGGCTCTGATGAGGGCTTGACGATGTTGAGGTGAGGTTTGGATGAGGTCATAGAGAGACATCTTCATAGGCGTCTGGTGAAGCTATTTCAACATGGAGTCATGGATTGGTCTGGAAGATGAAGAAGAAGAGGAGGGTTGAGACGCGCCAAGGATAGAAATTTTAGGCTTTGGCGCTAGAGGTGGATTGATGAAAGGGTAGGTCCAAGGAATGGTGGATTTTTCTTTCACTTTATCCTTTTGTGACCTAGTGGTAATGTGAATGGCATTGATTTCAAAGATAGGAGGTGAAGGATATAAAGGGGTTGTAACCTTTTGATGAGATGTTGATGGGTTTGAAGAGGTTAGAGGGTTATGAGGAGTCAGGGGTTAGTCAAGAGTGTCCTCAAAGAGAAGAGTGTCTTTCTCCAGATAGCGGTGAATGATGGCCTTGAGGGCAAAGCAAGTCTCGGTATCATGTCCTAGCATACGATGGTATAAGCAAATCTTCGTATCATCGAACTAGGAGGGCTTAGACTCGAGGGGTTAGAAAGGCCTGATGGGTGGAAGGGTTATGCTAGAAGTCTACAAAAGTTGATGTAATATCAGAGAGTATGAGCCCACTAAAGGGTTTGTGCTCAGTGATGTGTACGATACTGGTGACTTTTACTTGGGCAGAGTTGGAGGAGGCTTCTGTACCACATTTTGACTTGACGATGCGGTGAGAGGTGGAGATGGCACTTTGTTTGTGGGAGGTACCACCTTTTAGAGAGAGGGTAGACTGGAGGTAGGTAAAGGAAGTAAAGGAGGCAACTAGTTTTGATTAAAGGTCAGAGTGGGAAGGACTCTGGTCAAGGTCGAAGGATGGGGACCCAAAATGGAGGGTAATGGTGATAGAGGAGGAGGCATTCACTTCTATGGTTTAGAAATCTTTTGTGACTTGGGTTGAAGACTACTATTGGTCAAGGTCTGGTCTAGGTCCACCTTCACTTACAGATGAGTGAGGGTAGAGACAGGGCAAACGCCAAGTGACTTGATAGGTTTAGATGGGGTAGATGTGGGTTTTGGTTTTGATGGGGTCAGTTGAGGTTTAGAAACAAGAGTCTAGTTTTTGTTAAGGATCTTGGGAGATTTCACCATGGGAGGATTGGCTACATGAGACGAGAGGGCATGGGTATGCTGAAGAGCTTTGATATGCTCCCACAATACCTGATGTTCCACTTTCCTTGAAGGAAGAAGTCCAATTTTCTCCACTAGTCGAGAAAATGGCTGAGAAGATGTTGACAGTTGTGGGACCAAAGGTGTGGTAGTCTTAGTCGTAAGGCATGATGGAGTCGTGACAAGTTCATCCTTGGTTGGAGATAAAGGAGAGGCAGGTTCTTCCCTGGGTGGAGAAGAAACCGAAGAATGAGGCTCCTCAAGCGGGTAAAGGGTAGGGATGATTGTGCCCTCCACTTGCGATCGAGGAGTAGGAAGGGTTGGGTCCTCCATGGGTAGCAAGAAGGAGGATGGCGAAACCGGTGGTGCTGGTAAGGTCGAGGTGTCCTTCAAGATGAGAGAGGTTGATAGAGAACTAATCAGAGAAAGAGGTTCGTCCACATGTGATGGACTGATGGATGGACTCACCTCTTGAGGTTGGTCAGAAATGAAGGGCGAGACCATATTGACTATTCAAATGTTGTGTTCATGAGTGTCATCAATCAAGGTCTGGACATTGTTTTGAGTTGGTGGATGATTGGGGAATGGTTGCTTGAAGATGTCAATACCCTGATTAGGTGGTGCATTGGGATTGTCTAAGATGAGGTCACCCTTTTCAAGCATGTCTTGGATTATGTTTTTAAGGGTTTTGCAGTTTCTTGTGTCATGTCCCTTAACACGATGGTAGTTGTAGAAGTCATATTCCCTATACCATGCAGGGATGGCGCATGAGGGATCAAATTATGGAGGTGGTCAGATCTGGGGGAGATTGAGGACCCCCTGTTTGATGAGTTTTTCTAGCACAAATGCGTATGATTCTCTAAGTGGAGTATATTGTCATTGTACGTATCTCTACTAGAATTAGCAGGTGGCACTCTGGGACGTGGATGGCTCAGGCTGGTTAGTTGAAGGGGAAGAGGAGGAAGATCTAATGACCACAGCGTTTGCTGAAGCTTTAGATTTAGGATTGGATGAGGAAGGCTTAGAAGAGGGGTCATTGGTCTTGGAGTTGGGATTCTTGCTCCGCAACTTGACTTTATTCTCCTCAATGGCACGTAACTCAAGTTTGTGGGCCATCATGAAGGCTTCGTCAAAAGTGTGAAAGGTCTGAACCCTTAAGGTGGAAGAAATATGTTTGGCACAGGCTTGGGAGAAAAGTTCAATAAGTTTAGGTTGGAGTAAAGAAAAGGAGAGTTGATTGATGAGGCCCCTCCATCGAGCAAAAAAATCAGCAATGGATTCGTCCTCGAATGGGTGGATAGAATAGAGGTATGTGATTGAGACCTTCTTGGTGATGTTGATAGAGAAATGATCAAGGAAGAGTTGGGCCAGCTGAGTGAATGTAAAGAGGGAATGGCTGGCAAGGGAGCTGTACCAGTCAAGCGCAGCACCTGAGAGAGACATAGGAAATGTGCATAAAATTAATGCATCATCGTGGGCGATAAGGTAACAGGCATGTCTGAATGCCTGTAAGTGATGTTGTGGGTCTTCTTTACTTTGAAAATGAGAAAACTTAGGAAGTTCACACTAGCTGGGATATGACTTGATCAGGACAGAAGGATGAATGGGCTCATTGCAAATTTGTTCATATGAGAGAGTATTGTGTGAGCTAGAAACAGAGGTCTCTAGGCTAGACATCTTGTCCATCAGCATTTTGATGATATCTACTGACAGATTGGCAGGTGGAGCACCCCCTAGATTGTAAGGCACTTGAAAGAGGCTAGAAGAGGCATACAACATAGTCAGTTGTACTAGTAAGGGTGCAATGTACAGATGACTAGTTGTAGGTATAGAAGAGGAGACTAAGGATAGTTGGGTAGAAGGCATGGCTAGGCTCGATGTTGCCACAGGAGGTTGGTTAGTGGTAACATGGGCCAATGGATAGGTAGCCACCCTAGTGTTGATAGGGGTAAGGGTAGGTGGAATAGAGACGACCAGATTCTGAAAGGGGGTAGAGAGTGGTTGAGTGGGTTGAGTTTGATAGGGGGCTGAAACCTCAATGGAAGTGGGCCCAAAGATGGATGGAGAGGCCACACTTGGATGGTTGGAAAAAGGCTGGTCATTGGTCGAGGCAATAGCCTGGGTGTCTAAAGGTTGAACTATGGATGCTGTTGATATGGCCGTAGTGTCAAGAAGAGAGGTCAGCATTCTATAAATTGGATTGCCTAAGGAATCTCACATTCGACCATTCACAAGATAGTGTTGTAAGGCTTTGACATTGAGGTCTAAGAATCATGCAAAATCTTGGTCCCCTTCTGGGACAATAGGAGTCTAGGTCAGGGATGGTCTAGTAGGATTTCTTTCAATCTCTGAGTGGAACTCCATTATAGGACTGGTTATGGATGGGGTAGACGGAAGCAGATGATGCCTCACGTGACCGACTAGAGCCTTGGCTTGGCTACGAGTCAGAACCATTCAAGGCAAGAAAGAACATCCTCACAAGCTCAAACAAGTAGATAAGAACAGAAAAGATGAAGAACACAAGCAGATCCTAAAGAAAACCCTAGGAGTAAATTATTAGGATTATAGTGGCTTATGCCTTAGAATATGTGTAGAGGAAGATTGGCTTTTGATTCGGGCCCTAGAAGAAGTAGTCTATGGATGGTTTTGGGTTAGTTATGGTGCTCAAAAGTCTGTGTTAGGTTCTATACTTGGCCTAGTGCTAAGGAGCAAGCTCCCCTCACTTCACGAGTCCAGTGATAAGCTGGTCTTGCTTAGCCAAAATATACTTCCTCTAGAGATTAGACTCTGCCAGAGAATAGAGTGGGCTTTCCCCTTGGTGATGAAATCCAAGTAAGATCCCTGGGATGGGTAAGGTATCCGCTGGGTGATGAAATCCTAGTCGGGCCTTATCTCAGGTAAGTTAAGATGTTTATTTTGTGCAAGTGGTTTGGTCATGTAACATAAAGTGGACTAGATTAATTCATGATGCGATTATTAATTACTAGGTGTGGTCTAAGAAATGCAAGCAAACAGAAGTGAAATGCAATGTGTTTTAAGCCCAAGTTGAAATGTGAAGTTCGAATGAAAATAAGTTGAGAAAGGGTTGAAGAATATGATTTTTGACTAGTCTAGAAGTGCAAGAAAAGAAAGAAAAGTTCTTTTTAGTCCTACTGATGGTGTCATTTAGAAGAGATGAAAAAGGTGAAAATGGAGAAACCTAATGCACCTATATGAAAAGAAAGAAAGAAAGAACCTAAGGAAGGTCTTAGGGTCCCACCAGGCGTGCCAAAATGTTTCTATATGATATTCACTTTCACATTCAAAGGATAAATGAGAAACTAAGAGATGGTCTAGGGTTAGAAGATACCCGGATGAAGTTGTGCGCACCGAAATCAGACATTGGAAGGTACTCCTCTTTGGCTGTGGAAGAATGACACCTGCAAATAAAAAGAGACTAAAACACAAAAAATGTTAGATGAGGAGATGGTGGGCTATCAAGCAAAAGCTTGATCCCTAAAGTACGAGGACTTCCTTGAGGGATATCAACCCATTGATTAAAAATAGAATATTTGATAGAAACAAAAATAGTGAAAGATATGATGAAAGAAATAAAAGACAAAAAGCAAAATGCATACCTGATATGCAGTAAATTGCTCTGCACAGTCACCAGTGTCAGTCTCTATGTCAGCATCAGTCAAGGAAGGGCACCGACGTTAGTTAAAGTGCCAGTGTCAGTAGGGGCAATGACCGGCGTCGGTCAGGGCAGCAGTTTTTAGACAGGGTCTAGTCAGGTCTAGACAGGGTTTTAGGATTGCAAAATGCTATGGAGTTTAATCTGAGGGTTAGGGAACTGGTTTGGGATTCAGAGGGATTATTTGGGGGTTTGTGTAGAAATTTGGGTAGAGTTACAGACTGTATACTCTAGAAAGGGTGGATAGAGGTGATACAGGAGGAAGTCAAGTCGGGTCTGTAATCTGAATCTAAATCAGGGTGGTGATATCAATTAAAAACAATAACCAGAGAACAAAATAAAAGCACAAAACAAATGTTTACCTGTTACATGCTGAAGATAGAGTAGGATACATAATTGATGTTGTCGGTGTGTTGTAGAAGTTCAATCTAACAGACCTCCAGTGAGATGACTGAAGCAGAATACCTATACCAGAGAGAGAGAATATGAGAGATTTGATTGCAGATTGATTGAATGCAAAAATTGGCTGATCCTCCTGAAGGTCAAATGAAAGAATGTTTTGAAAGAAGGTTTGATAACCGATCGAGAAACTAATTGGAAACCGAATAACGAATAATGGATAACGGATAATGGATAACGGATCTTGCATTTGGGTCGAGAACGTAGTATTAAGGATAACCGACGTCAGTATGACCACCGACGTCAGCTGAGTAGTGACTGACATCAGCGATGTCGGCCAAGTACTGACTGACGTCGGTAGATGCAGAATGGGGACAGAGGCTAATTTTAGCTTTTTGCTCATTTTTACATGCTGCCAGGGTCAAGGCTCATGGGAAAATGGTCGACAGGGGTTAAATAGGTGTGGGAGAATAAAATGGGGGTTAAGGGGAGGATGACAAGGGTTAGATACAATTTTGGTGTCTACAAAAATATTTGATACTAGGGTGGGCCACCATGAGAAATATTTTGTTTTTATATGGCACATTTATAAACTTGTTGAGGACTCTCATTAATTCAAGTACATGTTTTTAAACAAAAGTGTGTCTCTCTTGATATCCCTATAATACTTGGTTAAATAAGGCTATGTGATGCTCAAGGTCTTCACTATTTTATTGCATAATAATGACATAAATAATATCACTTGTAAAGAAGTCATACATGAATAATTCATTTGTAAAATCAATGTTTATGAGGGTGGGATCTTGAGTAACTGCCTAATTGATGGCCTCAAATCTTATTTTACCTTATTTGGTCTATGAGAACTCTTTATGTTTCTTGAGAATGTGAGTTATAGGCCTTAAAAATTCTCCAAATATAAGTAAGAACCTTCTGATGAAGTTGATTATACCCAAAAAAACTCTACAATCCCTTCATGTGTTTGGGAAGTTATAAGGAAAGGATTGCATCTATCCTTTTAGGGTTAATAGAGAGGTCATATTTTGACACAACATGCCCTAGATGTTTGCCCTCATAGACTACAAATATACATTTTTGGGGGTTCAAAGAGACCCTAAACTATCTACACCTATCAAATACCATCCTCAAGTGTGTCAAATTAGCTTTAAGGTCCTTAAATAATACATTTATTTCATCAAAGCAAATGAGAACCATCTCATTTATGATTTTTGGGAAGGCCACATGCATTACCATTTAGAAGGTATCCTTTGTATTGGATAGTCTAGAGGGCATCTTATTATAAGCATAAGTTCCCCACTTGGTTGTGAAGGCAACCTTGTGTTGATCCTCCTCCCTCACTAACACTTTATTATATCTTGAGTGTCCATAAAGCAAGGAAAACCTTTGTGAACCTAAAAAACATTAAATAATCTAATCCATATAAGGTAGAGGGTAGTGATCTCTTAGTAAAACCTTGTTCATATCTCTAAAGTCCACACACAAACTTATCTCCCTATTAGTCTTCCTTATAGGCAAAATATTTACCACCCATGAAGAGTTTTTTAAGGGGAAGATAATGTCAGATTCAATGAGCTTTGTCAAATCCTTCTTCATAATGATCTCAATCTTGGGGTTGATCAATCTTTGCTTTTGTTTTATAGGCTTAGCACTTTTAGCCAACTTTATGGTATGTTCAGCCAAACTAGGTTTAAACCCCTTAAATTCCTGATATTCCAAAGTAAAAATGTTTACAACCTCTTAGCATAATTATATGAAGGCTTCCTTCTCTTCGTATGTGTTCGCTTTCCCTAGTTTGATCAGTCATTCTTTGAATTTGATGAATTTTTCATAGTGTTCCTCTTTAGTATATATGTTCACCTTATCTTTCCTTAATTGGTCATATTGATTTAATATGGTTTATAATGTCACCAAACCCTTAGGTAGTTTTTTTTCCATCAATTGTAAAAATATGGTCTACAAATTGATGTTGTAATCTACCTTGGTTCCTTAAGAAGAATTATGCCTCTTTCTATAAGAAACATGCAATTTGATTATCATTTTAAAACACTTTCTAGATAACCTCATTATTATGGATTGAAGGTCTTCATACCACCTTGATTTGGGACTACTCATTGATGTATTTGACCCCACTTTGTATGTTATATTTTTTCCTAATGGCTGATAACTGGTTTACATATTGATTCACTTCTCTTGGAATGGAGTGAATGTCAAAGGCCTCAAAGTCCTCAAAGAGGCCCCAAACCTTGTGTTTACATTCCTATAAGAGTGGGTTATTAAATTTACTTTGACCTCTCACCTGATGCACTACCAAATCACTATCTCACATGGATTATAGGAGCTTGATGCCTCTCTTGATTTACCATTACAACCTATGGATGAGGGATTTATACTCTATTGTATTAGAAGTTTAAGTAAATTGAAACCTATAAGAAGAAAAATACCTTTTATAAGAAGGGGATACAAGCATGGAACATTACCCACTTCCATTTTTGGATCTAGATCCATCAAAAGACCAAATTCCATACTCCATGATCTTGTTTTGGGCTAGTGAGACTTGGTATAACATCCCCTTCTTCATGCATACAATACACACCAAACTTGCCTCTTCAATGCTTTTGTATGGTTAATATCTATGGTTCTCTACTACCCATTTGTCAAGTAACAAAATGATATGCCTTCAAGTGGTTCAATGGGATCTTGGTCACTGGGGTGTTCATCCTCATCTAGGATCCTACAATTGACATTTGATAAATTAGGAATGTATGGATCTAAGTGGAACCTAGAGATAGGTTCAAACCTTATGGTGACCTTTTTCCCATATCTAGTCGTAAAAACATATAAGACCAATCGTAAG
Organism: Torreya grandis; assembly: GCA_037957365.1. Lineage (NCBI taxonomy): Eukaryota > Viridiplantae > Streptophyta > Pinopsida > Cupressales > Taxaceae > Torreya > Torreya grandis. The sequence continues at coordinate 228,294 of JARHVA010008050.1, read as the reverse complement.
AGAGATAACCCCCTATTTTGGCATTAAATTCCCTAGACAATCATAATTAAAAGTAGGGAGGAAGGTCAATTACTAATACATCTTGAGATATGACTAAATGAGGAAAAACATAAAAGATTACTTTTAGATTTTTAATGATGCCAATAGTCTTGGTAGGAGACCCATCTAACTATAAAACCCCTTTTACATTAGGTTCATACTATAGTCCCAATTTATTTATTATAGACATAGGCATGATAAAAGTGATAGATCAACTATATATCATGTAGTTATGTAATTGGGAATCAGTTGTGGTGGTAGAGAGATAAAAGGGAGGGGGTTTAACTACCTTGGGTGCTTGAGACTAATGAGGTTGATTAGAATTGGCTAGGATTTCACCCAACAGTTTGCCTACATGTATAAGACATGGAGTTTGAAATTATCTTCTTGAAGGATATATTTTTGCCCAAAAGTGAGAAAAGTGACCCGTATAGAGACATCAACATGGACCTTATTCATCTAATCCAAAATTATAATGTGAGAGGTGGCAGCTTTAGACTGTAATTTGGGAACAACAATACCATTTAGAGTTTATGTGAATTGAGGTATGAAAAGACCTATATGATTTTTCCTTCTCTCATCTTAAACTTTTTGAATTGATAATTTCTTGGAGCTTCATATTAAATTTTAGTCCCTTAAGATCTTTGACATGTTGGAGAGGATGTTCTTTCAATTCATAAACCATTATCAACTGCCCTTCTTTTAGCCCTTGTAAGGGCTGTAATTAGATTGTCTATCTTGACTATATTTCCACCTTAATTGTCTAAAACTTGTTCAAAGGAATCCTCTCCTTATTAAGAATTTAATAAAATTATTTTAAGATGGTGATTTAATTCCACTTTTCCCTTTTTGATTTGGTATCTCAACTTGAGTCTATTGTACTAGGTCAACCTAATCAACCCTGTAACTTTTTCAAACCTTTGTACACTATACATGAACTACCTAGTTGACCTTGTACTATCTACAACCCTTTTTACCTCTTTTTCCAGTCTCTATACACTATACTAGATTGACCTAGTTGACCTTTTACTATTTTTAGTACCTATTTTTATGCTAGGTGGACCTAATTGACCCTATATTGTTTGTCACTTCCTAGTTCTATGCTTTCTTGTCTTTCTTCATTTCCCTTCATCATGAAATTTCTATTTGATAGTGATAGTAAGTTACAGTCAATAGACATGATGAATATTACTAATCCTCATAGGGTCTCCCATAGATAGAATAGGGATCCTCTCTTGAATGCTAGTAACGTTCATATTTCCACTCACACAATGAACTATGGGACCCCTCCTAATACCTCTTCACAACATAATCATCTTTTCTCACTAGAAGATCAATCTGAGTTAGAATATACTCCTAAACTAGTCTTATTTATCTCTAAATTTCCTAAACATAAAGGAAATGATCCTTCTACCATTTACAATCTTATTATTAGTGGTCAAATGGAAGATCATCATTCACTTACTCATACATTATCAACTATATTTTGGGCTACCAATTTATTTGATTCTTAGCCTCTTCCTTCAATTTTGACCCCTTTTCATACCAGGACCTCTTCTTCACTAACTTTTTCCACCTCCATGCCTAGTAGATCCACTAACATGGTAGGTTATACATCTAGTGGGCCTCTCTTGAGATCCACTATCCTTAATCCATATACTAGTTCTTTATTCACTACCCAAGGAAATCATGCTTCTATTACTTCTTCCTCTCAACCATTTACTAGTCCATCTTTTGCTACACAAGAAAAAATTTCCACTGGTGCATCATATTCTCATAAGTCCTCTTAATCTCCTATCAATACCAATAATGGTACCCAATCCACTAATACTAAAACTAATGCCAATCTTAATTCCTCTACTAATGCTAATCAAAGACATAAACTCTAGTCTCAAACTCTTAATCAAATGAATACATTTCAAGCTCATAACACAAATTATATGATGAGCATGCAAAACCACCTTCTTCACCTTCAATCTCATCTATAACCAATGGATTAGGGCACACATAACTATAATGTTCATCATAATCCTCTTCAATACTCTCAATGAAATCTCATTCCATAACTTCCTTTGGTCAACAAAACCGTCAAACATCTAAAAAATAAACCTATTACTAGTCATATTACTAATATTTATATATTAGGTATAACACCTAAAATTTATTATAATGCATCAACTAATCCCATCCTTTATCTTAAGACATTTGGAAATATTTATAAGGATTGGGTCAAATTAAACACCTTTGTTAGTATCAGCTCCTTACCAAAACCCACACAAGTGATGCCTTCGATTGGTAAATCAACTTAGACCACATTCCATTACAATTTTGGAGTATTTAGTGAATGGTTTAGTAAAAGAAAACACTTCATCCCATTTCATAAATTGTAAATAAAATGAAAATGAAACCGCTCAAGCATTTGTTAAAAGATGGAAGACTTTGTCAAATAAATGTGAACATAATATGGCCTATGACAATCTTTTCCATCTATTTACCAATACCCTCTTTCTTAAATTACAATATCAAGTCTACACTCTCTCTCCACATATATTGAAGGTGTCTATTGACCAAGATAAACATCAATATTTCCTAATGTGCCAATTAGAGCACCCCAACCTTCTATAGGTCCTCATCTCTTACTAAAGAAAAAAATTACAATTTTACCAATGATGGTGTTATATATTCTTATGACACCATTCAAAATGTTCAAGCTATCATTCCTACCACTTTTTTGAAACTAGTTCCCCATTCTCAACAATATATTAATCCTCACTTCTCTTCACTAAATAACATCAACATTCATAAACCTTTATGCTCAACTAAATTTCTTAATCATATACTTAGGCCTCTTTCATGATAACTTGACCCTACTCCTACTATGAAATTATGGTATGATGCTAACAAGTTTTGTTGGTTTAATTATATTTAAATTCATCTCATGAGACCTGTAGACAGCTTCATAATGTAGATATGAATTTTATTCTTCCACCTAATTTTGATCATGATTTCATGATTTATAAGCACCAATAATCTTATGAAATTTATTTTAAGGAATATAAAACACATGACAAAACTCAAGCCTTGAATCAAGAAAATTATCATTAAGTTATGTATAAAGACCCTCTTCCTAATCACCATGATTAAAGACACCCAAGACAAGCCCACCCCTTCCACCAATAATGGTGAAAGTCTTTTTGAACCAAATTCTAAAGACAATGTCGTTAGCATGACTAATATGCAAAGGGTGGTGGATTT